>CM042259.1:47024914-47157414 GCA_023566225.1 Romanogobio albipinnatus | reverse complement strand
GAATGGACCGCTCTCAGGAGCTCAGAGAACTCAAGCTCTAGTCCTGCAGACGCTTCTACACACATCAGTGAGAGAATGGGCCGCTCTCAGGAGCTCAGAGAACTCAAGCTCTAGTCCTGCAGACGCTTCTACACACATCAGTGAGAGAATGGGCCGCTCTCAGGAGCTCAGAGAACTCAAGCTCTAGACCTGCAGACGCTTCTACACACATCAGAGAGAGAATGGGCCGCTCTCAGGAGCTCAGAGAACTCAAGCTCTAGGCCTGCAGACGCTTCTACACACATCAGTGAGAGAATGGGCCGCTCTCAGGAGCTCAGAGAACTCAAGCTCTAGACCTGCAGACGCTTCTACACACATCAGTGAGAGAATGGGCCGCTCTCAGGAGCTCAGAGAACTCAAGCTCTAGACCTGCAGACGCTTCTACACACATCAGTGAGAGAATGGACCGCTCTCAGGAGCTCAGAGAACTCAAGCTCTAGTCCTGCAGACGCTTCTACACACATCAGTGAGAGAATGGACCGCTCTCAGGAGCTCAGAGAACTCAAGCTCTAGTCCTGCAGACGCTTCTACACACATCAGTGAGAGAACGGACCGCTCTCAGGAGCTCAGAGAACTCAAGCTCTAGTCCTGCAGACGCTTCTACACACATCAGTGAGAGAATGGGCCGCTCTCAGGAGCTCAGAGAACTCAAGCGTGGGGCCGTGATCGCTGGACACCTGTGCAATAAGTCCATTCGGGACATTTCCTCACTACTAAATATTCCACGCTCAACTGTTAGTGGGGTTAGAACAAAGAGGAAGCCATTGGGAACAACAGCAACTCAGCCACAAAGAGCGGGGTCAGCGCATGCTGAGGGTCACAGAAGTCGCCAACTTTCTGCAGAGTCAAGAGCTCCAGACCTCCAAACTTCTGTGGCCTTCAGATGAGCTCAAGAACAGTGTGTAGAGCTTCATGGAATGGGTTTCCATGGCCGAGCAGCTCATCCAAGCCTTACAGCACCAAGCGTGGGATGCAGTGGGGTAAAGCGCGCCGCCACTGGACTCTAGAGCAGTGGAGACGTGTTCTCTGAGTGAACAATCACGCTTCTCTGTCTGACAATCCCATAGACGAGTCTGCGGTTGGCAGGGGAACGGGACTTTGTGCCAATTGTAAAGTTTGGTGGAGGGGGGATTATGGGGTGGGGTTGTTTTTCAGGGGTTAGTTCCAGTGAAAGGAACTCTTAATGCTTCACCAAGACATTTTGGACAATTTCATGCTCCCAACTTTGCGGGACCAGTTTGGGGACGGCCCCTTCCTGTCCCAGCATGACTGCGCTCCAGTGCTCAAAGCATCGCTCCATAAAGACATGGATGAGGAGTTTGGTGTGGAGGAACTGGAGTCCTGACCTCAACCCGATAGAACACCTTTGGGATGAATTAGAGCGGAGACTGAGAGCCAGGCCTTCTCGTCCAACATCACAAATGCGCTTCTAGAAGAATCCCCATAAACACACTCCTAACCCTTGAGGAAAGAAGAGCTGAAGCTGTTAGAGCGACTCCATATTAAACCCTACGGATTGAGAATGGGATGTGTGTGTGAATATAGTGTATCTCTGTTAAATATTTCTCTGTGTGTGTTTAGGTGGCTGGTCGTAAAGGATTCCCACATGTCATTTATGCACGGTTATGGCGATGGCCCGACCTTCATAAGAACGAGCTGAAACACGTCAAGTACTGCCAGTTTGCCTTTGACCTCAAATGTGACAGCGTCTGTGTGAACCCCTACCATTATGAGAGAGTGGTGTCTCCAGGAATAGGTCAGTTTGATGTAGTAACATCGTTACACTCATTCGTCATGTCCTCCGTTTATGATTAATCTATCCTGTGTTTTCTTCTGATCTAGATTTGTCTGGACTCACACTGTCTGGCTCTGGTGAGTGAGTTACTGGGTCGTCCTTTGTCATGTTTTCTGGGTTGGACCCGATTATAGCACAAGTCAGATTTTCATGATATGTCCCCTTTAAAATGACATTACAGAAGTAAAATGTTTTGACCTGTAATTAGGGCTGGGCGATAAAATGATAACGATATGTATCACGATAGACATGTAATCGATATCAATAAAAATGCGTTCGATAAAACGTTTTTTTTTCTTCGTCGGAAGAAACCAGAAGTAGTGTTGTTTTTGGCGGACTGTTTCAATTTTAGTTTTAGTTTAGTCTTTGTGTCAAGCTGTCATTTTAGTTTTTAATAGTTTTAGTCATACTCTTTTTAGTCTAGTCAAGTTTTAGTCGACTAAAAGTCTAAGCATTTGAGTCAGAATTATCTATGACTATTTTCGTCTAGTTTTAGTCAATGAAAATTGTTTTTTTGTTCTCTTTTTAGTAATGCAATTCTATTTAACCCAGTCAATATAGTATAAGTACGTATCATAGACAAAACCAAAATCTTCTTTTAGCCAAACCCATTTCAAACAAGGTTATCTTATTATATTATTGTTACCTTATAGACTCAAGAATACATCCATTCCAGACACGGAAGATGCTCTGATTTGAAGTTACAACATATTTATTTTACCACCCAAACATGTTAGAAGTACACACACACACATTTAAATAAAATAAATAAACACATTGAGATGTCTCTGAAGTTCTCAACACCCGTTTTATTTTCCACTTCAATGTAATAAAAGTTTTTCCAAATGTCTTAATAAGAATAAATGCATATTTAATTTAATAATAGGAAAATAATACCCTAATTATTATTTAATGATTTAAATCTGTTTAAAATTTGACCCACATTATAGTTATAATTAGGGGTGTAACGGTACACAAAACTGATGGTTCGGTACGTTCCTCGGTTTTGAAGTCACGGTTCGGTACAGCAGTTTGTATATACACTCACACACACCCACACACACACACACACACACACGTTGCAGGTCCGACTGACAGAGAGCCTGTTCGGATGAAACCGCTCCAGTGAGCTCAATTATAGTAACGCCGCATTTTATTCTCAGTAACGCTAACGGCGTTGTAACGGGAGAAACAGTCATTCGTTTGATTACTCGTTACTGAAAAAAACTATTCCGTTAGTAACGCCGTTTATCTATAACGCCGTTATTCCCATCACTGAGAATGAGTGCACTCAATAACGTCCACTATGGTTTCGGACACTACAAATGGCTGTCCCCTCAAATAGTGCCCTAATGAAGGGTATAGTGGGCGATTTCAGATTCAGCCGTTGAAACTACATGGAGAGGTAATGTTACTCCGCATCAGTGCCTTATGACAAAGCATCTAAACGCTAACAGTTACAAAGAAATAACGGAGGCACTGCCCCTTAATGTTAAGAGATAATTAAGTGTTCACTGTGATTTTAGACTTGTTTATATTTTAATTATTTGAGTGTTTTCCATGGTTGTGTCGACATTTATAACTGAGGGGATTATAATCAGAGGAAGGTTATGTTTAAAATTAAAATGTTTAAATGTAAAATATTTTTCTCCTGGTCCTTATTTTAAATGGGTCATAAAAATATCAATAATTATCGATATCGACCGATATGAAACACTTCTATCGTGATGCAGTTTTCAGCCCTACCTGTAACGTGTTTCTCTATATGACTGCTTTCAGGTCCATCCGGGCTGATGGTGAAGGATGAATATGATTATGAATCTCAGTCTCTGCCCAGCACGGAGGGACACATGCAGACGATTCAACACCCTCCCTCGCGCCCGGTGGCCCCGGAGCCCTTCAACACGCCCGCCATGCTGCCGCCACCAGAGGGCAGCAGCGCCGCCTCCACCTCCGCCTTCTCCAGCATCGCCGTGGGATCAACAAGTACGGCACACTTCTCACTATATCCTTGAGCGCACAGGCCATGCTGAAAAGCTTTCTCTTTTGTGTAGGCGTCTCATTCTTCAGTGGTGTTTAACAGGGCTGGGCGCTATGACCACACACACACACACACACACTCACTGCGTTATATACACATGAGAACGACAAAGAAACATTTCTGCATTTGTCAGATTGACATTGCATTGAAGGCATACCACTGTATTATTAGTGATCCACCGAAATTACATTTTTACTGAACAAAATTATAGCGGTATATACAAATTGCATATAGGGAATGAATATGATATATGGGTCGTATATTAATCAGAACGCTCGCCTCTAGAGTTCATGTTTCTGCTGCTAGTGGGTTTATGGACACTGGATGTGGTTTTTCTGAGGTAAATGTGCGGTTGAAACACTGATTGAGCGATCACATGTCACATGATATGGATTCGGTCTCTCTAACACACTTTCAGACGCTCACTCGTGTTGATTTGGTGCTGTAACTGGTATTAAAGCGGAGGAGAAGATCCGTTCATCTTCTCTTGAGCGGCTCCAGAGCGATCTCAACACACAAAACCGTCTTTGTTTTTGGATTTCATGATAAAATGGACGTAATTTGAAATCTGAGACCGTTTCATGTCGAGAGTAACAAAGCTCATTGTGATTTATTGATGGGAGGAGCTACAATGATCGGTTCATTCATCAGAGGAGAACAGGACGACTCATCGATTCCTGCGATTTAAGAATCAACATCGGAGCGGAAACACGAGTCGGTTCAAATCAAGAAATCAATATTTTTTTACCCAGCTCAAGAATTTACTGAATGTGCACGTTCACTTGGCGCATCGCCAGTGAAAATCGCTTGGGTGTGAACACTCAAGACGCGACTAAAAACGCTGGCGATAAGCGTGCGATATTCGTCCCGGTGTGTAACGCCATCACCGGCGGCCATCTTGTTACAGGCAAGCTTTCTGGCGGGGTCTGTGGTACCTGATGTAAGAAAATACTCTTAACTTGCTGAATGGTTTGGTTTCTTACAAACGTTATTAACGTGGCTATAGTTCTGGATTCTTGAACAAATTATGAATAATTATTAATAAGTATGAAGTGTCATAACTACAGCTCTGACGTTTATAACAAACCAAACGGTTTGAAAATCAGTAGAAAATTGAGCAAGTTGTGGTTATTTAAAAAGAACATGCTCCATTAAAACACAAAGTTACGAGTGAGCGAGCTGACTGTGACAAGATGGCCGCCAGGTGCGGACGTCGACCTCCATTGGCCAGCAGCGCGGACGAGACATCTAGCCTTTATTATGGATATCTATGCCAACACCCCTGTGTGTATAATAGTGCGATGGAGGGATATTTGTGGGTCCTGATGCCAAATGTCTAATGTTACCAGTAAAAGTGGCCTACATTATTTTAAATATATCTAGTCAATGACCGAGTGCAAGCATATTTGTCTTAAATAATTCTGAATATGAATCATGAATGTTTTTATTCTGGTGCATTACAGCACCACGTCCACGCCTGTTCACATCCACCCCAGTGTATCACCAAATTAAGCATTTTAATCAGTACATTTTTGACCTTATGTCTTGGTGTACCGCGATAATATCGTATCGTGAAATGTATCGAATCGTGACATGGGTATCGTTACACCCCGCCTGTACTGTGATGCACGCCTGTGGTCCTGCCGCCCAGTCCTTGTGTTTGATGGTTTGTGTGTGTTGATGTGTGCATGCCGCCTCTCTCCCCAGCTCAGCCCACTAGTGTTCTGACAGGAAGCCATAGCAGTGAAGGTCTGCTGCAGATTGCATCAGTCACAGGGCAGGGCTCACAGCTGAATGGCTTCCCAGCGGGCCAGACCTCCACGTACCATCACAGTAAGCCATCACAGGGCTCCTTAAAACTCTTACTCCAGTCTGAGCTCTTTTAAGGTCAGAAAAGTGTAAGAAAAGTCTTATCATTTGGGCACGGGAAACGTGATATGGCTAATGCAGAGCAGTTCTAGGGATGGGCGATATCTTACCGTTTGCGATTATACTGGTAGAAATTCTCCCCATGATAGGAATTAGTCTTCCCGTGATGATAACGATAAAGCCACAATCTGAACCTGTACACACAGATCACGGGTCTCATTTATAAAACTTTCCATAGATTTCATCCTACAAGTGTACGTACGCGCAAAAATCCCTTTATAAATCACAGCCAGCAGAAGATTGAGCGTACGTGCATCTCCACCCTGTCTCCTCCCCGAAATCACCATATATGGAGCTTACAACGCCTAGTTTTACTATGCATAGCCTCATCTGCATATCATTTGCATGCATATTCCCATCCACGTGACACCATGTTGAACACTGTCAAAGGTACAAGACATTGAACAATATTAGATACGGACTATAAATGCCATTTGTGCCTTACACAGTACATTGCTGACAATCATCCAATGTCCTTTTTATGTTTTAGAATAAATATATCAAAATATCCGTAAAAACTAAATTTTATAAAATACTTTTTAAATAAAGTTTATTCATTCATTTCCACAGAGTTATTTTAATTCAAAATATTTTGTTAATTTTAAACCCTTCAACTCGAATTCATGCAGTTTTGCTGATAATGTGAACATATAGGATGTTTATTTTAATTTAAACAGATAGGCCAACTTATTTATTGCAGTGTAAATACAATCACCTGACTCGCGTCAGTAGCCGCATTTCCATTACCCTTCAAATTGCGCAAATTGAAATTGCGAATTGAAAATACGCCCAATGGAAACGTGTCAATTTCGCAAAAACTCCCATATATCGCAAAAAAGTTTTTACGCTCGCATGAGGAGGTTTTTCAGGCAATTCGAAAAAGGAAATTTTCGCAAAACTGCAATGGAAACAGTTTTTTCGCATTTACAGGTCAGCTGGTACGGTCACGCATTGCTCCCACACAGGGCCTACATATCAGTGTTAATTTCGTTGACGAATAATTTTCGTCAACAACCTTTTTTCACTGACGAAAACGAGACGATAACTAAATAAAAACTAGTGTTGGATGACAAAAACTATGAGGAAAATCAACTGTTGTTTTCGTCAACAAATAGAAACGAGATGTAAATGTTAGGGAGGGGCGATTAGGGAAGAGATCCAGTCAGAACTGATGTCCTGTGTCACAGATGCGCACATTTGAGTTGAGCTGATCTAACCGCTGGAGAACACGCCTCACACATCCCCAATCCAGCGCTCCAGAGCGGCTCACAGTCAATCAATAACACACATTTATGCCAGGCAAGAGTTTATGAACTAATGCTGATGAATAATGAGTGTTTACTGTACCATGTTTATATAGTAATATGATTTAGACGGTTGTAATAATGCATATTTATCTCCCTCATCTGAACTTGAATGAGCTCCTGCAACTGCAATAGAGGCGCAGACATTTCAAAATAAGAGTCCCGGTGTATTTCCAGCTTGTTTATCATTAAAAGTCACGCATTATATATTCGTTTTTGCGTACACAATAAACTGTATTTAATTTAATTCCCATTTAATTCATAGTCAGGAGGAAAGACCAGTATTTGACACATATTCAATAAAGTATCAGGGTTATAATAGTTCACTAAAACCATTAAAAAAAACTTCATTACTTGAAATTAAATAAATGTTAACTGAAATTAAAAAAATAAATAAATAAACTTATTTGAAGCTTTAGCTTAACATGATATAGGCTACTAACTAAAACAGAAATACAAAGTTATAAAAACTATATAGATGTTTTTAAAAAACAAACAAAAAAGTGAATTGAGCTCTTTCGTGTATTTTTAATGTCAAAAACAAAATGTCAGTTCAAGTGACAGTCACGGTGGCCGGTGGCCGGTAGGTGAAGTGAGTTTACCCGCTAGAACACAAAATCACCCGCATTTGGCTGGTGGCGGGTGCCAATTTCCATCCCTGCCACCGGCTGTGAGCTGAAGACCACATGTCCCAAGATTCTGCTCTCAAATGTGACCTCATCAAACTACGCCTTTGTTTTGAACAGGCGACCTCTAGCGGACGGAAAACTTACACAGTGCAGCTTTAATCAGTCCTTGATAAAAGTACAGCTGCTTTACACTGGAGTAATATTTCACTGCTTAACTGGATTTATGATCTAATAAACGAGCAGAAGAGACTCTTTCAGAAACATTACATCTGAAAAACTGTGGAAATGTGAGGTTTATCATTTTATTTTTGTATTATTTGAACTGTAAAGTTGTTTAAATCATTGTTTTTATGGTCTAGGATGTCATCATAAACATGGACCTACGTCCCCTCCTCCTCAATACGGTGTTCATTTCATTTGTGCTGGTCTTAAAAAGCCTTACATTTGATTTCAAAACCCCGCAGATCCCCGAGTCCGAAAGCTTTTCAGCATCTCCACATCCAGCACATCCACACACACACGAGTCCGTCTGCGTCATGTCACCTGTGCGCTCTCTCTTCTTCTGTCCGCAGATGCCACCTCCACCTGGACGAGGAACAGCAACTTCACGCCCACCGTGCCTCATCCGAACGGCCATCTTCAGCATCACCCACCCATGGCTCATCCGACGCACTACTGTGAGCGGCTCGCACACAACAAAACCAGTCATGAGTCACACGGGTATCTCTGCGGCAATAGCCAACAACACATCGTATGGGTCACAATGATCAATTTTTCTTTTATGCCAAAAATCATTAGGATATTAAAGGGATAGTTCACCCAGAAATGAAATGTTTATGTTGATCTGCTCACCCCCAGCGCATCAGAGATGCAGGTGTGTTTGTTTCTTTAGTAGAACACAAATGCAGATGTTTAACTCCAGCCGCTGCAGTGTGATAGTCGTATAATGATGTCAATGGGGATATTTTAGAGTATGAGAGCAATGAGAGTAAAACACACAGACATACGAATCCTTATTAAACCCTGCGGCTCGTGGCGACACATTGATGTCTGAAGACACCAAACGATCACTTTCTGTGAGAAACCCAACAGTATTTGTGTTATTTTTTTACCTCTTATCAGACGAATGTCATCTAGTGTTCCCAGCGCCATAACTTCCGGCGAATAAGGTCAAAATTCTGGCGTGAACAAAGATATAAATATGTAGATGCCTCATTCGACCGATCCGCACAGGCATTAATGAGGAATCTATGTATATATATCTATGATCGCGTCTGTATTTTGACCTTATTCGCCGGAAGTGATGGCGCAGGGACGGCTGATGCAGAGCCATAGAAAAAAATGAAATGCATGTTTAAATATGGATATTTTTCTTACACAAACGCGTCGATTTGCTTCAGAAGGCCTTTATTAACACCCCGGAGTCGCGTGGAGCAGTTATATGACGGACAGATGCACTTTTTATGGACTTCAAAAACAGAGCAACTATTACTGCTATTATAATGCTTGGATTAGCCTGAACATTTTTAATATAACTCTGAAAGAAGAATGTCATACACACCTCGGATGACTTGAGGGAGAGTAAATCATGGGCTAATTTTCATTTGTGGGTGAACTATCCCTTTAAGATCATGTTCCATGAAGATATTCCAGCCGTAAATATATCATAAATGTATTATTAGTAGTAATATGCATTGCTAAGGACTTAATTTGGACAACTTACTTTTTTTGCACCCTCAGATTCCAGATTTTCAAATATCGATCCTAACAAACCACACATCAATGAAAGAGTTATTCATCTGAAGATGATCTACACATCTCTTATGACTGGTTTTGTGCTTCAGGGTCACATATAATGGAAACGTGTATTTCAGTCACAGTCTCTCATAATCTCTGTTCTCTCCTCAGGGCCCGTTCACAACGAAATCGCATTTCAGCCGCCGATATCCAACCATCCTGGTAAGAGTTTCCCTCTGTCACGACCTTACATTTACATGTAGTCATTTAGCAGACGCTTTTATCCAAAGTGACTTACAAATGAGAGCAATAGAAGCACCTAGAACAGTCAAAGGCTACAGTATGCAAGTGCTGTAACACGTCTCAGTTAATCTAACACAGAACACACAGGACAGAACTTTTTTTAGACAGATCTAGACCCGCTAGAAGAGCATTACAGTAGTCCAGTCTGGAGAGAGCAAGAGCTTGGAGCAGGAGTTGTGTGGCCTGCTCTGATAGGAAGGGTCTAATCTTCCTAATGTTGTATAACGCAAATCTGCAGGACCGGGTGTGGTCAGTGAATTTTAGCTGATCATCAACTCCACGATCTTATCCCAGTCCTCATCAGATGATCTTATGATCCTCTTGTCTCAAGCAGCTCCTGAGTACTGGTGCTCCATTGCTTATTTCGAGATGGACGTTCAAGTGGGCGAGACCTTTAAAGTCCCCTCGTCCTGTCCGGTCGTGACTGTCGACGGATATGTGGACCCATCCGGAGGAGATCGATTCTGCCTCGGCCAGCTCAGCAACGTCCACAGAACGGAGGCCATCGAAAGGGCGAGGTAGCGCAGTCGCTGCAATCACGATCGTGTGTGTTATTCGGGCTGATCTGATTGGTTCTGTGCCTGTTTTCAGACTGCACATCGGGAAAGGCGTCCAGCTGGAGTGTAAGGGTGAAGGGGACGTTTGGGTGCGCTGTCTGAGCGATCATGCTGTCTTTGTTCAGAGCTACTACTTGGATCGGGAGGCCGGCCGTGCTCCTGGTGATGCTGTACACAAGATTTACCCCAGCGCATACATCAAGGTCAGAGTAACGTCTGGTTTAAACCTTTAAAGGGTCATCACACACACACACACACACTCTCATGCTAATCTTGAGTATCTATAGAGTAGTGTTGATCCTTCATAAAAGTGTTTAGTTTATCAGATTTATAAAAGACAGACACACCGTACCAATTCTTTCTGAACACAGCCGAGCTCATGGAGGAGTGCAGACACACACACACACAAACACTATGCACTTGCGCGCCGATTGCCAACAAAACACACAAATTTGCTGCAGTTTCACACACAGCCTGCGGTTTCCACTCATGAGCGGGAACAAACACACACATTCTGGAAACACAAACTGCATCCACTGTTCCCTTAACGCTGGGTTATTTGTGAAGCTGAACAAGGTGATCTTTCTCTCACACACACACACACACACACACACACACTTCTTTAGTGACATTGTTGATCTCGTGTCTAAAAACACAACGCCAGCGCGCCGACGGCTTCCATAACCCGACGAAGCTCAATGATGGACGCTCTCTTGCTCTCGCTCTGTGTGTGTGTGTGTGTGCGCGCGCACTCATCCGGGAGAAGTGCCCATATAAGGAGTTCCGCCCTTTATGACGTCATACAGGGCCATACTAAAAAAAAAACGATCCTGAAGGAGTGTATTTGGCACAGAAATACTCCGTCATACGTCCAACTCGTGTTTTGAAACGTTGTCCATGTTTGAAAGTCCCGTTTAGGATTTTGGCAATAATAATAATTAGAGATGGGCTGATTTGCCATAGACTGGAGTGAGACCGTAGACGTCTCTCTAATGGGGCGTGACAATCACAGATCGCTCTAGCGCCTCAGTTCAAGCAAACGGATCCGTCCGCTTCACAGCACGGGAAAAACATGAATCAACACAGGGCTCGGCATTAATGTTTGTAAAGTGGATTTTGGAAGGGGAAGTGAAAGAGAATTTCACTTCCCCGGCCGGAAGCATCGAAACATGAGAGTGAATTTGATTTTATTACATTTAACAGCGATTGATATTTCTGGTAACAGTCGGGTTGAGGCTCGTTCTGAGAGAGACACTCGTGGAGAAATCAAAACACATGAGCATAACAGCACAAGAGACTCACAGAAGAAACACTGGAGTAATAACATGCTTAGTTTTTAATTTACAACTTATGATATTATTAAAGGATGAGTTCACTTCAAAATGTCTCCTGATGATCACTCCATCTCATCCCAGATGTTCATGTCTTTCTTTCTTCAGTTTTTTGAGGGAAGCATTCCAGGATTGTTCTGCTCATAATGGACTTCAATGGGAACCAACGGCTGAAGGTCCAAATCACTGCAGTTTCAGAGGCTCTGACTGATCCCAGACGAAGAACAGAGTTTATATTTAATATTTAACCTCAGACGCTCGCCTTCAGTGTTGTTCTTCTTCTTCACGGCGTATGATGTCATCACGTCAGAAAGGTCACGTGATGTAGGTGGAAGTGCCGACCCAGTGTTACAACGAATGTGCAGAGACTAAATCAAACGGCCTTTACACAAATAAAGGTGAAACAACGATGACGGACGATTTTAAAGTTGAAGGAGAACATGAGATGAGTTTTTCTGCACTTCCACCTACGTCACATGACCTTTCCGACGTTTCCGACATCATACACCGTGAAGAAGAACAACACTGAAGTCACACATCTGAGGTTAAAGTATATAAATGTGTGTGTGTGTTGTAAATGTGGGATGGTTTGTCTAGATCAGACTCTATTCCTCTGGGATCGGTCAGAGCCTCTGAAACTGCAGTGATTTGGACCTTCAGCCGTTGGTTCCCATTGAAGTCCATTATGAGCAGAAAAATCCTGGAATGCTTCCCTCAAAAAACTGAAGAAAGAAACACATGAACATCTGGGATGAGATGGAGTGAGGAAACTATCAGGAGATGTTCATCTTGAAGTGAACTCATCCTTTAATATCACGACTACAGGAGCTGTTTTGCTGAATATTATCACGATTGCTAATGTTACATTGAATTTATAGTTCAATATTGTGTTATTTATTTAACCTTTATTTATCCAGGTAAACTGTTTGAGAACCACTTCTCATTTACAAACATCACCTGGCCAATAAACAAGTAGCCTAGCTAATATTACGTTACTTATATTTTAGACGCAAACAAAATTGACTTGTTGTTGTATTTGCGCCTGCATTGATGAGGTGTGTGTGTGTGTGTGTGTGTGTGTGTGTGTGTGTGTCCTGCAGGTGTTTGACTTGCGTCAGTGCCACAGGCAGATGCAGCAGCAGGCGGCGACGGCTCAGGCGGCGGCGGCTGCACAGGCGGCCGCGGTGGCGGGAAACATCCCCGGCCCCGGATCTGTGGGCGGAATCGCACCTGCCATCAGTGAGTCTTCCTGCACACACTCCAGAACTAACGTTGAACCTTCCCAAACTCCATCGTTTCGACTCACAGAGCGCCTAAAGCAGGGGTGGGCAATTAATTTTCCTAAGGGCAGGGTTCCCGTGGGGTCTTAAAATGTCTAAAATTCAATTTCTTAAATTTAAGGCCTAAACACGTCTTAACCCCTAGAAATGGTTGTGCGTGAAAATCCCAGTAACTGAGCAGATTGTGAAATACTCAGACCGGCCCGTCTGGCACCAACAACCATGCCACGCTCAAAATTGCTTAAATCCCCTTTCTTTCCCATTCCGACATTCAGTTTGGAGTTCAGGAGATTGTCTTGACCAGGACCACACCCCTAAATGCATTGAAGCAACTGCCATGTGATTGGTTGATTAGATAATTGCATTAATGAGAAATTGAACAGGTGTTCCTAATAATCCTTTAGGTGAGTGTGTGTGTTAGTACCCTATTAAAATGGTACAATGGCATTGCTCCGTTCAACGTGTTGGGAAATCGGGCATTTTGTCCCGCGTCAGCATTTATTCAAAAGTTAATAACGCTCAACGTTCAAAAGGTAAATAAGGATTTATTGACGACCCGATCGACCGCGACTCGAATATCATGCTCATTTTGGATCAACCTGCGCATCACTGGTCTCCACTGCTCTAGAGTCCAGTGGTGGCGCGCTTTACCCCACTGCATCCCACGCTTTGCATTGCACTTGGTGATGTAAGGACGCATGTAATATTTCCATTACAGGTTTGCTCTTCACTGTAACTGGTTTATGTCTGTATCTTCTGCTGCAGTGACACTGTTAATGATTCTCCTCAGGCTTGTCTGCGGCCGCTGGCATCGGTGTGGACGATCTCCGCCGGCTCTGCATCCTGCGCATGAGTTTCGTGAAGGGCTGGGGCCCGGATTACCCGCGTCAGAGCATCAAAGAGACGCCCTGCTGGATCGAGATCCACCTGCACCGCGCGCTGCAGCTGCTGGACGAGGTTCTGCACACCATGCCCATCGCCGACCCCACGCCGCTGGACTGAGACCGCTGGCAGAGGTCAATGCCACACGGATGCATATGCATTGATTCGCTTATTTTGTTATTGCCTGTGTTGCTTTCTTGTTTTCATCAACATCTTCGACCCCAGTAACGCCGTGCAGACCGTGTTACAGTAACCAGGAGTTTTGCATGAGAAAGATGGTGCATGCTGGGATTGGATTCCCAGACATTGGCCGGACACTTTCCCAGAGTCTCACAGGCGGAACATTCGACCAATCACGTGTCGCGGTGTTCAAGCGGTTTGGATGTTGCGTGTACATAAAACATCCCTTTTCTTTAGCGCTTCAGGCTAATCGGCTTGACCGTTTTTAATTAGCACGTTTCTCGCGTGCGCACTGTAACCGTCACGGTTCGTCGGAAGTCATACATCAGCTTTCTTTTCTTTTCTTGTATGTTTCTTTCTCTGTGAATAAAAATACTCTGCACCTGTTTTACAGACACGGACACGTTTATGGACTCGGCACTCGATGTGTGTCCTTCGTGATGATTGGTTTACTGCTTAAAGGTCACAAGGGCTCGTTATGACACCTTTAACAGGAAACTGATGCATTAACAGTGAATGTTTTTCAGAGCGCACGCCATGATGATGTCATGTGTTGATACGAGTCGGATCCGTGTGTTTGGATGTGAAAGCCATATGGACATTATGGAGAAACAAGATGTCAGTATTATTCAGAGCTCGTGTTTTTCTTCTGTCGAGATGCCATACGGTGACCGTTTAGACAATCATGTCAGCATGTCTGGAGTAACATCAGGTGACCAAATTAATACTTTTGGGAGTGGAGGTTTCCTCAAATAGCTCGTACTTTTAGCAGTTTATCAAATACAGTAAGACATTAAATTGATTTTGGAGTCTTGTGTATTTCATATTGCATTTATTCATTTTCACACGCATGTGTCTCAAAGCAGAATCGCTCTCCGATTCTAATATG
This sequence comes from Romanogobio albipinnatus, assembly GCA_023566225.1. Taxonomy (NCBI): domain Eukaryota; kingdom Metazoa; phylum Chordata; class Actinopteri; order Cypriniformes; family Gobionidae; genus Romanogobio; species Romanogobio albipinnatus. The sequence goes on along the minus strand of CM042259.1, from coordinate 47,142,518 downwards.
AAGACATAACACAGCAATCAAAACCTATATGTGAGAAAAACGGTTGATATCTGTGGCAATAGCCAACAACACATTATGGGTCAAAATTATCCATTTTTCTTTTATGCTGAAAATCCTCAGGATATTAAGATCATGTTCCAGGAAGATATTCCAGCCGTAAATATATCATACATGTATTATTAGCAGTAATATGCATTGCTAAGGACTTTAAAGGAGATTTCCTCAATATTTAGAGTTTTTTGCACCCTCAGATTTTCAAATATTGTCCTAACAAACCACACATCAATGAAAGATTATTATTCAGCTGAAGATGATCTACACATCTCTTGTTTTGTGCTCCAGGGTCACATGTGTCAAGACGATAATCACAAAAACTAAAAATTATTTGGATGATGTCGTTTTTGGGACTTATTTTTTAAACGTTCCACCACAATATATAAAATTAAACATGCCCTGACGTCACATGACTGGCATCTTCATCTCACTATTATATTCGCATTTATGTGTCAAAATATTTTGCATTGACTCGAATATAACGGTACAATCCTATGCGTTTCTCCAAATGTTGACACAAGATATCATTTATTTTTTAATTTAGTGGTTAATTTATGGATTTTGCTAATTCGTATGAATATAATCTGTATTAAAATGCTACTCCCTCGTCTCATGTTTATATTAATATCCATGTTGTTATTTAACGCATCATCACGAAACATTTGTCTGGACTGCAAGACTCCTTCATGAAGGTAAAATACTGGATAAAATGAATTTCTTTTCACGAAATAATTCGCGTAGATCTGAAGAGATTTCTACATTATGGAACTGATTAATTCAAGTTAAGTCGTGAAACGGTACTTAAGCTAGACCGTTAGTCCTAATTAACACACATTGGTTCTAATTAACGTGCCTAGGTTAGTTTTAACCATACATAATAAAGCTATGGTGGAGTCTCTAACGTCATCACCGGCGGCCATCTTGTCACAGGCAAGCTTTCTGGCGGGCTCTGGTGTCTGATGTAAGGTGAGTGATTTGAACACAAATACTCCTATCGCTGAAATCTGGACGGATTTACAAATGGTTTGGTTTCTTACAAACATTAACGTGGCTATAATTCTGGATGAGTGAACAAATTATGAATAATTATTCATAAGTATGAAGTGTCATAACTACAGCTCTAACGTTTATAACAAACCAAACAGTTTGAAAATCAGTAGAAAATTGAGCAAGTTATGGTTATTTAAAAAGAACATGCTCCATTAAAACACAATGTTAAGAGTGAGCGAGCTGACTGTGACAAGATGGCCGCCAGGTGCGGACGTCGACCTCCATTGCTCGTATCGCCTCAGTAATTCGCGCCATTTCTGTCAGACACGCCACAACGAAGTTTGACTGGATTTTCATCGTAGAAATTGGTTTAATTATCAAATCAGGTCAGTAAAACAAACTCTTCGGATATCTTGTAACTTTTTTATGAATTTGAACACTCCTTATCCATTGTAAAACTCTTCATGTGTATAAATGAACCACTATTGTCCTGTTTTACTCAGAACAATGAGGCACTTGTGTGACCAGGCATCATTTAAACTCAACTTATTTTTGTATGACCAATTAGACACCCTTAACTAACAATCTACCACATAAACACAGGTATCAGAGAATTGGAATTAATTTGATGTTGTACCCATGTCTACCCTGCATTTGGGTGGTTTGTGGGGAAGCCCAAAGCTGTTATGGGCAGCCCACTGGAGATGGACAATAATGGTTACATTCTGTGAAGCAGACATGGGTCCACCCCCAGGAAATGTTGAATTAAGTAGTTATTTCCTGTATTCTAGTGGATTTTGGGGTGGTCTGCTAAAGATGTGCAATACCTGAACTTATTCTGATTCATGTTCGGCATCAATGACTTGTAGAGCCTTCTAGACTTGAGCTAAACATTCAACCAGAGAACTATTGTTGTGCCTATATGACTGTCTACCACAATAAAGCCTTATTCATAGACCAGTGTTTAAGGTTAAGGTAGGGTGATTGTTATTTTGATGGTATTAAATTAATTATTAACTGAAACCTAACCCATGTTATGAATAATTGTATTCTTAAGAGCACTTAATGATTTAAGTGAGAGATTCAGTTAGGGAAGGACATTATTCTTCATGCAAAGCCTCCACCACATGGTCCATCAGAAACAAATAATGTGCTTAAACAGTATACAACTAGAATATCATATTTTAAATAAATTTATAATTTTGACTCCTAATTTATAATTTTCCCTGTTCTTTGATTTTTGAGAATTTAAGCTTTCAAATAATACCTATAATGATTAGGCCTACTTAAAACTTGGTTTGAATAAATGGGTTTGATGTTTATTTAACACATAAGCTAATTTATTATTAATTTTATAATATATTTATTTTGATGGCTGATTGGTTTATGATTTATTTCAATTAACTTGTTTATAATGAGTTCACTGCTTTCATTAAAAGATGAGCAATGTGTCTGTAGGGTTCTCTGATGATCAATAATATTAATGATGTTAAGATACTGTTAAGATCTTTAACCATTTTTTTTAACCATTAATGATAAACTAAATAATTTAGTTTATCATACGTTTTTCAAACTTTAGTCTAAATCCTATAAAATCCTCTGCTTCAGTCTATTGCAGATATAGATATTCATACATGCATGTGTATAGCGGCCCATAGAAACAGTCGCTGATGAGGCATCTACTTATACATATGGACAGCTTTTTTTTATTTGCGTGAGAAATTGGATGTGTGGCGTGAGTGCGTGTGAAATCTGGCCAAACCGTGTGTCACACGGCGAAAGCGTGAGAGTTGGCGGCTCTGTAAACATAAGTCAACCATGTACACTCTTTCTTAAAATTACAGATTCCAAAAGAGGGTTCTCTCCATTCTTTGTAATGACTGACTGATCACAATAAGAACAGGAACATAAGGAAATATTTGCTTAATTTTATTAATATTCCAGATGGAAGAACCTTTATTTTTAAAGGTGCAGTAAACAAATTCTGAGAAATGCTGTTCAGCACCAAAACACACCTCTAGCCAATCAGCAGTAAGGGGCGTGTCCAGTTGTGAGGGGGAGGTGCCTGTGTAGCACAGGGTGGAGTTATCCAGATAGGGGTGTGACCAGTGCTCTATAGAGAACAGGATTGGTTATGATGTCATAAGAAGTGACTACAGATTGAACTCGCCTTGTACGGTTGTTTATTCAAGTTGTGCTGTAGTATAGTTTTTATCCATACACTGGGCTAACTGCAAATGTTTTAACAATGTTAGTAGACACGCCCACATTAACAATATATGACTTATCCTCTCCGAAAAGACCATAAACATTACATCTGAAGTAACTATTCATTTACAGATATCGTAAAACTACTCCTGTGAGACTGAGACTGTCGGGTGGGAATAAGATGGCCGCTCGAACACTGGCACGCGATGAGCAGTCCAGTCGTTAACCCCGGTGCGTCCTTATGGACATTTGTGGCTTTTTCAGTTTAGTTTTTTTGATAACTTTGCCTGTGTTAATGCTAACTGCATAACATTTGGCACAGGGGGGGGGGGGGGGTTAGTATTTCACCCCCATTTCCTTTAAAAAATGTATTTTGCACTAGGTACACAATGCTTCCTCTTCGCATCGTTTGGACAGAAATGTCCCCATTGAAACTGACATTTTTAATCCCATTGCCATTTCACTAGAAAATGATGCAATCTCTGTTAATAGGCTTTCGCTCTGTTGGCGAGGCTTCAACATTTTAATTTTTACAATTTTAAGCAGATGGTGCCATTTTTGGGGGGGGTTTGGCGTATGAAGCAAATACTCACTTTATTCCTGATTTCTGTTTATGCATATTATAAAGCCAATTTGATAAATGATGTAGCTGTAACTGTGTGTGTGTGTGTGTGTGTGTGTTAGTATGGATGTCAGAGTGTGCTGTGCTTGTAATATTTGAGAGAGAAACTGAACTGCAAATCACAAATCCAAACAGTGTGTGTGTGTGTGTGTGTGTGAGAGAGAGATAGTCTGTGTGTGTGTGTGAGAGAGAGATAGTCCGTGTGTGTGTGAGAGAGAGTCTCTGTGAGAGTCTGTGTGAAATGTGTGTGTGTGTGTGAGTCCGTCTGAGGGGAGTTTTGCTGGCTTCTAAAGGGAAAGTTGGCATTGCGCACAAACAAAATGTCACTGAGAGCTCATTTCTTGAGATATCAACCTCAAATTCTGAACACAGCTTTTTTTAGATGTATGGCTTTGATTTTATAGCAGTTTTAGAGTTCAACATGCTTCAAAATATATATATATATATATTATATAAAATATTATTCATAAATCATTTACATAAACTTAAACCTCTTCACTTTTTATGAGACCAAACTTAAGTCTGTGCTCCCAAGATTCATTCTTTTTTCCCACATCTCTCTGGACCTGTGTAACTTTTATTTAACTGATGCAGAAGGATTTTAAACTCGACACACGTCATGCTCCGGGCTCACATTTACGGTCCATTTCATTACTGTTGTGTCGTCTTGGAGCGTGTCAGTGTATGAAAACATTTCTCCTTTTGTCTTCCAGAGGGAAAGAAGGACAGCGCTGAGGGTTGAAGGTGAGCGAGTGCGTGACATTGAACACAACGGGTCTCGTTTCAACAAGAAAAGGTTTATTAATTGAAAGACAAGCCACAAATTTAAGAAAACAACACTAATAAGCTAGCCTGAGCTCAAGTCTGAAATATTCAGAAAAAACAAACTACATGTGTCTTGGATAATTCCTATATTTTCCTCATATTGACACACTAAATGTTAATATATCATTTTATAAATATAAAAGTTCCCCAGTTTTGTTATCCTTCATGTAAAATACACAATACAAATCACTCTACACTTATTAGTAAGCTTTACCAGTTTTCAGAGGATATAATTTACTAAGAGGTAAATCGGAACAACACACAAAAAAAGAAAAGAATACATGTGTACTGTATATGTAAGGTACATCATCCAAAACAATAGAGAGGAAGGGGGGGGTGGTTTCACAATTTACACTTTCAAACATATCTGTCATTAAACCGCTTAAAGTAAGGGACTGTAAATAAATATCCTTCCATTTTCTCTCAGTATTTACATCTGAGCGTCCTCAGAGTACCACGATGCTTGTGCTTGCATTGAACGCGCTACAGCCGGCCACGACTCACGACGTAAACAGTCAAATGGCACTTAAAATATTCCAAAAGCCCCCCGAAATAAGACCACATAGAAACCAAGCGTGTCACAACGTACAGTAGAAAGAAGGGTCGTGATGACGATGATAGTGCAGTGCTCCTGTAGGGCGGCGCGGGTGTGGCGGCACGCTTTAGCACTTCCTGTTCCCTCGTCTGCAAGTCGGTGGGGTTTGGGGAAATGAACACGAGCTCGAGACGCTTTCACGTTTTATTCTACGACATAAAATGCATCGGAATGACCTGCAGGTTCAGTGACTGTGCATCACTTCACAGCAGATCTCCAGCACTTCTCAATTAATTTGACCAAAAATAGCTTCACGTTTGAGATGAGAAATCTTGTGAAAGTGTTTTTATGATTAAAACAAGAGCAAATATCTGACAATGTAATGTCTCGTATTTAAATGCGAGTCATTTTCATACCCAATGACAGATATTAGTTCTTGTTTTAAGCACAAACTCACTTCATTATGTTCAATTTCTCAGAAAACAAGACTTCATTTCTTCATTTTGCATGTCATTAAGATATAAATGTTTAGATATTTGTATTGGAAATCAAAAACCCTGAGGAAGAATATCATTGCAATTAAATGTATATATATATATATATATATATATCAGGGTTTCTGTAGGTTTTATGAAGGTCAATTTAAGACCTTTCTAGAAATTGAGGAATAAATTGAACATCAATATGTTCTCTAAATGTAAACAATGAGTGTATCAGTGACACTTCAATGTTGAGAATATAATTCCCAGCAGATCTCCATCACTTCTGAATTAATTTGACCAAAAATAGCTTCAAGTTTGAGATGAGAAATCTTGTGAAAGTGATCAAATCTCTGCCAATGTGTTCATAAAAATCAACTTGACTCAAACTTTTTAGGTTTCGTCCTAACTACACGTGATAAAGGCGTGTTTTCCATGTTCATGAGCGGTTTCGTCCTAACTACACGTGATAAAGGCGTGTTTTCCATGTTCATGAGCGGTTTCGTCCTAACTACACGTGATAAAGGCGTGTTTTCCATGTTCATGAGCGGTTTCGTCCTAACTACACGTGATAAAGGCGTGTTTTCCATGTTCACGAGAGGTTTCGTCCTAACTACACGTGATAAAGGCGTGTTTTCCATGTTCACGAGAGGTTTCGTCCTAACTACACGTGATAAAGGCGTGTTTTCCATGTTCATGAGAGGTTTTGTCCTAACTACACGTGATAAAGGCGTGTTTTCCATGTTCATGAGCGGTTTCGTCCTAACTACACGTGATAAAGGCGTGTTTTCCATGTTCACGAGAGGTTTCGTCCTAACTACACGTGATAAAGGCGTGTTTTCCATGTTCACGAGCGGTTTCGTCCTAATTACACGTGATAAAGGCGTGTTTTCCATGTTCACGAGAGGTTTCGTCCTAACTACACGTGATAAAGGCGTGTTTTCCATGTTCATGAGCGGTTTCGTCCTAACTACACGTGATAAAGGCGTGTTTTCCATGTTCATGAGCGGTTTTGTCCTAACTACACGTGATAAAGGCGTGTTTTCCATGTTCATGAGCGGTTTCGTCCTAACTACACGTGATAAAGGCGTGTTTTCCATGTTCATGAGCGGTTTCGTCCTAACTACACGTGATAAAGGCGTGTTTTCCATGTTCACGAGAGGTTTCGTCCTAACTACACGTGATAAAGGCGTGTTTTCCATGTTCACGAGAGGTTTCGTCCTAACTACACGTGATAAAGGCGTGTTTTCCATGTTCACGAGCGGTTTCGTCCTAACTACACGTGATAAAGGCGTGTTTTCCATGTTCATGAGCGGTTTCGTCCTAACTACACGTGATAAAGGCGTGTTTTCCATGTTCATGAGCGGTTTCGTCCTAACTACACGTGATAAAGGCGTGTTTTCCATGTTCATGAGCGGTTTCGTCCTAACTACACGTGATAAAGGCGTGTTTTCCATGTTCACGAGAGGTTTCGTCCTAACTACACGTGATAAAGGCGTGTTTTCCATGTTCACGAGAGGTTTCGTCCTAACTACACGTGATAAAGGCGTGTTTTCCATGTTCACGAGAGGTTTTGTCCTAACTACACGTGATAAAGGCGTGTTTTCCATGTTCACGAGAGGTTTCGTCCTAACTACACGTGATAAAGGCGTGTTTTCCATGTTCACGAGAGGTTTCGTCCTAACTACACGTGATAAAGGCGTGTTTTCCATGTTCACGAGAGGTTTCGTCCTAACTACACGTGATAAAGGCGTGTTTTCCATGTTCACGAGCGGTTTCGTCCTAACTACACGTGATAAAGGCGTGTTTTCCATGTTCACGAGCGGTTTCGTCCTAACTACACGTGATAAAGGCGTGTTTTCCATGTTCATGAGCGGTTTCGTCCTAACTACACGTGATAAAGGCGTGTTTTCCATGTTCATGAGCGGTTTCGTCCTAACTACACGTGATAAAGGCGTGTTTTCCATGTTCACGAGAGGTTTCGTCCTAACTACACGTGATAAAGGCGTGTTTTCCATGTTCATGAGCGGTTTTGTCCTAACTACACGTGATGAAGGCGTGTTTTCCATGTTCATGAGCGGTTTTATCCTAACTACACGTGATAAAGGCGTGTTTTCCATGTTCATGAGCGTTTTTTTCCCTAACTACACGTGATAAAGGCGTGTTTTCCATGTTCATGAGAGGTTTTGTCCTAACTACACGTGATAAAGGCGTGTTTTCCATGTTCATGAGAGGTTTTGTCCTAACTACACGTGATAAAGGCGTGTTTTCCATGTTCATGAGCGGTTTTATCCTAACTACACGTGATAAAGGCGTGTTTTCCATGTTCATGAGCGGTTTTATCCTAACTACACGTGATAAAGGCGTGTTTTCCATGTTCATGAGCGTTTTTTTTCCTAACTACACGTGATAAAGGCGTGTTTTCCATGTTCATGAGCGGTTTTATCCTAACTACACGTGATAAAGGCGTGTTTTCCATGTTCATGAGCGTTTTTTTTCCTAACTACACGTGATAAAGGCGTGTTTTCCATGTTCATGAGAGGTTTTGTCCTAACTACACGTGATAAAGGCGTGTTTTCCATGTTCACGAGAGGTTTCGTCCTAACTACACGTGATAAAGGCGTGTTTCCATGTTCATGAGCGGTTTTGTCCTAACTACACGTGATGAAGGCGTGTTTTCCATGTTCATGAGCGGTTTTATCCTAACTACACGTGATAAAGGCGTGTTTTCCATGTTCATGAGCGTTTTTTTCCCTAACTACACGTGATAAAGGCGTGTTTTCCATGTTCATGAGCGGTTTCGTCCTAACTACACGTGATAAAGGCGTGTTTTCCATGTTCATGAGCGGTTTTGTCCTAACTACACGTGATAAAGGCGTGTTTTCCATGTTCATGAGCGGTTTTGTCCTAACTACACGTGATAAAGGCGTGTTTTCCATGTTCATGAGCGGTTTTGTCCTAACTACACATGATAAAGGCGTGTTTTCCATGTTCACGAGAGGTTTCGTCCTAACTACACGCGACGGCGACATGCCTTGATTCTGTGACGGAACAACAACACAACATAATCTCAGGTAGTGTTTGTGCTTTATTTAATGTTAAAGCGTGTCATGTGACTGAATATCATGTAGTGCTCAGCTTTGTAATGTAGTCGCACTAAAAGCAACAATGAATAATTCGCCTCAGATCCTGAAATTAAACGTTCAAACTGTGAACAAACGAGTGTATTCAATGATAAAGTTGTATTTTAGTAATGTTTAAACGGTGTAATATTTGATTATGTGTACTGGATTAATCTCTTGGGCTCTTGCCGCGAGAGCCCGCCCACACGCTGTTCTGATTGGCTGTGGCTTTTAAATTATTTTGTCGTCAAATTGCATGTCGCTGGAATCTTAGTTAGGACACGGTGTGAGGCTTCAAAATTCATAAGTTTATCTATGGACAAAACGTGTAAGCGTCATAACAGAGCTTGTGATTTATCCTATTGGGTTTTTCTCGAGGGAACCGGTGCGATGCGACCCGCCGATTGGCCTACAGAGCGACGTCACACCCGCACCGCTCTATTGGTGGAATCCCAATATAGTTCTGTTCATGTCATCACTTCATCAGCAGGTGAAGTTTGGGTGCCTTTAAACTGGGTGTGCATATGCGTCTCAGGTGCGTGTGGCGTGCCGGGAGACGTGCGCTGAAGGTCCGTTGGCTTGTACTGGTTCTGGAGGTCTTGGTGAAATCAAAGGCACTGAAGTCTCTAGTCAGTGAAGCTGCCTTCACGCTCCTCAGGGCTTGATATGTCGATATCAGACGGAGGGCAAGTTCCTGGAAAAGCTTGCATCGATGATATCCAGAGTAAGGTTGCAAGTGGCGGCGCCAATTTTAGTGTCAAGGAAAACTGCATTTTGGCAAACTTTGAGTAGAAACAGGCATGTGGTTTGAAATCAACGGCGTTCTGTACTTTCTGGCACGTGGTCCAAAAGAAACAGAGAAGCGAATTCATGGTGTTCTAGCAGCACAGGAAAAGGCATGCAAGACCAAAAGCACTTTGAGTAGTGATCAACACATCTACCGAACGATCCGAGAGTGAAGAGCCGTCTGCAGTCCAGGCACAAAGACGAGAGAAACCATAATCTGCCATCGGGAAATCTGGTTCAAAAGGTGACCGTCACAGATTGCACACATAAATATAAATCACGATTATCTTGGACACGCCAGACTGAATCTCTTCAACTGGACGGTTCATCCCCATTACAACCACGTGAAAATTAAGATACATTTCCATAAAAAATGCATAAACGTACTCGAAATAGCGCGCGCACACAGTCAGTCATTGAAAATAAAAGTCTTAAATTCATTAGTGAAGAAAATTAACGCTTCTCCTACCACGATTTTCCAGTGTTTTCCATAATAGCACAGCAGTCGACGACGGGTCGAGCCCAGACTCATCACAGCAGGTTCTCCTCCTCGTTCCCATTTCACAGTCATTTAACAGCAAACAATCTACATCTATTACCAAATCAAACTCCACCCAGACGATCATCTATACATGCAGATTCAGAAATAAACACAAAAGCATAGTTCTCCCAGCTGACGGGGAACGTTACGGACAAACGCTCGTCTAACGTTACTCGAGAACATTCGTTAAAACATGTCAAATGTCCTGGGACGTTGTTTATGAAAGAATGTAACTGAATGAGACCCAATGTATAAACTCTTACTCATCATATATTTCTATACCAATATAGATATTTATCAACTTTTGGTCCACGATACAATGACGTTTGTGATTGGAGGGCAACTAAAATGAAGGGTCAAGCTAAGAAGACACACATTTCCGTCAGGACGTGTGTGTAGGACCGGCGGCGCCGGCGTGAGGTAGGACGACAAGATACACGCGTAACACACACACACACACACACACACACACACACCTCGGCCAAATTCACGCTTTCACACACAAACGGGCCTCGACGTCGGACAGGGAGCGGTAATTGGACGCAAACCACAATCCTGAATGTTCACAAACCCAGCGTGATCAATCGGGCGGATATGAATATTCTCAGGCCGCGACGGCCGCCTCCTCGCCAGCTCAGACGAAATGAAAAGCTGTTGTTTGGGTTAAGGCACTAAGATGAACCCGAGGTACATAAATCCCTGACATTCGCTCTGCAACATCGCACAGGTGCGAGAGGCAACGAAGGACAGCCGGTTGTCTCTCACTCTTGTGTTTTTGGTCCAATCGGTACAAAAAAACGAGACCCACAACACGGTTCGCACATGCAGCATATATGTACAATGACAAACACTCGTCTTCACGCTACCAAACGACTAACTCTACGAACAGAAGGCCATCGGAAACACTCAGACTGCAAAGTAAAGAAGGTGAAAAGGCAAGCTCATTACGTTCAGTACGAGTTGTCTAGCCTGCTTCGATTATAGCAGCACAGTTATACACTCCCTAACCAAACAGCAAACAACATTTGGCCAATTACATGTCCTAAACAAAACTGTAAACAATGACCAGTACAGTAATAGAGAAGTGATAAATATGGACTAGGCAAATGGTGTTCCCTGGTGGAACTAGTGGCTTGGGTCAAAACGATTTCTATGAACATCAGGGCTTTAAACTTTACAATCAGCATCTCATCAAGTCCTAAAGTTGATTTACTAGTTCATGGGCGCTTCGTGTGGGACGGAGCATCATGTGTCTCGACCCGAGGATGAGAACGGGGGGTGTCGCAGACAGACGTAGGGATGGCGTTCACACCGAGGCGTACGTGTTTCCCACGCTGCCGCAGTGGCGGATGGTGCTGGTTCCGGTCGAGCTGAGGATGTGCTCGGTCTGGGGCAGAGAGCTGAGCATGCTGGGCTGAACCACGCCCACCACCGCGCTGCTGCCGTCCTCCATGGCGCCCACCTGCAGCACCTGGATCACCTCGGTCTCCGCTTTCTCCCGCTTGGCCAGGGGCTCGTCCGACTCGTCAAGGTCCTCGTCCAAATCGCTGTCCATCTCACTCACCTCATCTATTGGACATGGGAATATTTCAGTTAAAGGGCACAGCATTTACAATTAAGAGGCATTTTCAAGGAGTTCCTTCCCTATCCCGACAGTCGAATATTGAACTTCCTCTGGGCTTTCAGTATTCCTTATGGTGCGTTCACACCGGACGCCAATGAAGCGTTTCTCGCGAGTGATTTACATCAGGGATGGAAATGAACTTTTTTGTCCTCTGGCCACTGTGGCTGGATTTCAAAATCTACCGGCCACTCGATGTTTTTGCCAGCCACTTTCTTGTTTTTAACCGACAATGTGTATCTGCATGTGAAAATTAAAACTACAAGCTCTACAATACTTTATTAATCTCAAGTCTCGATGAAATACTGACATTTTCTCTTTCTCTCTTATACACACACAAACCATGAACTGATATACATTTCATTACATGAGTAGGGCAGATTAATGGATGTGGCGTTTGGATGATTCGTGGTTTTTATGGCTTCCAGTTTTAGTTTTTAGTCCCAACAATGAAACTATTAGTGTTGGCATCTTCTGAAGCGTGTTGACAACATACTAGGGTTGCCACCTTCAGTCTGGCAAAATAAGGGACACCCATTCACGACAATATAAAATGTTAGATTATTTTACATTTGATTATTTAATTTATTTCTAGAGAACTCTTTAGTAGCCTATTTGGTCATCATTTACTCTCCCTCATGATGTCCAAACCTCTGAGTTTCTTTGTTCTGCTGAACACAGAAGATATTTTGAAGAATGTTTGTACCCAGGCTGCTCTGGAGGCTCCATTGACTTCCATAATAGGAATGAATCTTCCAATGTGTTCAACATAACCAAGAAATGTATACATGTTTGGAACAACTTGAGGGTGAGTAAACGATGACAGAATGTTCATTTTTGGGTGAACTGTCCCTTTAAGCAGTCATTCTGAACCACTAATCACTTTTTTTGACAATTCTGGAATTCAAATGTTTTTAATTTTTTATTAATTTACTTAAATTATGACTTATGTAATTATTTGTCCCATTTTTATCTAAATATTCTTTTGATAAATGTCAAACTTTATATGGCAGGATTATTTATTATGTATGATTAAAATGATACATTAATAATAACATTAATTAGGCTATAATCTATTAATTAACCTGTCTAAAAATATATAATAATTCTGTCTGCCAAGCTCTGATAATGTATGGAATATTATATGAATATATTATCCATTAAAAAAACAATAGGCCACAAATTATTGATCTCAGAAATATCAGAATTGGAAATTAAAAAAGCGATTTCGAATTCTAAATCTAATAAAGCACCAGGGCCAGACGGCTTCCCCTCGGAATGGTATAAGGAGATGAAAGATCTCTTGATTCCGATTTTGAAAACCTCTTTTAACTATGTCATGACAACAGGAATAGTACCTCCCTCATGGAATGAAGCATCTATCTCTGTGATCGCTAAAGATGGGAAGGATAGATTGGAGTGCGGAAGCTACCGCCCTATTAGTGTGCTTAATCAAGATTATAAAATATTTACACATATTATTTCCAAAAGACTTGAAAATATTCTCCCTCAGATAGTAAGTTTGGATCAAACTGGTTTTATTAAACAGCGACAGACACAGGATAATATTCGCCGAACATTGCATATAATTGATCATGTAGTTAAAAATCAAAGTAAGATGTTATTGATAAGTCTCGACGCAGAAAAGGCATTTGACCGGGTTAATTGGACATTTTTGTACAAAGTATTAGAAAAGTTTGGATTCCACCAATCATTCTTAAAAACAATTCAAGCCCTATACAAATCTCCAAGAGCGAGAATTAAAGTCAATGGAGCTCTTTCAAAACCATTTGAATTAGAGAGAGGAGCGAGGCAGGGGTGTCCAATAAGTCCATTATGCTTTGCCACTTTTATTGAGGCTTTAAGCCGAGCAGTTACTCAGAACAGTAATATCACAGGAGTAAAAATGTTCGGTCAAGAACATAAAATCTCGCTCTTCGCAGATGACGTTCTAATTTACCTGACAAACCCAGACTCCTCATTATCTAACCTAACATCTTATTTGGATTCTTTTGGCGCCGTTTCTGGATATAAAATCAACATTTCTAAAACTCAGATACTCTGTTTTAATTACAAGCCTAGTCAGACAGTATCCTCTAAATTTCAGCTAAATTGGGACTTGGATTATATAAAATATCTAGGGGTGAATATACCAAAAGATTTATCAAAACTTTATGATGTAAATTTGAAGCCCCTATGCCAGAAAATAAATAAGGATATTAGGAGATGGGATTTACTCCCAATTTTGAACTTTGAATCACGCATTGATACGGTTAAAATGAATATCTTGCCACGGCTGCTATATTTGTTCCAAACACTTCCAATTGATATAACCAATAAGCAATTCAAAGACTGGGACAAATTAATCTCAAAGTTTGTTTGGCAGGGGAAACGATCAAGGTTAAAACTTCAAAATCTTCAATTAGCAAAGGATAAGGGGGGTCTGTCTCTGCCTTGCTTTAAAGATTACTACACATCAGCCCAATTGAGGATCCTGATATGTTGGTGCAACATAGATTACCATGCTAGATGGAAAGAAATAGAATTAAATATGCCTAGTGATCATCCAATTCAATCTATACTTGGAGACAAAAAATTAATTAAGAACCAGATCGAAAGAGTCAATAAGTGGATTTCATTACCTTTAAAACTTTGGTTAAGATTTATAAATAAAAACAACTGGCAAGAAGAGATTAAAATATTGAAATGGGTTGCTTATGATCCTGATTTTTTACCCAATAAATTAGATGGAATATATAAAGGTTGGTCTAGGCGAGGCATATCATCCTATTGTGTATTTTTCAGTAAAGGGTCTATAAAAGACTTTCAGTCATTCAAGAGACAATATCAGCTAGATAATAATGACTTCTTTAGATTTTTGCAAGTCCGTCATCACATACAGGGTTTCAAGACAAGAGAGAAAAATGTCTTTGACTTACCTATCCTTAAGATTTTTATCAAGGTTTATGAATCTGATCCTGGTTTAAAATTGATTTCGAAGATATATAAGGGCCTCCAAGAGGTTAAAACTAAAAATACGTTTTGTATAAAACAAAAATGGGAAAGGGAATCAAATCTCTTAATAGCTGATGACATTTGGTTAAAACATTGTGAACTTCAATGGAAAATTACCAGTTCTAATTCATGGAGGTGCTTTGGCTGGAAGAGCCTGTGCAGATATTTTATTACTCCCGCACAAAGTTCTCATTACATGGGCACCTCAAGTTGTTGGAGAAACTGTGGAGTCCAGGGGGTGAGCCATTTTCACTTGTTTTGGTCATGCCCTTTGATAAAGAATTTCTGGACCACAATCCAGGCTGAGATGGGCTCAATCTTCAAAATGCAAACAACGGTTAATTGGGACGAACTATTATTTGGCTTTCTGTACACAGTAGACACGAATAAAGAGACGAAATGTCTATTTGGTATGTTGAGTTTAGCAGCTCGGAAAGCTATCACAAGGAAATGGTTGAATCCTAATCCCCCAACATTAGATGACTGGCATCATATTGTATATGCAATGTTCACCATGGAGAGGATTACTTTTCAGAAAAGGCTCCAAAAAGTCTATTTTGACAATATGTGGGAGAAATGGAGGGTTTATATTTTGCGTAGAAGACCAGATTTTGTGTGATCCACGGATTTTCCTGTAATTGTACCAGTGTAATCCTGTAATATGTACACCCAGTTTTGTTTTTTTGTTTTTTGTTTTGTTTTTTGTTTTTTTCCCTTTTTCATTTTTATTTATTTATTTATTTATTTGTGGATTTGGTTGTTTTTTCATTAAGTTTGATATACTCACATGTAAAATTCTTGTAAAAAACTAAATAAAAAAAAAAAAAAAAAAAAAAAAACAATAGGCCTGTACCTTTAGAAGCAGGGATGTGTGTGTGTGTGTGTGTGAGTGTGAGACACTGAAGTGCTTCTCATAAAGTGTGCCGTTGGCCTGAGGTTCATCACGGGTGACTGGACAGACCCATTGATGGCCTTTTTTCTATTCAGCTCTATATCTGGAGATCCTCTTGCGTTCAAACGGTGGACGCGATGCGAGCTCGATGTGTTTTTAAAAAACCACGCAAGTTTACAGCGCATGTTCTCGAGACTCCGCCGGCAACAAAGCCGCTAAAACGCAACCACACGCAAATTAGCTTGTAACTGACTGTGAATTTGATTTGTAACGCCACATTTAGTTTGAAGGTGTGCCTCCTCTAAAAGTGTCCGCCGTCCAGCTGAAACAGTCGGCTATGCTATTTTTATTTACCCGCCACGGTGGCCGGTAGGTGAAGCGAGTTTACCCGCTACAACACAAAATCACCCGCATTTGGCTGGTGGCGGGTGCCAATATCCATCCCTGATTTACATGTTAACTCAATGCAAAGACACGAATAGACATTCTGCAGCGTGAATTGAGCGTTTGACGTGATTCTCGTGAGTTGAAAAATCTGAACTTTGGCGAATATTCGCGCCGCGTTAACCAATCAGCAGCTTGCTCTAGTAGTGACAGCAATGAGGATAAAATCATATGTGGATACCCGGAGCTGTCGATACATCTTCATACTTTATAGAAACAGAATAAAGGATCTTGCTTGGAAGAAAGTGAGTGAGGAGGTCGGACAGTCTGGGGAGTTTTTGAGCTGTACATGGGGTGATTTCATAGCCTGGCTCCGCCCTCCTACGTACTTGCGCTCAATTTTCATTTTCCTTCAGGACTCCGTCTGGGATTGCGGTATATTCTCTGGTCAAATTTTAACCGGTCCAATCAGCGAACAGAGGGAGTGGCTGAGAACGATAAGGATGTTGTGTGCTAGTTTGAGGACGTGTGACGACCAAACGTTGGCGATCTAATGTAGCGTTCACACCGGACGCTTGAACATGTTGAGTTTACTCGCTTCATTCATGCGTGACATTCACTTCACAACAGACGCGAATTCGCCTCATGGGCGGGGCTTCTGCCAGCGGCTCGTCTCGTTGAGAAATGGCTCATCAGAGATATCTGCGTCTGAAGATGAACGACGGGCTCACGGGTTTGGAACGACATGAGGAATTAATGACAGGATGTACATTTTTGGGTGAACTGTCCTTTTAAGACGAATTGTATTCCTGATATAGCAGAAACTGATTGATGATGCAGGAACACAAACAGAACAGCGTTTGTACAGTAATGGGGCATCCAGCATTCCTCTCAAAGGAAACCAACAAAATCTGAAAGTCCCCTACTGGTCTAAAGTGTCTGGGCTTGTTCGTCTGGATTGTAATTGCGTAACGCTGTGTAATGAGGTCTCAGCTTGCGGTCCGAGCTCTGGCGGGCTTACCTTTGTCGATGTTGGCAGGTGACATGGTGTTCAGGTCCTGAAACTGCAGTGGCACAAAGAAACAGCAATTAGAGAGACTGAGTGACTTCACAGCTCTTTTACGGCTCATGCTGAGCTATACAAACGGTACCGCGGAGAGACGCGGGCGTTACCTCTCCCATAACTCCAATGGGCGTCTCTCCCGTCGCCTGGGCGACACGGTGCTCCACCAGGTAGAACATGTACTCATCATACAGCAGCCGGATCAAGTGGAAAGAGCCGAAGCTTGCAGCGCTGCGAAGGGTCAAATCTCTGATGACCATAGAGCTGTAAGAGTCCGACAAAACATGCACGTAAAACCTTCTGTTGCTCTAAAGGCCCTGATTCAAGCCAAATTAAAGAGCGGACTGGAGTGGCACATAAGCCCAAATCAAGTGAAAATGAAGTTAATTTGGAAATGTCTAGCTAAAGTGAACTTCCCTAAAAAGTTTACTCTGGCTAGTAAACACCTTCACTACCATTGGTCTGTGGTGATGATGATGTAATAGGTGGGTGTGGCTCTGAGGCTCTCGAGGAAATCATCTTCTGTTCAGACGTGAGTAAAAACTTTTTTTTTTTTGCAGTACAACAAAACTTATGCAACAATTTTTTTTTTAGGGATGGCGTCTTTAAACACACCATTTTATCTGTAAATGGTCAATTCCCCCTTCGCCGTGAGTTTGATTGACAGGCGATCTGACCAATCACAAGGCCGAATATGCCGTTTTGTCCGACAGCAGTCAGGAGAGTTAGTAGATTAACGTCGGTGGACTTGAACTTGAAAACGGTGTGTGCTGACGTCTTTCCGCGGGTGAAACGACATTTCTTTTAGTGTTCATTGATGTTTATTTGATGCTTCTCAATGAACTAGAAGGAAGAGACAATCGGTTCACCAGCAGCTTGAGGCGCTACCATCACACATTAAAGAGACACAAAACGCTATTTATCGTTTACATTTCTTTAAAAAAAGTTTTAATGTTGAGACTAGGGATGTTAATGATTAATCGATGATCGATTAATTGACAAGAATACATTTAATCGATTAAACCTATCGATCATGGATTAATCAGGGTCATGCGTGTGCGTGCTCAACCGCGAAACATGTCAATCAGACATGAGGAATAATGATGCGAGCGCACCGGAGCTCTGTTTGGGACCATTTCACAGCTGGAGTTACACCTTCATCTTGACTACAAATTTGCATGTGCATTCGCAGCCTTTTGCTTTGTGCACATGTAAGTTGTAATATTGTGTTTATTCTGTGTGGGCCTTTCTATAGCTGATTTATTTATTTTTAAACCTCTGGGGTTCTTCATTTATGGTTCACACTCAGGACCTTCAGGTCAAAAATGACCCAGAGGGCGGGATTAAGATAAAGATTTCAGTAAGATCAATGAAATATATTTTTGTTCAATAATATTTTTTCTTTTCTTTTTTGGTGTTTTGAGATAATTTTATGATTTATAATTAATATTTATGCAATAATTATGACCCATTTTTCCCCATTGAATAAAATAAAAAATAGCCTAGGCCTCATGAAAGCAATTTTTTAAATGAGATCGGTGCCATCCGGTGGACACATTGAGCATTTTTACCACTATAGTGGATCTAGCGGTTTATAAATAAATGTTAAAAATCGTAGCTTCATCAGAATGGTCTGAAACTTGGTGACTTTATTGATACTTGGTATATGAACACCCAAATAAATTGGGGACAGGATTTGAAAAGTCTAAGTGGTCGTAAAGAAAATAGTCACACTCAGGACCTTCGGGTCAAAAATGACCCCCATAGGAAATTAATGAGAAATTAGTTTTTTTTGTGTGCATACAATCTACAAATCCTCAACAGTGAAGGGGTGAATCTCTAAAACATCAAGAGTGCAAAACACACACACACACACACACACACACACACACACACAAATTAACACGTGCCATTCCAAAAGTTAATTGTGTTTTTGTGTGAGTTTTTTTGTCTGTTTTGCACTCTTGATGTTTTAGAGATCTTCACTGTTGAGTCATTTTTTCCTGCATCCTGGCTGATCTGTAGAGTAAAAAACTCTGTATTTTCCTATTTTTGCCAATTTCCCATTCATTTCCTATGGGGGTCATTTTTGACCCGAAGGTCCTGAGTGTGACTATTTTTTTACGAACACTTAGACTTTTCAAATCCTGGCCCCAATTTATGTGGGTGTTCATATACCAAGTACCAATAAAGTCACCAAGTTTTGGACCATTCTGATGAAGCTACGATTTTTAAAATGTTTTATTTAAAAGAATTCGGGTCAGAAATGACCGAAGAGCCCCAGAGGGTTAATCTCATATAGGATGCATCTGGTTAAGAATGAATGCAGTAGTGATGCATGCAGCTCCAACAGCAATGCACAACTTATAATGACTATGATTGGGACGGTCATGTTACACATCAGTATAAAGAGAACAATACTGTAATACATTGTGAATTTACTGGGTGTAGTTGGCGTTTCCAGCGCTTTGTTTCAGGAAGAGTGCGTCCACACATTCTGAAGAGCATGCATCTGAGGTGGTGACACGTATTACTCATATTTGATTATTAAATAAGTAATTTAATTAAATGATCAATCACATCGATTCATTTTACAATCCTGTAGCCCTTTATTCAGACCCGTAGAACCCTCCCATTGATTTGGTGAGGAACATGGCGTTTGTCAGCGTTTGCACACTCTGTCATGCGGTCGGCTATAAGCCACTGCTGTAGTATGCAGTGTTAAGGCTAATGATTAATCGATTTATTGATCGTTCATTTAAACGACGATCGATCATGGAAATTTGTGTAAATTGACATCCCTAGTTGAGACTTTCATATCAAAAGTAACTTGCTCTGTCCTGTCTGTCGGTGTGTTGTCAGTGCCCTCTTTGCTCTGCGATGGCTTGTTGGACAAAGCAACAGTAACAAAAGGAGGCCGGTCTTTGCGAACGGTCAATTGGATGGAAACAGGCTGGAGACGGCAAATTGCGCAATCTCTTTTTAAGCAATTATTCACGTTGTCGATAACAAAACAGTGGAATGAGTGGATGGAGACTGGGCTACTGACAGTTTTTCACGTTTAACACTGGGAAACTGTAATCTGCTGTATAAATGAACATGTGACTGGAGAGCTGCAAACATATCCGCATCACTCTGATCAGATGCTTTCTCAACCGCTGTTTTCTCACCGCGGACATTTAAAAAAAAAATTTGTTAAAGCTTTTTAGTAAAGCTTGCTGGACATATTTACAAAACTTGGACTTGATCTTGAATGGAATTGATCTGAATAATAACTCTATTGTCTTCTTTTGTTTCATGATGGTATTTCAAACTTATTTTACCCCCAAGCGGAAAAGTGTTTTAAAGCGATTCTGGTGAGGACTTCTATAAGACGTCATCGTTTGGTTCATTTGGTTGGTCTGCTGGAAAACAAGGCTCTAGGGATCATGCAGATTCAGTATGGATTTACACACACACACAGGACACACACACAGACACACACACACACACACACACACACACACACACACACGGACACACAGGACACACACACACACACAGGACACACACACAGGACACACGACACACACAGGACACACGACACACACAGGACACACGACACACGACACAGGACACACGACACACACAGGACACAGGACACACGACACACACAGGACACAGGACACAGGACACACGACACAGGACACACGACACACGACACAGGACACAGGACACAGGACACACGACACACGACACAGGACACAGGACACACGACACAGGACACAGGACACACGACACACGACACACGACAGCAAGCATTGAGAACTCTTGCCTGTAGAAGGACCACTTGAGCAGGAACTGGCGTGCAGCTTTGGGGAGGGAGGGTTTATCCTCGTACGGCTTGAGTACTTCAGTGACCACGTTGTCCAGCCAGGCGGCCCACTGTTCCAACGAGCTCTGCTGCTGGAGGGTGGCCTTGAAATCCTGCTCAAGGCGCTGAACGACGCCCTCTTCGCACTGGCACACCCACGAGGCCTGCTCCTGTACGTCATCAGCAGAGTCAGAACATCATTTACACCAACCATCATAATGAGGTTTAGGCAATACTGCCATTAAACTTTACCTCGTGTAAACACTAGGGGTGCTTTGAGAAAACAACATCCGAACCGTTCGGCGCGTGTGTGCGTCCAGGGCCGTTTCTAGCCATTCTGACGCCCTAGGCGAAATCCTTATTGGTGCCCCCAGTCAAATTTTAAAAGGCAACATTGGTATTACTGGTATTAATTAACAAATGCATACATACCAAATTATATTTGTTAATAAGGATTCAAATGAATAGCCAGATGCCTGTATAGCCCTAGGCCTATAATATATAGCCTATATTTGTGCAGTCCCTGTTGCTAAGAAATTGTTCTCAGACATAACTACATCATTATTATGTGTTATTAGTACATTTCACATGAAAGTAAGAAGAATAAACACTGATTCAGTGTGGGTTGTGTTACTCATTGATGCATGAACGTCCCCTTTAAATAACGCGACCTTTGCCCTCTGTGTGTGTGACACTGCTTGCGTTAAGCGCTATTAGAACTGAATGAATCGATTCAGCATCAACACCATCCGTAAAGATGCGTTAAATTCGTCAACGTGATTTAATAAAGGATGTGTTCATGTTGTGAATTTGCTCATTTTATTATACCATTTTTAAATTGGCCGCTAAAGTTTTATATGGGACAATTACAAAACACACATTCTTTTAACAACGCATTGACGCAAAAACCTTTTGGAGGAGCAGTTAAGAGAAGAAAGCTTTATAGAGTCAGAATATAACTGATGATCATGAAATGCTGAAGTAAGTGTGCAGTTATATTTTAACATGAGCAATGCTATCTGCCCATTCACAGCGGGATCTCTAGACTGCCACAAATGCTGCCCTAACACAATACAGATTTGTACCTGTTATTTTAATTGGCCTTTAGTTTGAATTTAGCTTTATTTTATGGTTAAAGTGTTACCTTGCCAAAGCATTGAGCGAGTTCATTGATCTAATGCTGTTGTTGAGGCTCCAAACGCTAACCTTTGACAGTAGCCGACTCTGATCTGATGGCATATAGGAATCGTCAGATTGGCAGTTCTCTGATCCAATAGTGTGGGGGAACTAGTGGGGGCAGCAATAACATTTTAGGGTGGCCGTGACACAATTTACACACACACACACACATCAGTGCCAGATATGCGATTATTGGCGCCCCCTACTGATGGCCACCGCCTAGTTTGCCTATGCCTAAAAACGGCCCTGTGTGCGTCGCACGGTTCGACGCATGCACAATGTAGCCTCATGCCCGTATGTTACCTCAGACAGTCGGTGTCCTTTTCGCACAAAATAAGAAGTGTGTGGACATACAGTAAAAGAAGTGAAAGACAGTAAAAGTGGAGGTCGCGTCATGTGTAGAAATGGTAAATGGGAGCGATAAAGAAGGCTGCCCGGTAGACATGTGCCGGTAAACGGTAATACAGTATACCGCAATAATGAACATGCACAACATTGTTATCGTTGGCACTTCAAAATACCGTCAATAATTATTTCTTACGAATTATTCAGATTTTTCGAATGCATCACCCATCAACCGTTTAAAATGAACAACACGTCAAAGAGGAACACGCACTGATGTAAACAAAACCCAAAGAGCCGAGCACATGGCGGAGTGAAGGAAACGCACATTCACTCTCTGACAGCAGAGGGCGCTGGCGGAACAGCAGAAATGCAGCCGTTTCCCCGGTAACCCTCGTAAACAAATCTCATCACATAACCTAATACTTAATACTTAAAGACTTAAGGCTATTCATTTTCAAACTTAATCATTTTCTATTTTAATCTGGACTGAATGACATGCCCTAGATATTGTTTGAATATGTTCTGACTGTTGTTCAGTCACACACTTTACAATAAAGCTCCATTATTTAACATTAGTTCATTCATTAACAAACTGACAATGAAAAATACTTCTAAAGCATGTATTAATCTTAGTTAAATGTACATTTCAGCAAAATAATAACACATTATTAAAATCAAAAGTTGTAACTGTATTATTTAATGGACCTGAACTAACACTGACAGCTGCTTTTTAAACTAACATTATCAAAGAAGAATAACTGTAAAAATGTAGTTCTTTGTTGATGTTAATGCATGAACTAGCGAGACCTTATTGTAAAGTGTTACCTATTGTTCTTTATAATTATTTAGCTCTTTAATCTGTTTTAAATATTTGTTTACTTTATACTAGTGGTGGGCATAGATTAATTTTAATCTAGATTAATCTGACTGTAATCTTGGAATTAATCTAGATTAAAATGGCTCATTTGAATTCTGCCGAAGGCATTCAGAATGTGTGCTCGTGAGTGATCGTTTGTCTTTTTGTAGTTTGAATAATAAATAACTTCTGTCCCTTTAAGAGCTGACGCACGCATATCCAAACACTGTTCCTGTGAGCTGCTCTAGACTGTGATTACGTTAAAACTCACCAAGATGGGCATTGAGACATTGTTGAGTGTATTTGAGCATTAATAAGCTGGAAAAAGGAGCTCATTTTTGCCCTTGTATGTCAGAGGCGGCTTTATTACGGTATGTATGTGTGCGCTTCAGATGCGAGCGCGAAATCTGCGGGAATTGGTAGAATTAACGTTATGAGCAACCCCGCGCGAAATTCAGAGCGGTCACACCAACACTAACAGAAGTCCAGCAGAACCGTTCGCCATGTTCAGAGGATGAACCGACTGATGAGAGGAGGCGGTGCGGGTCACTCGCTGTGGGTCAGAGAGGAGAGCAGCTGATAGTGATACTGTAGAAAATGAGTATTGTATCGGTTCAGATATTTCAGTATCGATACATAGAGAAATATGGATATTTTTGACAACACTAGTAGGCATACACACAGGTTCGAAGACTCGTTCTCTCGCCCCCTACAGTGCAATTCGGCTAGCTGTACATCCGCACTAAACTATCAGGGTGAAAGTCATCATAGCTTGCGTAGTGTAGACCCAGCTCCCAACACAACTTTGAGAATAGATTAACGGCGATTTTTTTTTTTTTTTTTTATCGCCCGATAAGAGTCTCACGTAAACGCTGATAACGGCCCACCACTACTTTATACATTTTTTGTGTATTACTTTATTGTATTTAAATGTTTTTCTTTTGTTATAAGAAAGTTATTAAACCTGTTATAGTATGACAACACTTTTTTTGCAACGAATTTCAATATCGTGACAATACCGTATACCGCGATAAAAGCTTCAGCAATTAATCGCAACACGAAAGTTTGATACCAGCACATGCCTAGTGCCCGCAGCTGGAGGATGCGCCAGCGCCGTATAACGCCGGCTTCACACTGCACGCGCAAGCAGTGCATATAGAGAGCGGGAGCCGCGTGGCCCGTTGTGCATTCACACAGACAGCGTTCGTCTCGCGCAGCTGCTGGAAACAGCCCAAACTGTCTGCAGGGTGCTAGAGCTCACAGGGCCTGAGTTACACACTTTCAAAACTAAATTTATAACCAAACAATCAAAAAGCGTCTCTTTTTGGGGGTTATTACAGCTCAGACAACATACTTACATGTTTATCACTTTTAGCAGTGCTTTATGAAACTCCAGAGGGTTTCCTGTGGAATGACACCAGTGTTGTGTGTTTGTGTGTGGGAAGCTTTACATTTGGGGTGGCCAAATCCAGGCAGAAATGTAGTGTAAATAATTTGCCAAAGTGATGCATGTCTCCAGAAAGCAGACATTTAGCTTTCAAATGAACCACATATAGCCTGAACACACCAATTTTCAGTTTCCGTGTGTCGGCCAACTAAGTTTTCTCTGTGTTTTCCACACCGTCGGCTGGACCGCTGGTCCTCGTCAGCTATTTTTCAGCGATTTGAACTGTTGAAACGGCGCCGGCGCTTGTCTGGCCATCTGATCATTCTGATTGGCTGTTCTGCTAGCGAACCAGTGCACGAGCGAGATTGAGGTGCTTTGTTTATATAGGTTACACAGGGTAGCTCTTCCGGTTTCCCGCTTTGAATAACGAAAACAGACGACTGCCACCAGCTGGTGCGGAAAGCTATTTCCTCTGACGCAGGCGCAGAACGGACGTGCTACTGGCCGTCAGATGTCGAGCGTCGGCTTGGTGTGTCAGGGCAACTTTGGACTAGGGCTGCACAATATATCAAAACTACCGAAATATCGCAAATGTACATATCGCTATATGCATATCGCAATGGCACGCAATATCTGAATGAATTTAATAGGCTACTTCAACATTGTGAAAAGTGCAAAAGTACATTTTAGGTCGACGCATGTAGCAGAGAATAGACTGGGCACACGACTGTTACTCATGTGACTTGCTTGACGTTAAAAAGAGTTATTAAACACAATAACTTGCGAAAAACTACTCCTTGCAGTCTCGCGCTGTCTGACACACACACCAAAACGTGCGCACTAGGGCTGTAATCTCCCAGTCGATTAATAGTCGATACGTTCTGGCTCGACCAAAATTCTGATTGGTCGATTTTTTGCCGCGTTCATTTGATCAGGTGGAGAGCACTGATTGCTAATGGGGGTGTTTTCAGAGCAGCCCTGTTTCACAGGTAACAGTCTGTCTTCAGAACACCCCCATTGTTTCCACTTCTTTTGGATTAGCCCAACCTACTGGAGAAGAGAGACAGATTGAAGAAGGCTAGTTTGCTGTATATTATTTATTTAATTGTGAGCGTTTTTTCTGCTCTTGATCTGGCTTGTTTCATAAATATTCCTTTTTTATTAAAGTGGACGTGCCTTTTGTGTTTGAGAGTAAAAGCTTTAAGTTAATAATCTATTCGTGTCTCAGCCGTGAAGCTGAGCTGATCCTGTGTTCAGAGCGGCTATAATGATAGTGTCTGTCAGTTATTATAATACATATGACAAAAACAATTGTCTAAATTATGTTGCATATTCCTCAAAAGTTCTTGTGATGATATCACTAGTGCTATATTTTGGGAAATCATAGGCTATGATGGAGCACGTGATGCTGTCAGAGCCGAGAGACTCGTGTGTCAGACTCACTTCAGTGCCAAATAATCAGCTCAAAAACCATTTAATATACTGCAAATAACCTACTAGCTTATGTTTATTTATAATTCATTTAGGCAGACAACAAGGCTACCGAGTACTGCGCACAGTGCAGCTAATTAATTTAACGTTTTTTTTCCTAACGTCATTTTTAGTCGAAAATTTCAGGACTTCAGTCGACCAAGATTTTCTTTGGTTGATTACAGCCCTAGTGCGCACAAGGTTGATATAACTATATATTACCAAGTCAAAGAGTTTTTAGTATTTAAATATTGGCATTACATTTTTTTTGTTTACATTCATGTTAAAATTATATTGTCAGATCATCAAATTTATGATTTGTGACATAAATTTTTGCTAAAACACTGCTGGTCAGTTTTTTTGTAGCGATGCTTTCTTTTCCCAGAAAGAATGTGAAACACATAAAATGGCATCATTCTCAGTTTTTAACACATTTTTTAAATATAATTTAAATAGATTTTACACACTTAAAGCAATATCATATCGCATTATTTAACAAGGTATTGCACATCGC
Source organism: Romanogobio albipinnatus (assembly GCA_023566225.1). NCBI lineage: Eukaryota > Metazoa > Chordata > Actinopteri > Cypriniformes > Gobionidae > Romanogobio > Romanogobio albipinnatus. Next base: position 47,115,777 of record CM042259.1, on the reverse strand, counting down.
ATTATTCTTCAATATCGCACAGCCCTACTTTGGACCCAGACTCTGCCGGCGTGAGCCAACTCTGCAGTCTGCTTTCATCACTACTAGCTGGTTGGCGTCGGTTTGGCGTGTTCCTTGCTTATGAGGTCAGAGCTCCTCCACAGACATTTAAACTTTAAAGTCTATACATGATGTCATGCCAGACCCTGTACCGGGTCCTTGGGTCATGTGACGTACCTGCACATTGGCGAAGTCTACCCGGTTGAGGTCGCTGAGCATCTGGTTGATCTGTGAGGTGTTTTGCAGGACTGCACGCGCCGCCTGCGCCAGATGGTTGAGAGACGTGTATCTGCGCAGGGTCTGGGCGAAGGCACTAACAGCAGAAACCTGCGCGAGAGAAGAGCGACTCTTTGGGATTGGGAGTTCCACGGCTCGGTTAGATCGCAGCAGTGCAACACAACATCTGTGCGCTCACCTTGGTCTGGATCATCCTCTGGGGGATGCTGCTCATGGCGTTGGTGAGCCAGCCCTCAAGGCTTTTGGCAAAATTACGGATGGCTTGAGTCAAGGCACCTGTCGGATGCAGATTCACATTTACGGGATACGGGAAAACTCTACATACAAACGGATCCTGACAAAGAGCTGCAAAAGTACTGGACGTGCTCACTAGGAATGGGTCTCAGAACGTCCGGGATGAGGATCTCCACGAGGGCCTGGTACATCAGGTGATCACAGGTGTTCATCCACTTCAGCACGTCCTCGTTCCGGCAGAGCAGGGTCAGTCTGGCGCACGGCAGGCGGCCCTCGATCTCGCTCACGCCGCTGCATCAGCGACAGTCACGGGTCAGATATGAGGTCTGATCTACTGAAGCGCTGAAGAGGCGATCGGGTCACGTACCTGTTCTCTGTGATGGTGGCGCCCTCTACAGGGCTGGAGGGAGAGTAGCGCCAGAAGGTCTGCCACAGGTTCTCGATTAGATTGAACTGCAGGTTCACCACCACGTCCAAAATGGCCTGCGTGGGAAAATGATTACAGCTCCTTTAAAGTGACATTCAACAAGACTGGACCGTGACTAGAGCCCTGTGAAATCTGTGAGTGTGTGTGTGTGTTGCAGTGACGAGCTGTGTGTGTGTGTGTTGCAGTGACGAGCTGTGTGTGTGTGTGTGTTGCAGCGACAAGCTGTGTGTGTGTGTGTGTTGCAGTGACGAGCTGTGTGTGTGTGTGTGTGTGTGTGTGTGTGTTGCAGTGACGAGCTGTGTGTGTGTGCTGCAGTGACCAGCTGTGTGTGTGTGCTGCAGTGACCAGCTGTGTGTGTGTGTTGCAGTGACCAGCTGTGTGTGTGTGTTGCAGTGACGAGCTGTGTGTGTGTGCTGCAGTGACGAGCTGTGTGTGTGTGCTGCAGTGACGAGCTGTGTGTGTGTGTGCTGCAGTGACCAGCTGTGTGTGTGTGTGTGCTGCAGTGACCAGCTGTGTGTGTGTGCTGCAGTGACCAGCTGTGTGTGTGTGCTGCAGTGACCAGCTGTGTGTGTGTGTGCTGCAGTGACCAGCTGTGTGTGTGTGCTGCAGTGACCAGCTGTGTGTGTGTGCTGCAGTGACCAGCTGTGTGTGTGTGTTGCAGTGACCAGCTGTGTGTGTGTGTGTGCTGCAGTGACCAGCTGTGTGTGTGTGCTGCAGTGACCAGCTGTGTGTGTGTGCTGCAGTGACCAGCTGTGTGTGTGTGCTGCAGTGACCAGCTGTGTGTGTGTGCTGCAGTGACCAGCTGTGTGTGTGTGCTGCAGTGACGAGCTGTGTGTGTGTGTTGCAGTGACCAGCTGTGTGTGTGTGCTGCAGTGACCAGCTGTGTGTGTGTGCTGCAGTGACCAGCTGTGTGTGTGTGTTGCAGTGACCAGCTGTGTGTGTGTGTTGCAGTGACCAGCTGTGTGTGTGTGCTGCAGTGACCAGCTGTGTGTGTGTGCTGCAGTGACGAGCTGTGTGTGTGTGCTGCAGTGACCAGCTGTGTGTGTGTGCTGCAGTGACGAGCTGTGTGTGTGTGTTGCAGTGACCAGCTGTGTGTGTGTGCTGCAGTGACGAGCTGTGTGTGTGTGCTGCAGTGACCAGCTGTGTGTGTGTGCTGCAGTGACGAGCTGTGTGTGTGTGTTGCAGTGACCAGCTGTGTGTGTGTGCTGCAGTGACGAGCTGTGTGTGTGTGTTGCAGTGACCAGCTGTGTGTGTGTGCTGCAGTGACGAGCTGTGTGTGTGTGTTGCAGTGACCAGCTGTGTGTGTGTGTTGCAGTGACCAGCTGTGTGTGTGTGCTGCAGTGACCAGCTGTGTGTGTGTGCTGCAGTGACCAGCTGTGTGTGTGTGCTGCAGTGACGAGCTGTGTGTGTGTGTGCTGCAGTGACCAGCTGTGTGTGTGTGCTGCAGTGACGAGCTGTGTGTGTGTGTTGCAGTGACCAGCTGTGTGTGTGTGCTGCAGTGACGAGCTGTGTGTGTGTGCTGCAGTGACCAGCTGTGTGTGTGTGCTGCAGTGACGAGCTGTGTGTGTGTGTTGCAGTGACCAGCTGTGTGTGTGTGCTGCAGTGACGAGCTGTGTGTGTGTGTGCTGCAGTGACCAGCTGTGTGTGTGTGCTGCAGTGACGAGCTGTGTGTGTGTGTTGCAGTGACCAGCTGTGTGTGTGTGCTGCAGTGACGAGCTGTGTGTGTGTGCTGCAGTGACCAGCTGTGTGTGTGTGCTGCAGTGACGAGCTGTGTGTGTGTGCTGCAGTGACCAGCTGTGTGTGTGTGCTGCAGTGACGAGCTGTGTGTGTGTGTTGCAGTGACCAGCTGTGTGTGTGTGCTGCAGTGATCAGCTGTGTGTGTGTGTTGCGGTGAAGAGCTGTGTGTGTGTGTGTGTGTGTGTGTGTGTGTGTGTGTATCTGATAGTTTTCTGAACTTTTGATTTGCCGTGTTGTGGTGATGAGCTGTGTGTGTGTATCTGATAGTTTTCTGAACTTTTTATTTTGGTGTGTTGCGGTGAAGAGCTGTGTGTGTGTGTGTGTTGCGGTGAATAGCTGTGTGTGTGTGTATCTGATAGTTTTCTGAACTTTGATTTGCCGTGTTGTGGTGATGAGCTGTGCGTGTGTGTGTGTGATAGTGTTCTCAGATGAAAGGTGCAGCTGAAGAGACTCTCAGAGCTGCTCTGGAGGTGAAGTTCACGTGTTCATCTTTATGACCGGATGCAGTGGTTCAGTGTTTTCTGCACGGGCTCTGCGGAGCGACTGACCTCGCAGTGTTCCCTGTACAGCGTCTGAAGGGCTTTGACGTCCTCCAGGCCGACGCCCTCATCAGACTCTCCGAGGTCAAGTTCAACAAACTCTGGCAGAGCTCTGGACCCATCTAACAGGACACACAGGGACATCAGACAAGCTCTTAAAGCATGACTCTGAGCTGACGCTCTGCAGTGTGTTTACCCAAGAACTGCTGATGGTGCTGGCTCTGCGCGATGAACGTCTGCTCCGCCGCGGTGGGCGTGTGCTGCCCCCCGCTGGAGAAGTTCTCCCCCGCCACACCGTCCATCTTCTGCACGGGCTTGAATCTGCACACGGGACCGAAAGAGATGCTTCAGTTACAGTACGTTTGGGATGATCAAGAGCAGTGTTGGGGTAACATTACAAGTAACTTGAGTTACGTGATAAAATTACTTTTTCCATGTATTACTTTTCAAATTTACAACAAAATATCTGATTTACTTTTTCACATTAATTTGACTGACAGCTCTCCTGCCCCCATGTTGAGAAGAATAAGTGCAGAGGCGTGTGTGTGAAGATGTGTGAACTAACTATTGTAGTTCCAGACTAAACTTATTCATCTCACTTGCACAATAAAGATTCTGTTCTCCTCAAAATGAATAAAATCAGTCAAATGCAGAATCAGAATACTATGCACACCTCCAATAATTAAATGTTAAATAAAACAGCTATTTTTATGCATAATCTACCTTTATATTTAATTTACCAATGTCTTGCTGCTGACCTTTGATGATGAAAATTACTAGATTTTTAGTTTTTATTGGTAAAACTTTTTTCTCCTGCGTCCTATTCTCCCATTATCCAGAATGGAGCTGCGCCCTCTACTGTTCATGCGTCAATCTGCATCTTTACCTCAGCCTGGGGCTTATTATTTCAATTTTGGTATGAAGAGGTCTTTACTGTTGCACAAAAATAGAACTTTTTTTGTTATATAAAAAAAAAACAAGCCCAGCCCAGGTGAGAAAAAGTAACGTAACGCATTACTTTTCTTCAAAAGTAACTAAGTAACTCAATGAGTTACTTTTTAAGGGAGTAACGCAATATTGTAATGCATTACTTTTCAAAGTAACTTTCCCCAACACTGCTCATGATTATAGGCTGTGGTTCTACTCATGAAGCACATGTTGGACAGGGGCGAGACTGACCTCTGCTTCTGCTGGACGGGCTGCTGTCTCAGCGCCATGTACTGCATGTCCTCCTGCAGCCGGTTCAGAGGAGAGTCCGGCTTCACGCGGATCCCGTAATAGTGATACTTTGAGTTCCCTCTAAACTCAGGAAGAGAAAAGAAGACGTGCTGGAGTGAGGAGCACAGAACCGAGCATGTGTTGAGGAGAGAGATCGGCCTGAAGGTTTTACCGGGTTCCCAAGCGCCGGGTCCGCAGGCCCATGAAGATGGAGCGGATGAGCTTCCCGAAAGACGCAGCGTTGACCGGGTCCAGCTTCTGCTCCTGGCAGTGGCGCAGGTAGTGATTGTAGAGCGTGGAGCGGGGCAGACTCACGCCCTCGGCCGTCTCGTAATTATCCAGCAGCCATTGCAGCTGTGAGGAACACGGCTAAATGTGTCAGTTTGCATTTCGTTTATAAATCTGCATCTTGTGTTCTATGGAAGAAAGAAGGTCAACCGTTTGGAATGACATGAACTATCCTTGTGCATGACCTATGACCTCAGAACAAATCACTGAACATTTCGGCTGTGCAATACTGAACAATTAATGCAAAATTTTTTAGTTTTTTTGCAAAGAAATGTTATGAATGAGTGTTACAGATCATGTGACTCTTAAACGGCACATTATAAAGGCCCGTTCACACCAAGAACGATAACGATAACTATATTAGTGTCGACACCAACGCTAGGAGGCGCTGCTACACAATATTATCATGATTTTTATTAGGGCTGGGTATTGACGATATATCATGATATAAAATGTGACGATATGTATCCAGGGTTCCCACGCTTCTTGAAAGATCTTGAATTTCAGACGCATGGATTCAAGGCCTGGAAAGTACTTGAAAACAAACACAGGTCCTTGAAAGGGCTTGAATTAAGCATGAACGGCATTTTGTTAGAGTAGCGTGTGCTATTACAAACATTGGCCTTCGTGCGCTGCCAAAGCCAGAACAGAACAGCATTACGGGAGGAAGATATCTCCATATACACTCACCTAAAGGATTATTAGGAACACCTGTTCAATTTCTCATGGATGCAATTATCTAATCAGCCAATCACATGGCAGCTGCTTCAATGCATTTAGGGGTGTGGTCCTGGTCAAGACAATCTCCTGAACTCCAAACTGAATGTCGGAATGGGAAAGAAAGGGGATTTAAGCAATTTTGAGCGTGGCATGGTTGTTGGTGCCAGACGGGCCGGTCTGAGTATTTCACAATCTGCTCAGTTACTGGGATTTTCACGCAAAACCATTTCTAGGGTTTACAAAGAATGGTGTGAAAAGGGAAACACATCCAGAATGCGGCCGTCCTGTGGGCCAAAATGCCTTGTTGATGCTAGAGGTCAGAGGAGAATGGGCCGACTGATTCAAGCTGATAGAAGAGCAACTTTGACTGAAATAAGCACTCGTTACAACCGAGGTATGCAGCAAAGCATTTGTGAAGTCACAACACGCACAACCTTGAGGCGGATGGGCTACAACAGCAGAAGACCCCACCGGGTACCACTCATCTCCACTACAAATAGGAAAAAGAGGCTACAATTTGCACCAAAATTGGACAGTTGAAGACTGGAAAAATGTTGCCTGGTCTGATGAGTCTGGATTTCTGTTGATCATTCAGATGGTAGAGTCAGAATTTGGCGTAAACAGAATGAGAACATGGATCCATCATGCCTTGTTACCACTGTGCAGGCTGGTGGTGGTGGTGTAATGGTGAGGGGGATGTTTTCTTGGCACACTTTAGGCCCCTTAGTGCTAATTGGGCATGGTTTAAATGCCACGGCCTACCTGAGCATTGTTTCTGACCATGTCCATCCCTTTATGACCAGCATGTGCCCATCCTCTGATGGCTACTTCCAGCAGGATAATGCCCCATGTCACAAAGCTCCAATCATTTCAAATTGGTTTCTTGAACATGACAATGAGTTCACTGGACTAAAATGGCCGTCCCACAGTCCCCAGATCTCAACCCAATAGAGCATCTTTGGGATGTGGTGGAACGGGAGCTTCGTGCCCTGGATGTGCATCCCACAAATCTCCATCAACTGCAAGATGCTATCCTATCAATATGGGCCAACATTTCTAAAGAATGCTTTCAGCTCCTTGTTGAATCAATGCCACGTAGAATTAAGGCAGTTCTGAAGGCCAAAGGGGTCAAACACAGTATTAGTGGTGCTCCTAATAATCCTTTAGGGGAGTGTATTTCTGCTGTTCCATAAGCGCCACCTACTGTCAAAAGCCCTATTCGGATGGTAATAGTTTCTCGTGAGGTCGGAAGGCATTGTCATCATTGACAGGGGCTGGTCTGTGATGTTATTGCCGTCTGAATCCAGAATGTCAGTGTTTTTCTCCCACCACCCGCGTACAAATCCCCGGCCGAATGACCGACTGCTTTAGACAAACACCAGGTTGTGTGGTCATTGAATTGCCGTCCGAATCAAGGTTTCAAGAATATATCACTTATATATATATCACTTTATATCCTTTTTGACCCCTACAGGCCACCGTACGGCTGCGCTTCGCTGTCATTCGGATGCATTTTAAAGATCTAGACTTGCATTACTGAAATGCTGGCGAGTGTTTACAAGAGCAATATTTCATCAGCGCTCAAAAAATAAAAAGAAGAAAAGCACGTGAACATTTGAATTGGGCCGTTAGCGATTATTTCTGTTCAATATCATATATGTGCAGGTCTTAAAAGCCTTCAAATTGATTTTTAAAAAGGTACATGTACAGGTGATTTAATAAATAATTTTGCATATTTTTAATGCCTAACAATCAACTTGTTCATATCTTTTCATTTAATTGGAAAATTCATGTATACAATATTATCTCTATATTTTGATGTTTTAATTAGAGGTTTATAAAAAAGAAAACAACTAAAACTAGTGTGAAATAAATGTTAAAAGCAGGAATAAGAGATCTGCTAACTGCATCTTGTACACCAGCCTCTTTCCTCGTTGGATTTTGTAAAATTGGAATTTTTTCCTCATTGGGAATTGTTAGTTGTCAGTATAAGCGTTACTGCAGTAATGATAGACACAGGTATTTTGATAAATTGGCAGTAACACACCCATCTTTATCATATTTATTGAGCTTGATTTAGAATAAAAGGTGCTTTAAAAAGTCCTTGAATCTGGTGTTCATGAAAGAGTGGGAACCCTGTGTATCGCTGGTGGAAACGATATGATTGGCGATATAGAGTTGTTTTGTCCAAGGCTCTTGCTGTAGTCGGCCTGTTTATAAGCTATAATTCACCCTAACACAAATCTACAAATGTACCACTAATGTAAACATCATGTGCTCAGTGTCGTTTAACTTCCAAACACAAATGCAGATATTCTTTATGAAACCTGAGGGATTTCTGTCCCTCCCTTTAGGGTGCGTTCACACTTGTAGTTCGGCTCGTTTGGTTCGTACCAAAAAACTAAAACTAGTCATATAGTCCTGGTCCGCTTAGCGTTCACACTGGCATTTTTAACAGCGAACCTAAAGTCACCGAACCAAAGGCGTAGGGATACGCTCACAACCTGATTGGTCGGCTTTTATGACGTATATTTCGTGATGGAGCTGCTCACCGAACATTCAGACCAATGCTGTGCTGATTAAACGCCATCATCTCATGCGTGCACATATGGGTTTATTCTGACCAGCGGAGAACTCACGAAGAGCTCATCAAATGCTCACCACATTCAGAACAGCAGCAGGATTTCCTCCGGTGTGCAGTTTTCTGAACTTTTATTTGCTGTGTTGCAGTGACGAGCTGTGTGTGTGTGTGTGTGTGTGTGTGTGTGTGTGTGTTGCAGTGACGAGCTGTGCGTGTGTGTGTGTGTGTTGCAGTGACGAGCTGTGTGTGTGTGTGTTGCAGTGACGAGCTGTGTGTGTGTGTGTTGCAGTGACGAGCTGTGTGTGTGTGTTTGTGTTGCAGTGACGAGCTGTGTGTGTGTGTGTGTGTGTTGCAGTGACGAACTGTGTGTGTGTTGCAGTGACGAGCTGTGTGTGTGTGTGTGTGTGTTGCGGTGACGAGCTGTGTGTGTGTGTTGCGGTGACGAGCTCTGTGTGTGTGTGTGTTGCGGTGAAGAGCTGTGTGTGTGTGTGGTGGTGAAGAGCTGTGTGTGTGCGTGCGTGTGTTGCAGTGACGAGCTGTGTGTGTGTGGTGGTGAAGAGCTGTGTGTGTGTGTGTGTGTGTGTGTGTGGTGGTGAAGAGCTGTGTGTGTGTGTGTGTGTGTGTGTGTGTGTGGTGGTGAAGAGCTGTGTGTGTGTGTTGCAGTGACGAGCTGTGTGTGTGTGTGTTGCGGTGACGAGCTCTGTGTGTGTGTGTGGTGGTGAAGAGCTGTGTGTGTGTGTGTGTGTTGCAGTGACGAGCTGTGTGTGTGTGTGTGTGTGTGCGTGTGTTGCAGTGACGAGCTGTGTGTGTGTGTGTGTGGTGGTGAAGAGCTGTGTGAGTATGTGTGTTGCAGTGACGAGCTGTGTGTGTGTGTGTGTGTGTGTGTGTGTGTGTGCGTGTGTTGCAGTGACGAGCTGTGTGTGTGTGTGTGTGGTGGTGAAGAGCTGTGTGAGTGTGTGTGTGTTGCGGTGAAGAGCTGTCTGTGTGTGTGTGTGTGTGTTGCAGTGACGAGCTGTGTGTGTGTTCCGGTGGTGAAGAGCTGTGTGTGTGTGTGTTGCGGTGACGAGCTCTGTGTGTGTGTTGCGGTGAAGAGCTGTGTGAGTGTGTGTGTTGCAGTGACGAGCTGTGTGTGTGTGTGTGTGTGTGTGTGTGTGTGCGTGTGTTGCAGTGACGAGCTGTGTGTGTGTGTGTGTGTGTGTGTGTGTGTGTGTGTGCGTGTGTTGCAGTGACGAGCTGTGTGTGTGTGTGTGCGTGTGTTGCAGTGACGAGCTGTGTGTGTGTGTGTGTGCGTGTGTTTGCAGTGACGAGCTGTGTGTGTGTGTATCTGATAGTTTTCTGAAGTTTTATTTTGCCATGTTGCGGTGACGAGCTGTGTGTGTGTGTGTGTGTGTGTGTGTGTGTGTGTGTGATTTAACACAACGCTCATACTGTAGTAAACACGGACGCTCATATGATTGCGTGACTCGTGAAAACAACACGAGAGTAAAATCAGTGTGTGGTTTTTCTGAGGTAAATGTGCGGTTGAAACACTGATTGAGCGATCACATGTCACATGATACGGATCCGGTCTCTCTAACACACTTTCAGACGCTCACTCGTGTTGATTTGGTGCTGTAACTGGTATTAAAGCGGAGGAGAAGATCCGTTCATCTTCTCTTGAGCGGCTCCAGAGCGATCTCAACACACAAAACCGTCTTTGTTTTTGGATTTCATAATAAAATGGACGTAATTTGAAATCTGAGACCGTTTCATGTCGAGAGTAACAAAGCTCATTGTGATTTATTGATGGGAGGAGCTACAATGATCGGTTCATTCATCAGAGGAGAACAGGACGACTCATCGATTCCTGCGATTTAAGAATCAACATCGGAGCGGAAAATCGAGAAATCAATATTTTGTACACAGCCCTAGTGATTTTCATTGTGAAATATCCTACACAATAACGCAAGACCGACTGATTTCAAGTAAAAATCATCGTCTGCCGCTTTAAATGCCTGAGCTCGTTAAAGTAGGACGGATTCTGATTGGCTGTCAATGTTTTTATCGTTCCAGTGTCATATCGTTATGGTCATCGTGATCTCTCGGTGTGAACGGCCTTCAGAAAGAGAGAGAGAGATGTTTACCCGTAGAGACAGAGAAAAGCGCAGAGTACTGAAGCAGATCGCTAGGAGATGTGCAAAGCAAAGCTTGGGTACAACTTACATGGCTGTTGAGCAGCGAACTTCTCTGACTGGATAAACCTTCAGACTTTTGGAGCGTCTCAATCGCCATTTCAATCTGATAGACCAAAGAGCAAAAGAATAAAGGAGAACAAAACAAAAAAGGGGGGGGGGGGGGGGGAAATCAAATGAAGGCTGTAGCGACAGAGAGCTGTACTGAAACCAGAGATGAGCAGCAGAAATAGACCCAGCCACCAACACACACACACACACGCACCCACACACACACACACGCACACACACACACTACAGCCCAGCACCGCAGACACAGTCATCATGATACTTCTGTACAACTGAACACCCCAACACAATAAGACCAAGGTCATCGCAGACGCTTTCCACAAGCAGCATTAAACGGAGAATTATTCACTGGGTGTTAATAAAACATGTCGAAAGCTTCGTGATTAAAGAAAAAGGGCTGTGAAGTTCTCAAAAAACCACAGCACCCATAGTGCACTGGGCCTGATCCGACAAAAATGCAGAAGTTGTTACCAAAAGTGGTGTTTTAAATCATTGTTTGGAAAAATAGCTGGCTGACAACATTATTAAAGGTGCAGTGTGTAAGTTTTAGCGGCATCTAGTGGTGAGGTTATGTATTGCATTCCCCCCTCCCTTTTATAGAGAAGCTACAGGACAAACATGTGGTCAGAGACAGCAGAGAGTGACTAGCGCTCTGTAGAGAGGTTTGTCCGTTTAGGGCCACCGTAGAAACATGACAGTGACGTCACTGTAAGGGATCCGCTGTGTGTGTGTGTGGATAGAAACGGCTCATTCTAAGGTAATAAACACACAACGGTTCATTATGTAAACATTAGTTATGCGTGATATATTGCGTTTCTGTCAATCTCATAAATATTACACACTGCACCTTTAAAGCCTCAACAAACGAATTTCTTTAGAATAAAAATATATCGTTATATTTTTCCTATTTAAAAATTGACACAACTCTTCATTCTCCGTCGGTCTTAGTGCACGATGTGACTACAGAAGAGTCGAGTGTTAAAGAGGAAAAATATCTAAACTCTTTGGTCATTTTTGAGCAAGATGCTAACGGTCTAATCAGATTCAATGATCTATGCTAAGCTATGCTAACAGTGTTACCGCCAGACCCGGAGATCGGCTGAATGGAGTCGGTCAAACTGTTTAACTCTAGAGGAGTCGGAGAATGAGCTTAGTTTCAAAAAATAGTGGCGTGTTCCTTTAACACTTAAGACTTTGAAGTCGGCATGAAATCAAATTTTGCAATTCATATTTTTATATGTAATATTGTAGTGTTTACTATAACTGATTTATCTGTGCACGTCATTATTTTTCATAATCTTCAATCAAATATGTTAACTTTCCCTCCGCCATCGAAACGTTCTCTCTTCTCTCGCGGTCATGTGCTGTGGCGCGAGGGCGGGGTCATCGCCCCGTCTCGTTTCTGCACCGCCTCTCAGAGACATGTCACTGATCGTAGCAATATGGTGGTTAGGTGCATTTTTCTCAGTGTACACACTTCACCAGGAAGGACTTGAGGCAAAACGAGAGAAATATATGAGAAATAAAATATATATATGACGGCTGGCACTGAGGAATGCAGTGTGAACGCGCCGCCCCCCTTATAAAGGAGAGCTGAGGAAACCGTTTTACAGAAATAAAGCCATAAAAGGCTTAAAATCGGCGTGAAACAGAAGTTGAGATCGACTTTTTCTCCTTATTGTGACGTATATCCGAGTGAAACGGCTTCTGAAATTAGAAAAAATGTAGGGCGGGGCTTGATTGCGTCCTTCGGGAATTGATTGGATCGTTGGAAGTTGGGCGTTACTAACAAAATGGAGGCAGATTTGAAGTTTGCCCTCAGTTTGCACTCGATCTATCTCTTAAATAAATGTATTTTCTCTCTGAATCTTTTCTACATATGTTACTGAGCACATTTCCTCAGTTTTCGCTGGTTTATGCTACAGATTTCACTCATTTTAAGCCTTTTATGGCTTTATTTCTGTGAAACTGTTTCCTCAGCTCTCCTTTATAAGGGGGGCGGCGCGTTCACACTGCATTCCTCAGTGCGAGCCGTCACGACAAGCTGTTCGTCCGACTATATCGAGTCATTTTTACATAAAGCTTTTATTTCTCATATATTTCTCCGTTTTGCCTCAAGTCCTTCCTGATGAAGGCATTGTGTACACCGGGAAAAATGTGACGTTTCTGAGAGGCGGTGCAGAAACGAGACGGGGCGATGACCCCGCCCTCGCGCCACAGCACATGACCGCGAGAGAAGAGAGGTCGTTTCGATGGCGGAGGGAAAGTTAACGTATTTGATTAAAGATTATAAGGGGAAATTAATTTTTAAGAATAATGAAGTGCACAGGTAAATCAGTTATAGTTATAGTAAACACTACAGTTATAGTAAACACTACAGTTATAGTAAACACTACGGTTATAGTAAACACTACAGTTATAGTAAACACTACAATATTACATATAAAAATACGAATTGTAAAATTTGATTTCATGCCGCCTTTAAAATGAGTGAAATCTGTAGCATAAACCAGCGAAAAGTAACATGTAGAAAAGATTTAGAGAGAAAATACAGTTATTTAAGAGATAGATCGAGTGCAAACTGAGTGCAAACTTCAAATCTGCCTCCATTTTGTTAGTAACGCCCAACTTCCAACGATCCAATCAATTCCCGAAGGACGTAATCAAGCCCCGCCCTACATTTTTCGACGCCGTTTCGCTCGGATATACGTCACAATAAGGAGAAAAAGACGATCTCAACTTCTGTTTTAAGACCAGCGGAAACCCTGTAATATTAATTATCCACAATATAAACTAATCGATCAATGAGAACTGATCAATGTAAATCGTCCAGCGTTTTGTCTTCTAGTGTTGTTAGTACTGATGCTCTCCAAGATCACATCTGCTATAAATAAAACATATTATAATTATAATAAATGGGTACTAATAAACAGTAAAAAATGCTTTTTGTTTGTGTAAAACACCACTTTTGAAGAAACATTGCATATTGACATGAAGATTGAATCCAATATTTGGTGATATTTTTTTTGTAGGCCAGTCGTTTTAGATCCCAAAACTAGCATTTTCAGGAAATGGGTGGAAATAACATGAGGGATGAAGGGATAGATCACCCAGAAATCATCATTTACTCATTATATTAGTTTCTTTCTTCTGCTGAACATAAAAGATGTTTTGAAGAATGTTCTATTGACTTCCACAACTGTTGATGTTCAACACAAGAAAGAAGCTCGTGCAGGTTTGAGGGCTTTTGCGTGCACTGTCCCTTTAAGAGCTGGGAGCGATGTGATTGGAGCTCACCGTGGCGGGGGAGGCTCTGGTGGTCTGAGCTGCGGTGTGAGAGGCGGAGCCATCCATGGAGTTTCCTCCAATCAGATAGGCCCCAGAGCTGCTGATGATCTGTCCTCCCGACAGCCCCATGGCCAGAGCGCCGTTGCCGTTGTTGGCCATGCTGTGATTGGTCACCACCGCGCTCACCTGGGCCGAGCCGCCCTGCGTATCGAAGTAGTTCCCGCCGCTGTTCTGGTTGTACAGCTGCGGTTCTGAATATGAATACGTCCGTCTGCCAATGAAACAAACACGAGCATTTCACTCTTTAATTGACTTGAGACACATAAGTCGTGTGTTGATGGCTTGGCATCCTTTCGTGGTCAGGTGTGCTGTTTCCATGGATACAGAAATCACCAAAGCATAACTGTTTTATAGAGAACATTGCTTTTGATTGCCATTCTGATGCGTGCTTCCACCGTTCGGCTGATGACATTTGATTTATAATAGCCAATTTAGAAGATCTTAGCCTCTCGCTGAGTGGATGTCTAAATATGAGCCATCCAGACGCAGTGAGGAGAGAAGCACTCGCTGACACCTCTGCTCGTGGTCAGGTGACTCCACACAACGCCTGTCCGGCACAAGTGGAGGCTCTGAAGGGGCGAGGGAAAGGGTTAAAACATCAATAACAAGTTTCCAAAACGTGAGAGTGATTCTGCAGTCATTAGTGTAAGTAATATATAATGCACTGATGGTAACAAGGTTGAGCTGTTGAGGCTCTCACAGCCTCATGAGGAGAAATCATAACAAATGAGCGCCGCTCACACAGAGAAACTCTGTTAACTTACCTCTAAACATTCAACATGTGAAGTTTTTATATTAATAACATGCGATCGTTAAGCAACATCACACGACCAAGAGTGCTGAATACCATCAGGACTGGACATTTCATATGACAGCTCAATAAACAAGTCATATTAAGTCACATTTTAGACTCAATATTGACTGTTTCAGCAGCGAAAATTGTTCAAAGATCACAGCAGAACCATAAACCACCTGTGTTTACATCCCTGAACGAATCAGCCGTTTGAGCGAATCAGTCGAGTCAAAGATTCAATGACTCATTCATAAACAACTGCCTCATCCCTGAACGAATCAGCCGTTTGAGCGAATCAGTCGAGTCAAAGATTCAATGACTCATTCATAAACAACTGCCTCATCCCTGAACGAATCAGCCGTTTGAGCGAATCAGTCGAGTCAAAGATTCAATGACTCATTCATAAACAACTGCCTCATCCCTGAACGAATCAGCCGTTTGAGCGAATCAGTCGAGTCAAAGATTCAATGACTCATTCATAAACAACTGCCTCATCCCTGAACGAATCAGCCATTTGAGCGAATCAGTCGAGTCAAAGATTCAATGACTCATTCAGCTGAGTCAAAGATTCAATGACTCATTCATAAACAACTGCCTCATCCCTGAACGAATCAGCCGTTTGAACGAATCGTTTGAATCAATGACTCGTTCATAAACAACTGCCTCATCCCTGAACGAATCAGCCGTTTGAGCGAATCAGTCGAGTCAAAGATTCAATGACTCATTCATAAACAACTGCCTCATCCCTGAACGAATCAGCCGTTTGAGCGAATCAGTCGAGTCAAAGATTCAATGACTCATTCATAAACAACTGCCTCATCCCTGAACGAATCAGCCGTTTGAGCGAATCAGTCGAGTCAAAGATTCAATGACTCATTCATAAACAACTGCCTCATCCCTGAACGAATCAGCCGTTTGAGCGAATCAGTCGAGTCAAAGATTCAATGACTCATTCAGCTGAGTCAAAGATTCAATGACTCATTCATAAACAACTGCCTCATCCCTGAACGAATCAGCCGTTTGAACGAATCGTTTGAATCAATGACTCGTTCATAAACAACTGCCTCATCCCTGAACGAATCAGCCGTTTGAGCGAATCAGTCGAGTCAAAGATTCAATGACTCATTCATAAACAACTGCCTCATCCCTGAACGAATCAGCCGTTTGAGCGAATCAGTCGAGTCAAAGATTCAATGACTCATTCATAAACAACTGCCTCATCCCTGAACGAATCAGCCGTTTGAGCGAATCAGTCGAGTCAAAGATTCAATGACTCATTCAGCTGAGTCAAAGATTCAATGACTCATTCATAAACAACTGCCTCATCCCTGAACGAATCAGCCGTTTGAACGAATCGTTTGAATCAATGACTCGTTCATAAACAACTGCCTCATCCCTGAACGAATCAGCCGTTTGAGCGAATCAGTCGAGTCAAAGATTCAATGACTCATTAAACAACTGCCTCATCCCTGAACGAATCAGCCGTTTGAGCGAATCAGTCGAGTCAAAGATTCAATGACTCATTCATAAACAACTGCCTCATCCCTGAACGAATCAGCCGTTTGAGCGAATCAGTCGAGTCAAAGATTCAATGACTCATTCATAAACAACTGCCTCATCCCTGAACGAATCAGCCGTTTGAGCGAATCAGTCGAGTCAAAGATTCAATGACTCATTCAGCTGAGTCAAAGATTCAATGACTCATTCATAAACAACTGCCTCATCCCTGAACGAATCAGCCGTTTGAACGAATCGTTTGAATCAATGACTCGTTCATAAACAACTGCCTCATCCCTGAACGAATCAGCCGTTTGAACGAATCGTTTGAATCAATGACTAGTTCATAAACAACTGCCTCATCCCTGAGCAAATCGTCACGTTTAATAGCAACATTCTCTCCAACATTTCTCATTTCTTATGGGCAGTCGTGGCCTAATGGTTAGAGAGTCGGACTTGTAACCGGAAGGTTGCGGGTTCGAGTCTCAGGTCCGGCAGGAATTGTCGGTGGGGGGAGTGAATACCAGCACCCTCCTCCACCCTCAATACCACGGCTGAGGTGAGACCTTTGAGCAAGGCACCAAACCCCCAACTGCTCCCCGGGCGCCGCAGCAATATGGCTGCCCACTGCTCCGGGTGTGTGTTCACGGTGTGTGTGTGTTCACTACTGTGTGTGTGCACTTGGATGGGTTAAATACAGAGCACAAATTCCAAGTATGGGTCACCATACTTGGCCACACGTCACTTCACTTATTTGTACATTTAAAAAAAAAAAAATTAAACAATCTCATAACGTTATTTAATGCAGTTGTAGTTTTCCAGTGTAAATGTTTAATTTGATTGGGAACAGCCCTACAGTGTCTTATTCTAATTTAATTTATTGATCAAATTTAAGAATATAAGATGGAAGATGAAGCATATATTTATAACGATTAGGGGAAAATGCCCTTTATGAAGGTCAAAATATCATAAATATGCAGATTTAAATATGCCAAAGCTGACTGAACACTAATGAAAATATTTCTTCAGAATAAATTATATTTACAACACACACACAAAATAGATTTTTTTTTTCTGGACAAGCAAATGTTTTACTCAGACAAGTGAAGGAGCGATCGACACACGAGGAGGCTTAATGTCGAGCCCTGCTGGACACACTTGAGTCATGTTTCAGTGACACACACACACACACACACACACACACACACACACACACACACTGTGTGTAAATCAGACACTAACCGTGCTTTACTCATAGTCATGCAACCTTTAGGTTTTTGTTATTTAACAATAATAATAATACTCATAGTTATTATTATTAGTCATATTAATATACAAGCACAAAATGTTATTTATATATATATAAATATATATACTGATCAGGCATAACATTATGACCACCTAATATTGTGTTGGTCCCCCTGACCCGTCTCTGATGGACTCCTCTAGACCCCTGAAGGTGTGCTGTGGGATCTGGCACCAAGATGTTAGCAGCAGATCCTTTAAGTCCTGTAAGTTGCTTTGTGGCGGTGCATTATCTGCTGAAAGAGCCACAGCCACAGGGAATACCGTCCCCATGAGAGGCTGGACATGGGCTCAGCAATGCTTAGGTAGGTGGGACGTGTCAAAGTCACATCCACATGATGGAGGACCCAAGGTTTCCCAGCAGAACATTGGCCAAAGCATCACTGCCTCCACCACCACGCCTTCTTCCCATAGTGCACCTGTGCCATGTGTTCCCCAGGTCAGCCACGCCTTCTTCCCATAGTGCACCTGGTGCCATGTGTTCCCCAGGTAAGCCCCGCACACACACCCGCCATCCACGTGATGTAGAAGAACACGTGATCATCAGAGCAGGCCACCTTCTTCCATTGCTCCGTGGTCCAGTTCTGATGCTCGTGCCACTGTTGGTGCTTTGGGCGGTGGACAGGGGTCAGCATGGGCACCCTGACTGGTCAGCGGCTGTGCCGCCCCATACGCAACAAACTGAGATGCTCTGTGTATTCTGAGCCCTTTCTATCAGAACCAGCATTAACTTCTGGAGCAGTTTGAGCTCCAGTAGCTCGTCTGTTTGATCGGACCACACGGGCCAGCCTTCGCTCCCCACTGGCATCAATGAGCCTCGGCCGCCAATGACCCTGTGGCCGGTTCTCCACTGGTCCTTCACTTTTGATAGAGACTGACCACTGCAGACCGGGAACACCCCACAAGAGCTGCAGTTCTGGAGATGCTCTGACCCAGTCGTCTAGCCGTCACAATCTGGCCCTTGTCAAACGCGCTCAAATCCTCACGCTTGCCCATTTCTCCTGCATCTGACACATCAACTCTGAGGACAACATGTTCACTTGCTGCCTAATATATCCCACCCACTAACAGAGATCATCAGTGTTATTCACTGGTCATAATGTTATGCCTGAGTGGTGTGTGTGTGTATACAAATACATATCTATGAATGAAGTGATCCACAGAAGAAAGAAATGCACATGAGAGTGAGTGAATTGACAGATGGTTTATTTGTTAAATCCTATCAGAGAGTGTGTTTGAGAGGAGAACACTCACATGGTCCCATTGGTGTAAACGCCGCTGTTCTCCTCCTGAACGTACTGCACCTGTGCCTGATACACATGCTGGACCTGCTGAACAGTCTGCGCCTGAAACACACACACAACACTCATTGAGTCTCAGTAGCAGCTTATAATGGACACTTCACATTCCCATGCGTCATCAGATGGACTGGCTTCTGTACGTGCGTGTGGTCAGTTGCGTAAAAACATAGATTGGTCAAATTTGTATGAGGCTAGTTTTTGGACGGTCTGTGGTGTGTTTGTTGTGGTACTGCGGTCACAGTGTGTTTGTAGAGAGATGAAGGGCCTATGCCCGGTTGCATAAAGCACCGTAAGTGTAATTTTCCCTCAAGTTCGCCCTCATGTTTCCCTTAAACCAAAGGGTGTTGCAGAAAAAAACCCTTAAGTGTTACTTAAGGATTTCTTTAAGTGAAACGTCATAAACACTTAGAATTCCCCTTAAATGCTGTTATTTCACTTAAGTAATCCCTTAAAAAGCGTTAAGTGTTGCATAAAACCCCTTAATGGTCATTTCCCTAAGTATAACTTAAGGTTTGGAAATCATAACCATAAGAGTAACGCAGACAAAAAGACGACATGGCTGAATTTATGGAACCAGCTGAAGATCATTGTGCCAAGAAGAGTTTTTAGGGATAGGGAGAACCCTTTGGACCATCTTAGCGATGAGAAATTGTTGCAAGAATACCGATTTGACCGTCACACATCGCAACCACTGTGACACTGAACACTTGCAGTCATACATACATTTCTGAATGAGATGAAGAAAAACTCACATAATTAAAGAAGTCGCTTGATGTCATTAATGTCTTATATGTTTCTTATAATAGAACCGAAGCTATAGATTGTGAATTTAAACATTTCTCGTTTAGCAGCGGCAAAAGCCGAGGTAAGGCTGTTCCAGGCGGGTCACATGAGCGCGAGGCGATCGCCGGGATCTCACAACATTTTGAAATGGGCGCTATCTTTACAAATAAACCACAGATTTGACTACATTCTCGACTGAAAAACTACATTTCGTGACACAATAACAATAGTATTTTTCAATTTCGCGGCCGCACACAACCACTATGAAAAGCGCATAAATTTCGCTTCAAACGTTGTTTTTTACGCGTGTCCATCTCGCTTTGGACGCGCGAATGCATTCACAGTTCAAGCGTCAAACTAGACGTGAATTTGACGCTCTAACACTAATGCTGCGTTCACCCCAAACGTGAAGAGTGTTTTGCGTATCTATGACGAGACTTTTATAACGTGAATCCAGGATCGCTGTCGTGAAACACTTAAATGTTTCCCTTACCTAAGAGATGATATGCAACACCTAGGGCTGTAACGATTTGACCACAAATACAAAGAACAAAAAAGAAGCAAAATAATCGTTCATTAATCGTAATCGATGTAAAATTTGTTAAATGTAATGCAGCCAGAATAATAATAATAATAATACGCTGTTTGTTAATTGGCCAGAGGAGAACTGGCGCCCCGACTGAGTCTGGTTTCTCCCAAACTTTATTTTCCTCCATTCTGCTCCTGATGGGGTTTTGGTTTCCTTGCCACTGTTGCCTCTGGCTTGGCGTGCTCAGTTGGGGACACTATATTTTTCAACTAAACATCGAAATAAATCTAATTAATAAACTAAATTAACCATATAAACTACATTACTGATCTAATTATTGATCTAAAGCCCACACTGCCACTGTATGGAAATTGAAATGAACTGATGACATCAAATGACTGTACGGCTTAATAAAATTATGCTGCATTATTTTCCTGTTTAACACTGTAAAGCTGCTTTGAAACAATCTACATTGTTAAAAGCGCTATATAAATAAAGTTGACTTGACTTGACATACTTGAGGGAAAACCTTAAGGTGCAACCGGGCACTCACCTGCTGCTGGACGGGCACCTGAGACGCCACCTGCTGGCCGCTGACCGCAGGCTGCACAGGCACGCTGGTCTGGAGGGGAACGCTGGACGTGGAGTCAGCGCCTGCCTCTGGGGTCTGCATGGCGCCTGAGACACACAAACACCATCATTACCAGATGAGCAGCAGGTGAAGACATTGTTCATTTTCATTCAGTTTAAAGGCACAGCTCGCCCTAAAATGAAAATCAAGTCATCATTTACTCACCCTGGTGTCGTAATAATGCCGTACGCCCTTCTTTTATGGGCCTAAAACGCTCACCCCTCCCTTTAGAAACACATAGAGAAGCTACGGTGGCCCACACAGAACAAACATGTGGTCAGAGACAGCAGAGAGTGACTAGCGCTCTGTCATGTTTCTACGGTGGCCCTAAAGGGACAAACTTCTCTACAGTGACGTCACTGTAAGGGTGTTGTGTGTGTGGATAGAAACGGCTCATTCTAAGGTAATAAACACGCAACGGTTCATTATGTAAACATTAGTTATGCGTGTTATATTGCGTTTCTGTCAATAGATCCTCATAAATATTACACACTGCACCTTTAAGACCAATTAAAGGCAATACCGGGGCCAAGCGCAACTGAAGCAAACTAGACAATTTTGAGCAAAAATGTTAAAACCCCACATTAAAACATTGAGTTGTATAGAGCCAATGTCATATATTGTTTAATTTTAGCACCACCAAGAGGCACAATCCTACCATTTTTTTTAATGTGTCCTCAGAGTGAGCCCATACATGTGCGTGTCAATTTTAGTGGAAATATCTCATTTCGTTTTGGAGTTATAGACATTTATATGAAAAAACACATGAAAAATGACTGACACCTGACTATGATTGGATTTTATACCCCCTTACTATCAATATTTGGACATTTGGACATTAGCGCATAGCTATCGGCCTATGTTTCTGAACTTCGGACGCTGGTTTCGTCTCGATTGGACTAGCGGTTTTGAAGATATCAGCTGATGTTTTTTAATCGCTAAATTACCGCACTGCACAAACCATACGCCAAAACCTGGCAAGTCTGGTATCGTTGGACTCGGCAAGGATTCAGGAGACTAAAAAAATTACTCCCATGAAAATAAGTCAACCACACCCAAAGTTATAACCGTTTGTAAAAAATTATTTACAAATTATTTAAAAAAAATTCTCCACTAGGTGGCGCGGTTTCGAAACTTCTCAGGCTCCTTCAGGGCATCGTGCTGATGACCCATACCGAGTTTCCTAACAATCCGTTCATGCGTTCATAAAATACAGCATTTTAGCACTTAATTCAAAATGGCCGACATGGTAAAATTGGATATCAGACGACTCAGCATGACGTCCTGAATCTAACGAGACCACTTATGATTTTTGGACAAACGGTTCCGAAGTTATAAGCAAAAATAGCCATTTTTCATATCTCCTGACCAGTAGGTGGCGCTGCGCCGAAACACTGCATGTTGCCTCAGGTCTTGCTTGTGATGACATGGACCAAGTTTGGATTGAATACGATAAAGCGTTACGGAGATACAGCCTTATGTGTATTTTTGCAACCCCTACATAAAATTTGTTTGCACGTTTATCAAAAATTATTTGACGAATCAACTTGAATTCCATAACTTTTTGCCGGCACTGCCTGAAGATGATCTG
Source organism: Romanogobio albipinnatus (assembly GCA_023566225.1). NCBI lineage: Eukaryota > Metazoa > Chordata > Actinopteri > Cypriniformes > Gobionidae > Romanogobio > Romanogobio albipinnatus. The sequence continues at coordinate 47,093,739 of CM042259.1, read as the reverse complement.
GTCCAATATTCGTGCAAATCAGACGAACCGTTTGCAAAAGTAGGTTTTTGGGAAAATTCAAAAGGGTGTGACACTTCAAAGTTTGAAAATACAATTTCCAACAGATCTCATTACTTTTTCATTAATTTTACCAGGAAAAGCTTAAAAACACTAGAATATGAAACCTTCAGATCACACTACACAAGAGAGTGATGATGTTTTCAGTCGTTTTGTCTTGTTTTCCAGTGAAAATATCGAAAAGATTCTTAAATCAGGACACATTTACTGAAGAGGCTAAATCTCGTGAACGTGATTTTATGATTAAAGGTGCGTTCACACCGGACGCGATTCGCGCGAGTGATTTACATGTTAAGTCAATGCAGAGACGCGAAATGGCATTCTGCGGCGCGATTCGCGCGAATGAGGCGGCGCGAATTGAGCGTTTTGAATCTCTCAAGTTGAAAAATCTGAACTTTGGCGGATATTTCGCGCCGCGTTAACCAATCACGAGCTTGCTCTAGTAGTGACGCATTTACAAGCGGAGGCAGAAATCCCAACAACAATGGAGGACAAGATAATGGTGGCCGTATGTGGAGACCCGGAGCTGTATGATACATCATCCTATCACTACAGGAACAGGAATTAAAGGAATAAAGGAATAAAAAGGATCTTGCTTGGAAGAAAGTGAGTTATTGTGAGCCATTTCACAACGAGACTGGAGCAGAAAAAAAGAGCCAGAGCCAGCGGCAAATGTGAGAAGGACTAGCCGAGGAAAGGCGGGTCTCGCCGGGTAAACGAGCGCGGAATGCCACTGATCGCCTGGATCTCACAACTCCGAAAACGCCAGATAAAATGCTCAAATAGGCTCTTTTTATAAATTAACCACAGATTTGAGCTTTAAACAACTATATTATCGCCTGAAAAAGTCTTTAAACTACGTTTTGTCACACATTAATAGTAGTATTTATTACAGAAAAGACGTCAAGTGACCGAGACGAGCTGGCTCATATAGGCTCATATAGAAGCCCCTCCCATGACGCGAATTTGCGTCTGTTGTGTAGTTGCACGCGCGATTGAAGCGAGTAAACTCAAAATGTTCAAGTGTCCACCTTCGCGCGAATCGCGTCCGGTGTGAACGCCACATAAAACAAGAACCAATATCTGCCAATCTGTTCATAAACAAACATCACTTGTTCACACTGCAGTGAGAGGAAAGCGCTTCTGCAGAATAAAACCGCAAACTAACGCGGATATGATGTCATCGACAGGCCACGCCCTCACACGTCCTGGTTCCTCGTGTAAAAGAGCATCTCACCATTTACAAATAGTTGGAAACATTTGGGATATTGTAAGTACTCTGAACAAAATATATAACACTGGCCTAGAGGTGTTTGGATATTTACTGAAAGAATCTTACATAGTGCAGCTTTAACTCAAATGAGAGTAATGTTCATACCCAATGACAGATATTTGTTCTTGCTTTAAGTACAAACTCACTTCATTTTGTTTAGGGCTGCACGATTCATCGAAATCGAACCGCAGTCGTGATTTGGCTTATGTGCGATTATCAGTCCCTCCAGAAAAATGCGGCTTTTTTTTGTGATTGTTGCGGGCAAAAATCCTTGATTATGCGGCATGTTTTCTTAAAAAATGCGATGAAAAATGCGAGATATTTATGCAATTTTATGCGATGAAATTGCGGGAACTTGCAAAAACTGCGGTTTGATGAAAAAGAGAATAAAAGCACTACATCACAGAAAGTGCTGGGAATATTTAAGTTCTCATCTTGTTTTATTGAAGACCTTAATAAACACACGGCTCAAATTTACAAAACATTGAGTCAAACAAGTTCTGTAGCTTTACAAAAGGAATATGCTACAACTTCTGAAGAAATGAATAAATAACTTCCTGTTTTACAGACATTTGAGTGCTTCCAGTGCACACAGTGCAATCTCTTAAAGGGTTAGTTCATCCAAAAATTTAAATTCTGTCATGAATGACGTCCCCTCATGTTGTTGGACACAAATTAAGATATTTTAGTGTAAATCCAATGGCTCAGAAAGGCCTCCATTGGCACAATGTACACTCTCAAGACCCATAAAAGGCACTAAAGATGTCGTTACAAAATCCATCTCACTACAGTGGTTCTACAATAACTTTATGAAGCAACGATAATAGTTATTGTGTGCAAAAAAAAACTAAATAACGACTTATATAGTGATGACCGATTTCAAAACACAGCATCATGATGCTATGAATCAGTGAGTCGATTCATGATTCGGATCGCGGGTCAAACTGCTGAAATGCGTGACTTTGGCGATCCGAACCGCTGAATCCACTCATTGATTCATAACGCTTCAAACCGCTGAATCGACTCATTTATTTAAACGCTTCAAACCGCTGAATCGACTCACTGATTCATAACGCTTCAAACCACTGAATCGACTCACTGATTCATAACGCTTCAAACCACTGAATCCACTCATTGATTCATAACGCTTCAAACCGCTGAATCGACTCATTGATTTAAACGCTTCAAACCGCTGAATCGACTCATTGATTCATAACGCTCTCAACCGCTGAATCGACTCATTGATTTAAACGCTTCAAACCGCTGAATCGACTCACTGATTCATACCGCTCTGAAGCTTCATGATGCTGTGTTTTGAAATCGGTCAACACACCGGGAAACTGCTTTGCGCGGTCTTTTGCTGTTATTTTTGTTGGCAAATGGGAGTTTGCGCTTCATCATGGTTTCTCTGGTATCTATGGTTTCTCCGCGGGGTTTGCAGCTTTTCGATGACTTTCACGTCAGGTAATTACGTCACTTCAAAGCGTTCCCATGGCAACAGGGGGAAATGGCTGCTCTTGTGTGAAGTAAACAAACATTTGTCAACTTTCTGCTAATATATATATGACTTTTTTTGCAATGAAAATGCGGGGATTAAGAAATCATGCTAGCCCCGCATATTTTGCACGCGGAAATAGGCAATTTATGCGGCGAAAGTGCGGCATATTTGAAAAAATGCGGCCCCCGCATGAATATGCGGACTTTGGCTGATTATGCGTTAAATCACGCGATCGCATAATCACGTTTTTCTGGAGGGACTGGATTATGAAAGCGCAAAGGCTGTGATTTTAATGAAATAAATGCCCAGCGTGTCAGTGAAGAGCTGATCTGAGATCAGTAAACGCTGCTCCGTCTGAAAGCACTGCGAGTTTGAGCAACATGTGTCAAACATCTTCACAAACTAGTCATGTGACGCTTTCATAAACCTGCTGTCCAACCAAATACAGCGTTTAATAACATGTTTTAACTCTTCATATGGTCAGTGGAGCTGATGTGGCTTCTGATCACAGAATGTCAATCAGCACTGCATACTTTATTATTATGAAAATACCCGAGAAGGCTTGGACTCAAGTATTATCTTCATGTTGAATCAGTCAAAGCGTTTCTATCTTCTCTTTATTCAGCTGCAGCGTGAGCTTCACATCAGGGATTTCCTGAAAACAAGCGATGACTTCTCTGAGGCGTCTGTGGAGTTTCTGCTCGAGAGCGCCCTCTGGCCTCCAGTGTCAATGACACTTTTGGGTAGAAAATAAGAAAAACTTCTCTCTCAATAAATGTATATGACAATCCATATGTTTTTCTTCAATGTACTGGAGTTTTAATCCCCACAGTGGATGCATAAGAGGCTCATATTTCATATTAAAGACAGAGACTTTAAGAAATTGATATCACAGATAAAAAGCACAGATTTGTATATATTTTTTACAATAAATCCGTAGACCTTTCTAATGATTTTTAGTCATAGGCTGTCTGCATATTAACAGGTTACCCAGCAGTTTTTTTGTAAAATAGTTTTCCTGTAAAATATAAATATATTATTATACTGTTATTTGTATTCTTAAATGCTCTATTTTAATAATGAATGTTATTGTAATAGTAATATTTTTATTTAGCAATAATAATAATAATAATTATTATTATTATTAGTCATATTAATATATAAACACAAAATGTTATATACACACTTTTCATTTGTAAAAAAAGAAAATTAATAATAATTGCATTTTAAATCGCAATTTTAACCAGAATAATCGCAATTAGATATTTTCCCCAAATCATGCAGCCCTAATTTTGTTCAATTTCTCAGAAAACAAGACTTCATTTCTTCATTTTGCATCTCAAGTAAATGCATCTTGATTTAGATTTTGATATTTGTGCTGGAAAACTTTTTTTTTTTTTTTTTTGCAGTGCATTAAATAAAATTTTGGGGCATATGAAATCTTTATAATATATATATAGTTAAAATGATATTAGTCAAAAAGCATGTCTGATTAATTGAAATCATGAAATACATTTTATTTAGACCAAATTCTGTGTTTTAGGTTGAACTCTTCACTCACGAGGGAGAATAAATGATGACAGAATGTTTATTTTTGGGTGTACTGTCCCTTTAAGAGATTCATCCATACGTTGACAAATTCCGTGCCATTCCACATTATACAGTCAATTCAATTTTTATGACTGGATTCTGTGATTTCAGCCCTAATGTAATGCCATGATATTGAATTTAAGACTTTCTGCTCCATTTTAAGGCCTTGTAAAAGGTCAAATTAAGACCCTGATCCAACTCCGAGTGTGTTCGGCTGAAAGAGGAAAGTCTGAGTAAATCATGGGATGGTTTTTGGGGGAATATCAGGCTCGGGTCACTTCCTGTCCTTCTGCTCACACACACACACACACACACAGCAGTGATGTGGAGGTGATCTGTGTGTTGGGAGCGGGTCAATGAGTGGAGAGCGCCACCTGTACCCAAAGCAATAAATGAGGTTAATATTTAATCTCCTCGTGCTTTAGAGCGATGAGATTTCAGAAGCACCAGTTCTCTCCTGAGCTCCCCGAGAGGAAACGTCAGGTTTGCACTGGCGTCCGTGCTCTCGCTGCTGTAAAGCGCGTGTAAACATGCCGTGTTTGAGCAGCGGCGCTCGACCGTACAGTTTCCATGCTCAGGTCTCTCCAGGTTAATTACCCCGGCGCACCGCTCCCCAGAGGCTCCGCACCTCCTCTTCCTCTGCTCCTCGTTTACCTGAAGGGTGCAGGTGGTGTTGTTCACTTCACCTCCCCCTCAGCCCTAAACGTCTGATTACCCAGCATTCCTGCCTCGCACATAATCACGGCCATCTCCAGTGCACACACACTAATGAGTCGACACAGCTAAAGTATTCTCCGTTCTTTACCTGTAACACATGAAGCATCATCTCAAACGGACTGAATTAAGTCTATCACCACACAAGCCTTCGTTAAACAGTGTGTGTGTGTGTGTGTGTGTGTGTGAGATCAGGATCCGCTCTTGGTAAATGCTATGACAGATGCAGATTTGCAGTGTAAACACACACGAAACCCTCATCTTGTTTATGATATGCTTTCACATTAGAGACGCATCAAATGCAGGATTTCTGCAGTTTATACCGTTCAGTGTGTCGTATGATGTGTTTATCAGGAAAAAACACATCATAGGGAATAAATACATACATAAATACTACGGTACATGCCAAAGATCAAATACAACTAACCAGGAGTTTACTCGGCATAATGAATCAAATAAATAAAAATATAAATACATAAGTATATAAATAAATACAAATAAATACTATGGTAAATGCCAAATGATCACATGCTCTAACCAACTGTGTGATTATCATAGTCAATAAATAAATAAAAATAAGTAAATATATATAAATGTCAATAAATAAATTATATATATATATACTGTGTAATTATCATAGTCAATAAATAAAATTAAAAAAATATATATATATATAAATGGTAAATGCTAATGATCTCTTGGCAAAATGAATGAATAAATAAATATAAATATAAATTAATAATTAAATTTAAATATATAAAAAATAAATGAATCAATAAATACATGTAAATATATAAATAAATACATAAATAAGTAAAAATAAATACTATGGTAAATGCTAATGATCTCTTGGCAAAATGAATAAATATACATAAATATATATAAATTAATAAATAAATGTAAATATATATAAATAAATACTATAGTATTTCAATGATCACACGATGCAACTAACCAATTATTTACTCGGTATAAATAATAAATAAATAAATACTATGGTAAATGCCAGATGATCACATGCTCTAACCAACTGTGTGATTATCGTAGTGAATAAATAAATAAAAACTCAAAATGAAAAGTAATGAGGTGTTAAACTGCAGTATTTCAGCACACATCAATGAAACATGAGCCGGTCATGTGACATGCCCTCATCCAATCCCTAAGCCAAACATCACAAACAAAACAGTGACAGAAAACGCATCCCAGACGACACAAATACAGTTCATCAAACCATTCACACTAGACACACAATTCTCCAGCTCAGACCGGGTCTCGTTAAGGATTTGATCTAGTCTGTGTTTGACTCTATAGATGACCTTTAGTGCATGAATAATCAGTGGATGAGAGACGTGGAGAGGCTGATGTGTATTGTGTTCAGTAACCCCACCTGCTCCCTGCGGCTGTGCATAAACAGGCACCTGTCTGAACGCCCTCCTCCACCCAGCTGACTTCACCTCCGCTCCTCATTCATCCGCTCCCCTGTGGGCCACTTAAACCCTCAATGCCCAGGGGTAACAAAGGCCCGAGAGGAGGCCAGCGCTGGCTGTGTGTCTCCCCCACGACCCGTCAGGGGTCAAACGCACTCGTGGACCGCCATACATCTATAACGCCAGCTCACCAGCCAATCCTGAAGATGTACTTCATACCATTTTTCGTATTTTTAATTGCATAAATGCCGCCTTGGTGAGCAGAAGAGACTCATTTTAGATATGCACGATATATATCGGCCACCATATTATCGTTATCAGCACGATATGAAAATGTGTCCGATATATTAAAGCCGATATATAAGCATCATTTCCTTCCGCTGAGACGCTTCGGATGCTTGAAATATGGTTAAATGTAGGGCTGCACATTAAGTTGTAATTGTCATTATCATAATTTACATTGAATGATGTTTTGAATAGCGCTATGCCATTGTTTGAAGCGACTGCATGCTTTATTTCTTACATGAAAATAACCTTTTATTGCTTTTCTATAGCTTTAATTTTCAAATGTAAACTACACATTAAAAAAACAAAATATGCATGGGATTATAATGTTATATTAACATTAAACCAATGGAAAACCCCTTAGCCTGTAGAAAGATCTTTAAACTGTGATTTAAACGTTTATGTAATTGTGTATCTGTAGTTGTTATGATGATTATAAATTGTGCAGAACACATGAAATCATCACGAGAACATCATAATTGTGTGCTTGGGACGTGGATTTTAATGCTGAGGCTTTTAAAAATTATATTAAAATTTGGATTAAAATGTATCTGCAAATTTATCAGTTATCGATATAGAACAAAATGTTCATATCAGTACATCATTTATAAATATATATATATATTAGTGCTGGGAATCGATTAAACACATTTTTCTGTAATTAATCGCAAGTTTTTAATATTTTTGGAGTTTTTAATATTTTGATATTGTAATAATTTCAGTTACTCTCTAAATGAATGTAGAAACAGTTTAAAGACAGTATATGTTAAATATGTGTTGTATTGTCATGTTTTTATGAATGAAGGCAGCATCACTGATGTCTCTATGAAACATTAATGACGTTACATTGCAGTATAACTGAAAGCTGCCAATTTCAACATTTATTAGGCTTTAAAAAATTACAACTTTTTATTTAATTGAACTTAAAACAATCTTTACATAACCCCATTATAATAAATGTTATATTTACCCACGGCCTTCCCTGATAGACATATACAGAAATGTAATAGTTATCAACAGCTTTCTTAACTGCATAAATAATAAGTGAAATATAGATTAATCATCATTAAAGCTTCAATTTTCTCTGTTCCTGTTGTTCTGTGATGAACATTAATGACATCATCATCAGTGCTCCTGTCACTTTAAGAGCGGCCGAACATGATGCGCATCTGACATCTCATTTTCTCAAAAGTTCATTTAAGACGTTATTTAACTCATTGTTAATTTCGTTAACGGAAATATGACGACAAATATTAGTCGATTACATTTTTTTTCCCTGACTAAGACGAGACGACAGAAACGTCATTCAACCATAACTGTGATATCATCATAAAATATCGTTGACGAAAAAAGACAAACTAAAATTTAGTTAAAAAAATAAAACTTGACCAAAATCACTGTTTTTGTCGGAGGGAAAAGAGGAAGGTTCGAGCGTTCGTGCTTGCGGTCGCCAGATTTCATTCATTTAAATCCCCCAGAGCTTTCCTGTTAAAAAAACACCATTGACTGTAAGAAAGTGTGGGCGTAGTGTCCGTGACGTCACTCGCTGTTTCTGAAGAGTTTGAAGAGTAAAGTCGGCCGTCGCCATCTTGGCAGCATCACTCCCAAATAACAGAAAATGGGCAAAGAGGCGGGACGTGGGCGGAGCTGAGGTGACGTGATGACTAGCAGACAAACGGCAATCCACCTGTCACTCAAAGTGGCCACGCCCTTAATTATGCAGAACTTTAAGGCTTTGTATAATGTAAACGAATGAGTTATAAAAACACCCCCCCCCCCCCCCCCCCCCTCACAGTCGTCATGAAGGGCAACATTAGCCGTACAGACCAGAAGCACAGTTTGTCCCAGACTGTAAACATGTGTTCTTCTTCTGTAGAGCTGGGCATTTTAACATGAGCTCAATGAGATTCTGCTCCTTCTGGAGTCTGTCTCTAGTGGCCAGTCCATGAACTGCAGTTTAAAGGTGCGTTCACACCGGACACGATTCGCGCGAGTGATTTACATGTTAAGTCAGTGCAGAGACGCCAAATGGCATTCTGCGGCGCGATTCACGCAAATCGCTGAAGTTGAAAAATCTGAACTTTGGCGGATATTTCGCGCCGCGTTAACCAATCACGAGCTTGCTCTAGTAGTGACGCATTTACAAGCGGAGGCAGAAATCCCAACAACAATGGAGGACAAGATAATGGTGGCCGTATGTGGATCCCCGGAGCTGTATGATACATCATCCTATCACTACAGGAACAGGAATTAAAGGATCTTGCTTGGAAGAAAGTGAGTGAGGAGGTCGGACAGTCAGCTGCCCTCTCAACAAAATCTATGTCAGCCATTTCACAACGAGACTGGAGCAGAAAAAAGAGCCAGAGCAGCGGCAAATGTGAGAAGGACTAGCCGAGGAAAGGCGGGTCTCGCCGGGTAAACGAGCGCGGAATGCCACTGATCGCCTGGATCTCACAACTCCGAAAACACCAGATAAAATGCTCAAATAGGCTCTTTTTATAAATTAACCACAGATTTGAGCTTTAAACAACTATATTATCGCCTGAAAAAGTCTTTAAACTACGTTTTGTCACACATTAATAGTAGTATTTATTACAGAAAAGACGTCAAGTGACCGAGACGAGCTGGCTCATATAGGCTCATATAGAAGCCCCTCCCATGACGCGAATTCGCGTCTGTTGTGTAGTTGCACGCGCAATTGAAGCGAGTAAACTCAAAATGTTCAAGCGTCCACCTTCGCGCGATTAGAGCGAATTATTCGCGCGAATCGTGTCCGGTGTGAACGCCACATTAGGCACTTCAGTATCGGCTTCTCTCTCTCTCTCTCTCTCTCTCTCTCTCTCTCGTCTCTTGTGCTGTTTGTGAGTAAATCTGTCATCAAACCTTCAGTGATGAACTTTAATAAATCCAAACATAAACCTCTCGACTATCTGTGATTGTGTTTGCTAAATAACTTACACACCCTCTGTGTGATGTGAAGTCTTTCTTGCTGTTGTTTTAATAGAAAAACATTCAAGTAATGTGGAATGTCACTGTTTTAAATTGTTAGAGAATGAGGTAAAACAAACCGTGCGTGTGGGTCGACATTCTCCTGATTTGTGCAACAATAAAAACATTTCTCAAATGACAACAATTTTGAGAAAAATAATGGGGATTATCAATGCAGCATAACCAAAATAGGACTGTTTTATTGACGAAAATACTAGGCCTATTTTATTTATCAGTTTGTTTGTGGCAGGGCAAGTACAAATTTGAACCCCTGAAAAAAATGTTGAAGATGAATGGAGAAAGGTGACGAACCTAAACAGGCAAAAATTAGTTTTTTCTTCTTCTTAAAAACAACAAAATCCAGAGAAACAACTCAAGCAAAGTTGTGTTGTAAATAGTTGTGTGATGTATAAATAAATGTTGTTTATATTTATTTACCAAATTTGCCGTCTACTGCACGCCGCGTCTATCACAACACTAGTAGTTTTGGGAGGTCTACTCATCCAGTGAAGACTAAGAAGTGATATTTTATATTTGATTGCTATTTTTGTACCTGAAAATATAGCTTAGACCTATGAAAAGAGCTGTTTGTTCTGTTGTATTGATTCGTGCTGTTACTCATAATTCTATTATTTGTTCTCATTTCATTACTGACTGTCTTTAACAATATTTAAAAAGTTAGGCTTTTTAGAGTCAACCTTATTTATTTAGGTTACATGGATCAAAAACAATAACTAGGCCTATTTGATTTAATTTATTAGGTTTTTTTTGTGGTGCGCTGACCGGGCCAGTAGAAAAGATCCTTAGTGTTGAGCCCTGGTCATTTATTCCTGTGATCAAAGCTGATTTTATTAGTATAATACATACAGTAGTGGCCAAAGGTAAGCCCAGCCTAGGAAAATTGATTCTCCCTTTATTCAAATATTATTAAAATTTTTACAAGATTTGGTAAGCATATTGTGAAGTAGTTGTGATTATAGTCGATTGTTTTATTTGTGATAACCCAATGAAATAAGACAAAATGTGCAACGTAATTTATGTCCAGACTGTCATTATGAACACGTGCAAAAACAAGAGGACCAGCCAAATATTAATAACTGATTGTGTTTTGCAAGTTTTGCTTTGTTTTCTTGCACCTTAACCAAGTTTAGCTTTCACCTCATATTTAAAATGTTTAAAATGTCCTCATTTAGTAATGAACTTGTAGGGTCATTACTATGGAAACACTGCTGTATATAGTCACATTCACACATGCCAGGGCTCCAGACTAACTGTTTTCACCAGGAGCACAGTGGCCCCCAACTGAACATTTACTTTGATAATACAGGCTCCACACTAACATCTGAGAGCAGTGGCACCAGCGCTGGAGGAAAATGTATCATAAGGTTAATTTATCATAAAATGACTATCCTCTGTTATAAACCACAGCTATCAGATCAGAGCTGACACTGAGAAACATTCATTTCAGTCCACAAATCATAAACATTCACCATGGATTTAATGTAGTAACACCCCATGGTGTTGTGGAAGAAATAGTCAAATTACATTTTTACATTATTCATCTCAGGGTTCGAATGACCTTTTGAGAGTGAAACTCAAGTGTTTCACACTTTTTCCAGCACTTCAAAGCTCTTAATATTATCACATTTTAATATTATTTTAAGTGTGATGATTTGTAAAACTAAAAGTGTAAAGGTTCTGGCCACTGTATGGCAAAAAACACTATAACCAGTAGGTGGCAGCATAGGAGCACTTAATTGACTTATTAGACATTTCCACTCCTTAATATAAGGAAAAAAGTAGGAAGTCACAAAAAAAACTTCTTCAAATTGTGCCTGGATAACACAGAAAACAAGTAAAGAGTGTTTCTTTTAGTTCAGTGTGATCCTATAGAAGAACAATAGTACATTTAATAAGAGTGGAATATTAAAATTTTCCTTAAAAAAATTAGGGGTGCACCGATCCGATATTAGGATCGGATATCGGCCGCGATACTGACAAAATAGCTGGATCGGGGATCGGAAAAATGAACAGATCCACAAGCCGATCCAGGTGTTTTTTTCCGTCGCAGCAGAACCTCCGTCATTCGTCAGCTTCACGTGTGTCGCATGCTAGAAGCAACACGGCGCGAGCCAGAGAGTCCGGTGTGGAGGAGATGTTTCACGCTTGCCACGCCAACTAGTTCATCGGCTGTTTGCAATGTCTGCAAAGTCACTTAAATGTTTCGAGGGGAGGTGGTTTTACTGCAAAGTCAGGGTCTTTCCTGCATTGAACATTTTTTGACGCCGCCAAAGCCTAATTTGATGAGTTATTGTGATGAGTGATGTAGAACAGATGCTGCGCTTGAGACTGACAGAGAGAACGATCAGAGCTCCGCCCCCGCACACACTCTCTGGGTCTTCAACATAATCAGTGTTAGCTGTTAGCTCTCTCATATTTCACATATTAATCCAAATCAAAAGGTCGGAAGACCGAAACCATGTTGCACGTGACACATTCAGACAATTTTGTCCTTGAATTATCGCTGGGTGTGAATTGCGCTCAAAAAAACGTTGACTCTTCTCTGAGCAGCTGACATAAAGCACACTTTCAATAAACGGGAGACAAATTATATTCAGTTATGAAGTGTTTTCTGTGTGTTGACATCTTTCTCGATGTTCTAACAGACGGGATTCGCACACAACGCGTCTGCTAATGTCCGATTCCTGACCTGATGACTCCTTTGAACTGAATCATTTTAACGACTGGTTAGAACAACTGATCTGTCCAACACTGAACTCATGAATCAGTTTATTAATTTACCCAGAACGCATCTGAAATGAGAACACAAGTGTGCTTACACAATTCAGCAAGAGTGGGTAAGAATTATTTTTAATTATCAACAGTATTTCAGCTTATTTCTGTTGACAATGTGTAGTAAAATAAATAGGCCTACAATCATTTAGACTGGAGTGAGGAAACCAGAACTAAGTAATTAGCTAGCTGATCATCTTTATTAAATTGCATATGGCAGAAAATTTGACTATATGTTAATTTGTAATGCTACTATTTAATATTGATATGATTATATACCAAAACAATGATCTGTAGTGTAAAAGATGTTTGGTAACTGTCAGATTACTATTGTATGTTTGACTGTTTTTTGTTTCCACTGCTACATTTGATTTATTTAAAGAAGTTTGATTACATTCTATTTTAGATTTGAATGCACAATTGTTTTCTAAATAAATAAGAATTCAACACTTTACATGCATCTGTTATTTTGTCTTAGTTCTGTTTAGTTAGTAAAGTCTGGTGCCTTTAGTCTCTTCAAGGAAGGTATAAGGTGGAAGATATACCGTTTATTATTAATTCAACAATAGTATCGGATCGGGATCGACAGATACACAAAGCCCAGGCATCGGTATCGGGACTGAAAAAGTCGGATCGGTGCACCCCTAATAAAAATTATGTTTTTGCACATTAATGTTGTTTATAAAAGTTAATTTTTTCTGCATAACAAGTCAAGCTCAGCGCTTCACTGTTAAATTCCCAATAAACACACATGTACTATTATTAGTAACTGCACTTATTAACAAAACAATAGTAATTTTATGATTAAATTAACCTTATGATACATTTTCCTCCAGTGCTGGTGCCACTGCTCTCAGATGTTAGTCTGGAGCCTGTATTATCAAAGTATTTATTAGTAATACAGTGGAAATCAGTAGATTTGGTTAGCATGTTGATTTACGGTGTGCACCCCTAAAGTTTCAGTTGGGGGCCACTGTGCTCCTAGTTGTGACCTTTGACACACAGACTTGAACAAAATAAAGCATTGCTTGAGCTAAACTGGTATTATCTAATCAATGTAACGTCTGATTGGTTGATTGTAATCACTACATCCCTTTCTCTTAAAGTTATCTGACATTATCAAGATGAGTTTAAGTTCTTGTCATGTTTTATTAGCATTACAGTGAATAAACCTGTGATGATGTGAGAAAATGTTTGAAGGTGTGAAATAATTTGGGTTTGACTGTTTGTTCCAATCAAACTAAACCAGCCGAGCGTGAAGCGAACATGTCCAGAATACAGCGACATAAAGACGAGTGACAGCAGCTGATGTATATTTAGCATTTCCAGGGGTGGATTAGATGAAAAACACACTAAAATAAAGCTAAAATAAAATAGTCTTGATTAATGTTGATTAAAAAGAAAGCTGTAGGAGATGTATTTTCTGCGCCGCATCCGCCCACACGCTCGTGAGCCTCAATGGGTTTAGCTGGAAATGAATTATTTACTCAATCAGTATCTCTTAAAGCGATTGGAAAGGCAACAGGACACCGCGGACAGGTGGCTCGACTACACCTGACCGTAGATAAGTGGTAAGGTGAGCTGATAACTAGCGGTTTCTGACATCCTGTCCTCTCGGTTTGGCATTAACGGAGGGGGGGAACGACAGAATGTGCCCTGGAATAACATGACGGACTTCATTAGTCGGATTGGTTTCGGAGAAGATGCACCATAATGAAAAACTCATCAGATCGTCTTTAACTCTCACTAAAATCACTGTTTATTCCCAAAAGAGTGATATACACCGATCAAGCATAACATTATGACTTCATCACGGCACCTGTCAGTGGGTGGGATATATTAGGCAGCAAGTGAACATGTTGTCCTCAGAGTTGATGTGTCAGAAGCAGGAGAAATGGGCAAGCGTGAGGATTTGAGCGAGTTTGACAAGGGCCAGATTGTGACGGCTAGACGACTGGGTCAGAGCATCTCCAGAACTGCAGCTCTTGTGGGGTGTTCCCGGTCTGCAGTGGTCAGTCTCTATCAAAAGTGAAGGACCAGTGGAGAACCGGCCACAGGGTCATGGGCGGCCGAGGCTCATTGATGCCCGTGGGGAGCGAAGGCTGGATCAAACAGACGAGCTACTGGAGCTCAAACTGCTCCAGAAGTTAATGCTGGTTCTGATAGAAAGGGCTCAGAATACACAGAGCATCTCAGTTTGTGGCGTATGGGGCGGCTCAGCCGCTGACTAGTCATAATGTTATGCCTGATTGGTGTATATCCCATGCTGCCTCTCTCGCACCTGTTCCTCGGCCCATAATGAAGACAACAGGGGAAGCGAGACGCGACTTCATCTCGCAGAGGACCCTGATGCAACTCGAGGAGACCCTGGGCGGTGTTCAGGTGCTCTGGTGAGGAGACGACACACGAGTGTCACTCAAACTGACACGAACAGGAAGTGCCAAGATATGCTGAGCCATCAGACACACTCCGGCAGAGCTTTAGTTTTAGTGCATCACGAGACGTGTCAATTAAAAACCATAATTTCTTTGCATCTCCTATATTATATATTACAGGGCAAACATCAGAAACCTGTGGCAGATATGAGAACGCACATTATGGGCCCTACACTGATCTGAGCTCAGCGCAGGAGCTCTTCGGGCGCGTCTGAATCCACTTCTGCTGGTGTAACGCCGGCTCACGGTCCAGAGGGCCGTCCCTCGTCTCTTCATGAGTTATGGGTGTGTTTTAGGCGTAACGAGCAATGAACCAATCAGAGTCTCATCTCCCTTTCCCTTTAAAAGCCAGTTGTGCTGCACCATGAGAGGATTCACTGTTAACATGAGGAGTGTGTGTGTGTGTGTGTGTGTGTGTCCCTGTGTCTGTAATAATCAGAGTGTGTGTGTGTGAGTCCCTGTGTGTGTAATAATTAGAGTGTGTGTGTGTGTGTGTGTGAGTCCCTGTGTGTGTGTGTGTGTGTGTGTGTGTGTGTGTGTGTGTGTGTGTGTGTGTGTGTGTGTGTGAGTCCCTGTGTGTGTAATAATCAGAGTGTGTGTGTGTGTGTGTGTGTGTGTGTGTCCCTGTGTCTGTAATAATCAGAGTGTGTGTGTGTGAGTCCCTGTGTGTGTAATAATTAGAGTGTGTGTGTGTGTGTGTGAGTCCCTGTGTGTGTGTGTGTGTGTGTGTGTGTGTGTGTGTGTGTGTGTGTGTGTGTGTGTGTGAGTCCCTGTGTGTGTAATAATCAGAGTGTGTGTGTGAGTCCCTGTGTGTGTAATAATCAGAGTGTGTGTGTGTGTGTGTGTGTGTGTGTGTGTGAGTCCCTGTGTGTGTAATAATCAGAGTGTGTGTGTGTGTGTGTGTGTGAGTCCCTGTGTGTGTAATAATCAGAGTGTGTGTGTGTGAGTCCCTGTGTGTGTAATAATTAGAGTGTGTGTGTGTGTGTGAGTCCCTGTGTGTGTAATAATCAGAGTGTGTGTGTGTGTGAGTCCCTGTGTGTGTAATAATCAGAGTGTGTGTGTGTGAGTCCCTGTGTGTGTAATAATCAGAGTGTGTGTGTGTGTGTGTGTGTGAGTCCCTGTGTGTGTAATAATCAGAGTGTGTGTGTGTGTGTCCCTGTGTCTGTAATAATCAGAGTGTGTGTGTGTGAGTCCCTGTGTGTGTAATAATCAGAGTGTGTGTGTGTGTGTGTGTGAGTGAGTCCCTGTGTGTGTAATAATCAGAGTGTGTGTGTGTGTGTGTGTGTGTGTGTGTGTGTGTGAGTCCCTGTGTGTGTAATAATCAGAGTGTGTGTGTGTGTGTCCCTGTGTCTGTAATAATCAGAGTGTGTGTGTGTGAGTCCCTGTGTGTGTAATAATCAGAGTGTGTGTGTGAGTCCCTGTGTGTGTAATAATCAGAGTGTGTGTGTGTATGTGAGTCCCTGTGTGTGTAATAATCAGAGTGTGTGTGTGTGTGTGTGAGAGTCCCTGTGTGCGTAATAATCAGAGTGTGTGTGTGTGTGTGACTTTAGAGCAGGTGTCTGTTGGTCAGTGGGTCAGTGGTGTTCAGTTCCTCCAATAGCAGCGCTCCATCAATGCTCCTGATCACACCTGGTGTTCAGACCAGACGCCCATGGGTGAACAGATGAGCAGTGCATTTGAGATTTAAACACGAGGAGCTGGACGTGAACATGAGAACTGCGTCGGCTGACACTAGCAGAACACACTCGCGTCGTGTCTGGAGTCACATTGCGCCGAGTGTGTGTGATAGGACCCGGAAACATGAAGATGCTCCTTATACAAAAGTGAGATTATTAAAACACTGTCCGGTTCGGTAGTGAAATGTTACGAGTCGTCATTCGACTGAATGCGGTTTTTACTGTAATCCTCTCTCAGCATCACTGCAATATGATTTAGGATGCGTCTTCATTTCCATGACCATCCCAGCATTTTCTCATTTATCCATAGTAATAAACAGAGATGCACTATAATGCATTAACTAATAATCAGTTATTTTCCTAAAAAAAAAATCATAACGAATATATATATCTTTTTTTTATACATTTCATAAAAATCATTGCGCTTCCACGCAAGACCAAATTAAGAAATGAACTTGTACACAAGGTTTATTTTACTACTTTTAGAAGCTAAAATCACTAATATATGACCCTGGAGCTCAACAGCAGTCCTGCGTCCCTGTGGCCAACAACACATTATGGGTCAGAATTATCCTTTTTTCTTTTATGCTGAAAATTATCAGGATATCAAGATCATGTTCCATGAAGATATTCCAGCCGTAAATATATCATACATGTATTATTAGCAGTAATGTGCATTGCTAAGGACTTTAAAGGAGATTTCCTCAATATTTAGAGTTTTTTGCACCCTCAGATTTTCAAATATTGTCCTAACAAACCACACATCAATGAAAGATTATTATTCAGCTGAAGATGATCTACACATCTCAATTAAAAAAATTAGACACGTATGACTGGTTTTGTGCTCCAGGGTTACATATTAATTACAGTAATTATAAATTATGTAAATGCATTTCTATTAAAACAACAAAAAAGACTCTGTGTTGTGTAAGTGCGTTTACACAGCAAACAATACAGTCACTAATATCGCAGACAATTATGCGTAACTCTTTCCTCAACATTGATGGATTTCCATCATTTGAGACGACGCTTCCTTGCATTTGCATACTTGACAATTTTCTGGCTCTGTGTTTTCACTGCTATACGGTAGGGGGCGCTACTACACATCTGATCAAAACACAGGAGAAGAAGAAGCAGAAACACCGGGGGCATATTTTTGTTCAAAAATTTTTTTTTTTGTGAAACTCACTCACATTAAAAAAGACAGCATGAAGTATATTCGTAAACAAAATATTCTGGGGGCCATGAAAAGCTTTGTGAAGATTATCAAAAATGCTACAGGGAAAGAGTGTTTAAAAAATCAAGAGAAACAGAACTTATGTTCACAATTAAAAAGCCCTAGTAATAAATACTTTTGCAATTCTCTAAGAATAAAAATCTGAATTTGAATCTGAACCAGCCAACATTCGCTAAGGGACGGTAAACACGAGTGCTAGGCTATATTTTTACCCGCTGAACACTCAGAATGAGCGCTTGAGTTTCGCTCTCGTCAAGCCATCTATACGATTTCAAATCAGCTCAGTTTCGCTCTCGTCAAGCCATCTATACGATTTCAAATCAGCTCAGTTTCGCTCTCGTCAAGCCATCTATACGATTTCAAATCAGCTCATCTGACGTACCGTGAAGAACGCTTCGCTGAGCGCGTTTCTCACACACACACACACACACACACACACACACACACACACACACACACACACACACACACATGTGAGAGAGTCTTACATACCACGCAAAATCGACGTGCTACATGTTAACAATATTCTTTGTTGTATTTTCCTGTTCATTTGGAATTAAGCTTTTAAGAACAAGCAGAAGATATGCCGTTTTTTCCCGGTAGTGGGCGGAGCTAATGCGCAAACGGCAATCTCATTGGCTAGCGCTCATCTTTTCCTGTCCCTGTTTTGATTTCAGCGAATCAGTTTGAGCGAATGCTGTCAACGTGATTAATATTCATGAACCCAGCAGCTCATCAATCCTTAGTGTGTTGTATATTGTTATTAGTAGTAGAATATTATCTTTTAATAATATAATATAATTACTATTATCTTTTTTTTTTTAACAGAAACACCAACAATATCTTAAGCACCACCACCAGACCAAAGTTCAGTTAAAAGATAAATATGCATTCATGGTTACCAACAGTTTTAGTGCTAATTACTAAAGTTCTGTCATTAAATAGTGCTTGATTATCATAATGTCATAACATAGTCTAATGCTTGATTGACGGATGTTAAGCGTGTACATTCAGATATTTAAAAAGCTGTGGCATTTTACAAAGATATTGATACATTTGGTGGAATTTATATATATATAAAGTATAATATAATATAATAAAGTATATAAGTCTGGCGACTACACAAAAAAATGTACTAGCCAATGGCGATTCTATTGCCAAGGTGTGCGTAGAGGATTGCGGTATGAATGTATATCACTGTATTTTTCTAAATTATACCGGTTTTGCGGTATATGACGGTATTTTTCCCATATGCATGACCAGATGTAACCACATGTTCTGCTGATTGAGAGAGGAAATACTGCAGGAGATTGACTAGAATGCCCTGTTTTACTGTCAGGAGTGAAGATTGTAGAAAAATCCCACACTAGAGTTACTACAGGTTTACAAAGGCCCACAAAATGATGCTGAGCGGAGACAACAGCAAAATAAAACACACTCATTACACACACATGAATATTAAAATATGACCATGCATTAAAAACCGAACCCTATATAACAACAAACTGCCAAAACGTACATGAACACCAGAACTGACATCATCACGTGTCATGTGATCATCCATCAGTGTTTCAACCGCAGAAACACGTCAATAACAGCTCGAGTCACGTGACGTCACATTTCTACTCCACCCAAAAATACAAATCCTGTCATCCATTCCTCATGGCGTTCAAACCCGTGAGCGCTTCGTTCATCTTCAGACACAAATGAAGATATTTCTGATGTCTCGCTCATAGACAGCAGTGTGATGAACACTTTCAAGGGCCAGAAAGGAAGTAAAGACATGGTTAAAATAGCCCATGTGACTCTTCAGCCTTAATGTGATGAAGAGATGAGAATACTTTAGTGTGCAAAACACACACAAATAATGACTTTATTCATCAATCTCATCTCGCTTGTGTCAGTCGCTGTTGACGCAGAAAATACAGGGCAGAGCTTCCGAGTTCTACATCAGAACGCCGGCTCACTATTGGCCAGCTCCACACATGTGTCGTGGTGCTCATGTGATCAGCATCGGCCAATGGTGAGCTGGCGTTCTAGCTCTGACGTAACTCAGAAGCGCTCCACTGTATTTACTAACAGCTTAAGACGAGATTTATATTTTTGAATAAAGTGTTTGTGTTTATTTTTGCGCACCATAGTATTCTCATCTCTTCATAACTGTGCGTTATGAAAGCGGCGTGTCTTGGACGATTTGGGTAACTTTATGGTAATGAGCTGTGATGCTGTTCGGCGGCAACCAATGGGAATGTAGAAGTGCTCCGCTTGAGAGGATTCCAGAGAACGCTGTCCTGGAAACTTTGGTTCCCACCACATTAGTTCCCAAGCAAAATGGAGGAGAGGAGTTTGATAAGAAGGCGCTCTATAGGCAACACTTTTGCTTGTTTTTCAGCGGGAATTTCACACTCTGATAATTTACTCAAAGCAACACCGATTTGACCACTTGCATTAATGCTGCACTTCACCCAGGACAGTTATTGTAATGTAGGCTGAACACAAACTAATGTTAAGACCGAGGCTAGCAAACGTCTCCTGTAATGTTGAAATTAGACTAGCACTGCGTCCCAATTCGCATACTATCCGTAATAAATGTTAGGGCTGTAATCTCCCAGTCGATTATTAGTCGATACGTTCTGGCTCGACCAAAATTCAGATTTTTTTTGCCGCGTTCATTTCATCAGTTTAGCCGTGTTCATTTGATCAGGTGGAGAGCACTAATTGCTAATGGGGGTGTTTTCAGAGCAGCTCTGTTTCACAGGTAACAGTCTGTCTTCAGAACACCCCCATTGTTTCCACTTCTTTTGGATTAGCCCAACCCACTGGAGAAGAGAGACAGATTGAAGAAGGCTAGTTTGCTGTATATTATTTATTTAATTGTGAGCGTTTTTTTCTGCTCTTGATCTGGCTTGTTTCATAAATATTCCTTTTTTATTAAAGTGGACGTGCCTTTTGTGTTTGAGAGTAAAAGCTTTAAGTTAATAATCTATTCGTGTCTCAGCCGTGAAGCTGAGCTGATCCTGTGTTCAGAGCGGCTATAATGATTGTGTCTGTCAGTTATTATAATACATATGACAAAAACAATTGTCTAAATTATGTTGCATATTCCTCAAAAGTTCTTGTGATGATGTCACTAGTTGACAACATAGTGCTATATTTTGGGAAATCATAGGCTATGATGGAGCACGTGATGCTGTCAGAGCCGAGAGACTCGTGTGTCAGACTCACTTCAGTGCCAAATAATCAGCTCAAAAACATTTAATATACTGCAAATAACCTACTAGCTTATGTTTATTTATAATTCATTTAGGCAGACAACAAGGCTACCAAGTACTGCGCACAGTGCAGCTAATTAATTTAACGATTTTCTTCCTAACGTCATTTTTAGTCAAAAATTTCAGGACTTCAGTCGACCAAGATTTTCTTTGGTTGATTACAGCCCTAATAAATATTATTCGAAAAAATCATTAGTATGTCTCAAATCGTAGTATTCTGAAAATAGTAGCCCATCTGGGAATCTTTGAAATACTATTTCCGGTCAGAATCCGAAGTGCAGATCAGTACACACTCTAACGGCTGATATTACCCACAACCCATTGCGAGATGGACGAGGATTCGATTAGAACTACAAATGCGGATAAAAAGTATTAAAAAAACTAAAAACATGACGGTTATGCGAGTCTGACGGTTAAGTAGAGAGGTTTAGATAAAGGGGTTTGAGTAGGGGTGTAACGGTACACGTTAGGGATGCGCGGTATACCGGTACTGGGAAAATACCGGTATATATTTTATTTCAAATGGTACAATATCATGATTTTGCTCATTTCGGTATATGCTGCTGTTCCGAAGTTCACCGCTAGATGGCAGTGCGCTACCCAAACTGACGCGAAACCGGCAAATGTGGCGCGGAACACACTTCAATCCGAGTTCCCACACGAACATATTAAGTATTCAGTCCATTTGATCCCGAAATTCAAATGATAAATGCCGTTTTGACACTCTATGTGGCGTGACTGATCACTGAACTTTTTGAGGTATCGGAAAGCATCGAATCACAGAACTTTTTGAGGTATATGAAAGTATCGTATCGCTGGCTATGAGAAACGATATTGTATCGAATCACAGAACTTTTTGAGGTATCGGAAAGTATCGTATCGAATCAGAACTTTTTGAGGTATAGGAAAGTGTTGTATCGCTGGCTATGAGAAACGATATTGTATCGAATCACAGAACTTTTTGAGGTATAGGAAAGTATCGTATCGCTGGCTATGAGAAACGATATTGTATCGAATCACAGAACTTTTTGAGGTATAGGAAAGTATCGTATCGCTGGCTATGAGAAACGATATTGTATCGAATCACAGAACTTTTTGAGGTATCGGAAAGTATCGTATCGAATCAGAACTTTTTGAGGTATAGGAAAGTGTTGTATCGCTGGCTATGAGAAACAATGTTGTATCGAATCACAGAACTTTTTGAGGTATCGGAAAGTGTTGTATCGCTGGCTATGAGAAACGATATTGTATCGAATCACAGAACTTTTTGAGGTATCGGAAAGTATCGTATCGAATCAGAACTTTTTGAGGTATAGGAAAGTGTTGTATCGCTGGCTATGAGAAACAATGTTGTATCGAATCATAGAACTTTTTGAGGTATCGGAAAGTATCGTATCGCTGGCTATGAGAAACGATATCGTATCGAATCACAGAACTTTTTGAGGTATCGGAAAGTGTTGTATCGCTGGCTATGAGAAACAATGTTGTATCGAATCACAGAACTTTTTGAGGTATAGGAAAGTGTCGTATCGCTGGCTATGAGAAACGATATCGTATCGAATCACAGAACTTTTTGAGGTATCGGAAAGTATCGTATCGCTGGCTATGAGAAACGATATCGTATCGAATCATAGAACTTTTTGAGGTATCGGAAAGTATCGTATCGCTGGCTATGAGAAACGATATCGTATCGAATCACAGAACTTTTTGAGGTATAGGAAAGTATCGTATCGCTGGCTATGAGAAACAATGTTGTATCGAATCACAGAACTTTTTGAGGTATAAGAAAGTATCGTATCGCTGGCTATGAGAAACGATATCGTATCGAATCACAGAACTTTTTGAGGTATCGGAAAGTATCGTATCGCTGGTTATGAGAAACGATATCGTATTGAATCGCATAACTTTTTAAGGTATCGGAAAGTATCGTATCGATATCGTATAGAATCACAGAACTTTTTGAGGTATCGGAAAGTATCGTATCGATATCGTATAGAATCACAGAACTTTTTGAGGTATCGGAAAGTATCGTATCGCTGGCTATGAGAAACGATATTGTATCGAATCATGATGAACTGACCGATTTACACCCCTACTGTCTATGAAGGGGTCAGAGAGCTCACGGATTTCATCAGAAATATCTTCATTTGTGTTCTGAAGATGAACGAAGCGCTTACGAATTAATGACAATTTACATTTTTGGGTGAGCTGTCCCTTTAACGCAGATATTCAGCTAGAAAAATAAGCAAAACAAATTGGAATAATTATAATTATGGTATTAAGTTATAAACCTGTAATACTATAGTAATAGCTTCCGTCCCTGTATAGTTTACACAGCAAGACAAACATACATAAATCCACATGAATCAATATCGAATCGAGATTAGCGAGCTAGTGAAATCAAATCATGCCATTTGTCAATATGTGTGAGTGGTGTGTGCTATAAATGAACAGGTGGATTTCACACAGCTGTGCAAATAATCAGTGTGATGATACTAACACAGACAGCTAAACATCCTACACACACACACACACTACACAGACAAACACCACTAGTATCTCTCATGGTCCCTGATGCCCATTGAGGCACCTGTGAAGGGAGCACGATAGGGTTCGAGACACGGCCACAGAGGGCCAATAGCTTAGCAAGAGTAACTCCTGCTTTATAACAATAGAAGACAGACACATAACCTTCATAACCTTCATTACATCCCGCATAATCACATCTAAAACCCTCCATTCGCGTTTATCCCCCGAAAATAAGAACACAAACATCTGACTGGAGAGAAAATTCATTGTTTCGTTTACAAATGAGCGTCTGAGGCTAGCGATAAAGCAACACAGCACACAAACGACCCCAAATATACAACGTAAAGCCTGTATTTAACGACTAAACGCATGAAAATACACATGAGATGCGATTTTGAGGAGAAACAGATATGGTGTGATAAAGAATCGCCTCAGCCGATGCTAACGTTAGCCGCTTAGCAACACCTGCATCGTGAGAAAATGATGCTGCGCTTCAATTCTACCCCATTCCCGTCGCGCTTCCTCGCCGTTACACTCATATTTATCCATTGGGATCTTTCAAACGACCACAGATGCCGTTTTCTCCTCTGGTTTGATCAATAAAGCGGATGAGAAGCGAAACATCTGGACGCGCCGCGTCAATAGAAACTGAACGAACCGTCAGAGAAAGAGCCAGCAGAACGACAGCGATAAAACCCGTCACAAACACACGATCTCCTCAGGGTTTGCTCTAATAATCACACACAAGCACAGCCACAGCCATCATGCAGCGGTTAAACCGTCAACACATTTGAAAAACGAGCCGTTAGTATTTAAATATTCACCTGGACTAGTGTGTGGATGAGGATGAGGATGAGAGGAAGGTGGTGGTAAGGATGGAGCGGAGAGGAGGAGGTTGTTGTTGTTATTGTTGGTGGGTTACAGTCGCCAGGACTACGGTGACTATGGCGCTGCAGCTCGGGGCAACGGTTGCTATAAAGCGCGCCGTGTAAGCGAACTTGACGCTGCGGAAAGAGGCGGAGCCTACGGCGGTTAATATATAAAGCTCTGTGCACAACCTAACGTGACGCTGCAGGGACGGGGCGGAGCCAGAGATGGTGGGAGGGAGGAGTCCGCGCGAGTACTATCTTTGTGGCTCCTCGCGCTATTTTTAAACTAGTTTATTGCGAAGTAAAGTGCAAATGTGAAAAGCATAATCATAAAAGTTTCTTTGCATTTGGGCTGAAACTCCGAACGCGAGCGTGTCTTGCAAAATAAATAACTGTAGGCTGTTCGTAAACCACCAATAGGAGGCGCCCAACGCTGCGTGGGCGGGGCTTCTGAAAGCAGGTCTGGTTGAGACGAGAGAGAAAGCCCATGGCAAGCCGTGTTAACATTTAATCCTTTAAACGTACTAGTATCTATTTTCTTGCTACCAGTGCCTATTCCTTAGATCAGCGGTGTCCAATCCTGCTCCTGGAGGGCCACTGTCCTGCAGAGTTTAGCTCCAACCCCAATTAATCGCACCTGAACCAGCTAATCAAGGTCTCATTAGGCATAACAACAACTTCCAGACAGGTGTTGAGGCAAGCTGGAGCTAAACTCTGCAGGACAGCGACCCTCCAGGAGCAGGATTGGACACCCCTGCTTGAGAGACTAGTACATGTTTAAAAGATACTAGTAGTTATTTCTTTAGATTGGACTACCTATTAATTAGTTACTAGTACTTATTAATTAGTTACTAGTACTCATTCATTAGTTATTAGTACTTATTATTAGATACTAGTACTTATTCATTAGTTATTAGTACTTATTATTAGATACTAGTACTCATTCATTAGTTATTAGTACTTATTATTAGATACTAGTACTCATTCATTAGTTATTAGTACTTATTATTAGATACTAGTACTTATCCATTAGTTACTAGTGCTTATTATTAGATACTAGTACTCATTCATTAGTTATTATTAGATACTAGTACTTATTCATTAGTTACTAGTACTTATTATTAGATACTAGTACTCATTCATTAGTTATTAGTACTTATTATTAGATACTAGTACTCATTCATTAGTTATTAGTACTTATTATTAGATACTAGTACTTATCCATTAGTTACTAGTGCTTATTATTAGATACTAGTACTCATTCATTAGTTATTAGTACTTATTATTAGATACTAGTACTTATCCATTAGTTACTAGTGCTTATTATTAGATACTAGTACTCATTCATTAGTTATTAGTACTTATTATTAGATACTAGTACTTATCCATTAGTTACTAGTGCTTATTATTAGATACTAGTACTCATTCATTAGTTATTAGTACTTATTATTAGATACTAGTACTCATTCATTAGTTATTAGTACTTATTATTAGATACTAGTACTTATCCATTAGTTACTAGTGCTTATTATTAGATACTAGTACTCATTCATTAGTTATTAGTACTTATTATTAGATACTAGTACTCATTCATTAGTTATTAGTACTTATTATTAGATACTAGTACTTATCCATTAGTTACTAGTGCTTATTATTAGATACTAGTACTCATTCATTAGTTATTAGTACTTATTATTAGATACTAGTACTCATTCATTAGTTATTAGTACTTATTATTAGATACTAGTACTCATTCATTAGTTATTAGTACTTATTATTAGATACTAGTACTCATTCATTAGTTATTAGTACTTATTATTAGATACTAGTACTTATCCATTAGTTACTAGTGCTTATTATTAGATACTAGTACTTATTATTAGATACTAGTACTTATTCATTAGTTATTATTAGATACTAGTACTCAGTCATTAGTTATTAGTACTTATTATTAAATACTAGTACTTATTCATTAGTACTTATTATTAGATACTAGTACTAGTACTTATTCATTAGCTACTAGTACTTTATTATTAGATACTAGTACTTATTCATTAGTTACTAGTACTTATTCATTAGTTACTAGTACTTATTATTAGATACTTGTACTTATTATTAGTACTTATTATTAGATACTAGTACTCATTCATTAGTTATTAGTACTTATTATTAGATACTAGTACTCATTCATTAGTTACTAGTACTTATTCATTAGTTATTATTAGATACTAGTACTCATTCATTAGTTATTAGTACTTATTATTAAATACTAGTACTTATTCATTAGTACTTATTATTAGATACTAGTACTAGTACTTATTCATTAGTTACTAGTACTTTATTATTAGATACTAGTACTTATTCATTAGTTACTAGTACTTATTCATTAGTTACTAGTACTTATTCATTAGATACTAGTACTTATTCATTAGTTACTAGTACTTATTCATTAGTTACTAGTACTTATTATTAGATGCTAGTACTTATTCATTAGTTATTAGTACTTATTATTAGATACTAGTACTTATTATTAGATACTAGTACTCATTCATTAGTTATTAGTACTTATTATTAGATACTAGTACTCATTCATTAGTTATTAGTACTTATTATTAAATACTAGTACTTATTCATTAGTACTTATTATTAGATACTAGTACTAGTACTTATTCATTAGTTACTAGTACTTTATTATTAGATACTAGTACTTATTCATTAGTTACTAGTACTTATTCATTAGTTACTAGTACTTATTATTAGATACTAGTACTTATTATTAGATACTAGTACTCATTCATTAGTTATTAGTACTTATTCATTAGTTATTATTAGATACTAGTACTCATTCATTAGTTATTAGTACTTATTATTAAATACTAGTACTTATTCATTAGTACTTATTATTAGATACTAGTACTAGTACTTATTCATTAGTTATTAGTACTTATTATTAGATACTAGTACTCATTCATTAGTTACTAGTACTTATTCATTAGTTATTATTAGATACTAGTACTCATTCATTAGTTATTAGTACTTATTATTAAATACTAGTACTTATTCATTAGTACTTATTATTAGATACTAGTACTAGTACTTATTCATTAGTTACTAGTACTTTATTATTAGATACTAGTACTTATTCATTAGTTACTAGTACTTATTCATTAGATACTAGTACTTATTCATTAGTTACTAGTACTTATTCATTAGTTACTAGTACTTATTATTAGATGCTAGTACTTATTCATTAGTTATTAGTACTTATTATTAGATACTAGTACTTATTATTAGATACTAGTACTCATTCATTAGTTATTAGTACTTATTATTAGATACTAGTACTTATTATTAGATACTAGTACTTATTCATTAGTTATTATTAGATACTAGTACTCATTCATTAGTTATTAGTACTTATTATTAAATACTAGTACTTATTCATTAGTTACTAGTACTTATTATTAGATACTTGTACTTATTATTAGTACTTATTATTAGATACTAGTACTCATTCATTAGTTATTAGTACTTATTATTAGATACTAGTACTTATTATTAGATACTAGTACTCATTCATTAGTTACTAGTACTTATTATTAGATACTAGTACTTATTATTAGATACTAGTACTCATTCATTAGTTATTAGTACTTATTATTAGATACTAGTACTTATTATTAGATACTAGTACTCATTCATTAGTTATTAGTACTTATTATTAAATACTAGTACTTATTCATTAGTACTTATTATTAGATACTAGTACTAGTACTTATTCATTAGTTACTAGTACTTTATTATTAGATACTAGTACTTATTCATTAGTTACTAGTACTTATTCATTAGTTACTAGTACTTATTATTAGATACTCGTACTTATTCATTAGTTACTAGTACTTTATTATTAGATACTCGTACTTATTCATTAGTTACTAGTACTTATTCATTAGTTACTAGTACTTATTCATTAGTTACTAGTACTTATTATTAGATACTTGTACTTATTATTAGATACTAGTACTCATTCATTAGTACTTATTATTAGATACTAGTACTAGTACTTATTCATTAGTTACTAGTATTTTATTATTAGATACTAGTACTTATTCATTAGTTACTAGTACTTATTCATTAGTTACTAGTACTTATTCATTAGTTACTAGTACTTATTATTAGATACTTGTACTTATTATTAGTACTTATTATTAGATACTAGTACTCATTCATTAGTACTTATTATTAGATACTAGTACTAGTACTTATTCATTAGTTACTAGTATTTTATTATTAGATACTAGTACTTATTCATTAGTTACTAGTACTTATTCATTAGTTACTAGTACTTATTCATTAGTTACTAGTACTTATTATTAGATACTTGTACTTATTATTAGTACTTATTATTAGATACTAGTACTCATTCATTAGTACTTATTATTAGATACTAGTACTAGTACTTATTCATTAGTTACTAGTACTTATTCATTAGTTATTATTAGATACTAGTACTCATTCATTAGTTATTAGTACTTATTATTAAATACTAGTACTTATTCATTAGTTACTAGTATTTTATTATTAGATACTAGTACTTATTCATTAGTTACTAGTACTTATTCATTAGTTACTAGTACTTATTCATTAGTTACTAGTACTTATTATTAGATACTTGTACTTATTATTAGTACTTATTATTAGATACTAGTACTCATTCATTAGTACTTATTATTAGATACTAGTACTAGTACTTATTCATTAGTTACTAGTACTTATTCATTAGTTATTATTAGATACTAGTACTCATTCATTAGTTATTAGTACTTATTATTAAATACTAGTACTTATTCATTAGTACTTATTATTAGATACTAGTACTAGTACTTATTCATTAGTTACTAGTACTTTATTATTAGATACTCGTACTTATTCATTAGTTACTAGTACTTATTCATTAGTTACTAGTACTTATTCATTAGTTACTAGTACTTATTATTAGATACTTGTACTTATTATTAGTACTTATTATTAGATACTAGTACTCATTCATTAGTACTTATTATTAGATACTAGTACTAGTACTTATTCATTAGTTACTAGTATTTTATTATTAGATACTAGTACTTATTCATTAGTTACTAGTATTAGTTACTAGTACTTATTCATTAGTTACTAGTACTTATTCATTAGATACTAGTACTTATTCATTAGTTACTAGTATTAGTTACTAGTACTTATTCATTAGTTACTAGTACTTATTATTAGATACTTGTACTTATTATTAGTACTTATAATTAGATACTAGTATTTATTCTTTAGTTATTCATAAGTACTTCATTAGTAGACACTATTATATTTTTAATTATAACTAGTAACAATTTCTTATCTTACTAGTCATAACTGCTTTTTTACTCATCTTATGTTATGACTAGTCAGAATGGCCACATTAGAGTTCAATTAAATATCTTACTAGTAACATTTGGATTAAGTACTAGTCTAATAAACAGGTACTGGTATCTATTAATTACTAGTAGCTAATGAACGAGTACATTATCTAAACAATAAGAACTGGTATCTAATGAATAGCTAGTAGTATCTTTTAAAATGGTTCTAGTATTTAAAGAATGAGCACTAGACCCTAAAGAATGAGCACTAGACCCTAAAGAATAAGCACTAGACCCTAAAGAATGAGCACTAGACCCTAAAGAATAAGCACTAGACCCTAGACCCTAAAGAATAAGCATTAGACCCTAAAGAATAAGCACTAGACCCTAAAGAATGAGCACTAGACCCTAAAGAACTAGACCCTAAAGAATGAGCACTAGACCCTGAAGAATGAGCACTAGACCCTAAAGAATGAGCACTAGACCCTAAAGAATAAGCATTAGACCCTAAAGAATAAGCACTAGACCTTAAAGAATAAGCACTAGACCCTAAAGAATGAGCACTAGACCCTAAATAATAAGCATTAGACCCTAAAGAATAAGCACTAGACCCTAAAGAATAAGCACTAGACCCTAAAGAATGAGCACTAGACCCTAAAGAATGAGCACTAGACCCTAAAGAACTAGACCCTAAAGAAAGAGCACTAAACCCTAAAGAAGGAGCACTAAACCCTAAAGAATGAGCACTAAACCCTAAAGAATGAGCACTAACCCCTAAAGAATGAGCACTAGACCCTAAAGAATGAGCACTAAACCCTAAAGAATGAACACTAAACCCTAAAGAAGGAGCACTAAACCCTAAAGAATGAGCACTAAACCCTAAAGAATGAGCACTAAACCCTAAAGAATGAGCACTAAACCCTAAAGAATGAGCACTAAACCCTAAAGAAAGAGCACTAAACCCTAAAGAAGGAGCACTAAACCCTAAAGAAGGAGCACTAAATCCTAAAGAATGAGCACTAAACCCTAAAGAATGAGCACTAAACCCTAAAGAAGGAGCACTAAACCCTAAAGAATGAGCACTAAACCCTAAAGAATGAGCACTAAACCCTAAAGAAGGAGCACTAAACCCTAAAGAATGAGCACTAAACCCTAAAGAATGAGCACTAACCCCTAAAGAATGAGCACTAGACCCTAAAGAAGGAGCACTAAACCCTAAAGAATGAGCACTAGACCCTAAAGAATGAACACTAACCCCTAAAGAATGAGCACTAAACCCTAAAGAATGAGCACTAGACCCTAAAGAATGAGCACTAACCCCTAAAGAATGAGCACTAAACCCTAAAGAATGAGCACTAGACCCTAAAGAATGAGCACTAAACCCTAAAGAATGAGCACTAGACCCTAAAGAATGAGCACTAAACCCTAAAGAATGAGCACTAAACCCTAAAGAATGAGCACTAAACCCTAAAGAATGAGCACTAAATTTTATTATTAGATACTAGTACTTATTCATTAGTTACTAGTACTTATTCATTAGTTACTAGTACTTATTCATTAGTTACTAGTACTTATTATTAGATACTAGTACTCATTCATTAGTACTTATTATTAGATACTAGTACTAGTACTTATTCATTAGTTACTAGTATTTTATTATTAGATACTAGTACTTATTCATTAGTTACTAGTACTTATTCATTAGTTACTAGTACTTTATTATTAGATACTAGTACTTATTCATTAGTTACTAGTACTTATTCATTAGTTACTAGTACTTATTCATTAGTTACTAGTACTTATTATTAGATACTAGTACTCATTCATTAGTACTTATTATTAGATACTAGTACTAGTACTTATTCATTAGTTACTAGTATTTTATTATTAGATACTAGTACTTATTCATTAGTTACTAGTACTTATTCATTAGTTACTAGTACTTATTCATTAGTTACTAGTACTTATTATTAGATACTTGTACTTATTATTAGTACTTATTATTAGATACTAGTACTAGTACTTATTCATTAGTTACTAGTATTTTATTATTAGATACTAGTACTTATTCATTAGTTACTAGTACTTATTCATTAGTTACTAGTACTTATTCATTAGTTACTAGTACTTATTCATTAGTTACTAGTACTTATTATTAGATACTTGTACTTATTATTAGTACTTATTATTAGATACTAGTACTAGTACTTATTCATTAGTTACTAGTATTTTATTATTAGATACTAGTACTTATTCATTAGTTACTAGTACTTATTCATTAGTTACTAGTACTTATTCATTAGTTACTAGTACTTATTATTAGATACTTGTACTTATTATTAGTACTTATAATTAGATACTAGTATTTATTCTTTAGTTATTCATAAGTACTTCATTAGTAGACACTATTAAATTTTTAATTGTAACTAGTAACAATTTCTTATCTTACTAGTCATAACTGCTTTTTTACTCATCTTATGTTATGACTAGTCAGAATGGCCACAGTAGAGTTCAATTAAATATCTTACTAGTAACATTTGGATTAAGTACTAGTCTAATAAACAGGTACTGGTATCTATTAATTACTAGTAGCTAATGAACGAGTACATTATCTAAACAATAAGAACTGGTATCTAATGAATAGCTAGTAGTATCTTTTAAAATGGTTCTAGTATTTAAAGAATGAGCACTAGACCCTAAAGAATGAGCACTAGACCCTAAAGAATAAGCACTAGACCCTAAAGAATGAGCACTAGACCCTAAAGAATAAGCACTAGACCCTAGACCCTAAAGAATAAGCATTAGACCCTAAAGAATAAGCACTAGACCCTAAAGAATAAGCACTAGACCCTAAAGAATGAGCACTAGACCCTAAAGAATGAGCACTAGACCCTAAAGAACTAGACCCTAAAGAATGAGCACTAGACCCTGAAGAATGAGCACTAGACCCTGAAGAATGAGCACTAGACCCTAAAGAATGAGCACTAGACCCTAAAGAATAAGCATTAGACCCTAAAGAATAAGCACTAGACCTTAAAGAATAAGCACTAGACCCTAAAGAATGAGCACTAGACCCTAAAGAATAAGCATTAGACCCTAAAGAATAAGCACTAGACCCTAAAGAATAAGCACTAGACCCTAAAGAATGAGCACTAGACCCTAAAGAATGAGCACTAGACCCTAAAGAACTAGACCCTAAAGAATGAGCACTAGACCCTGAAGAATGAGCACTAGACCCTAAAGAATGAGCACTAGACCCTAAAGAATAAGCATTAGACCCTAAAGAATAAGCACTAGACCTTAAAGAATAAGCACTAGACCCTAAAGAATGAGCACTAGACCCTAAAGAATAAGCACTAGACCCTAGACCCTAAAGAATAAGCATTAGACCCTAAAGAATAAGCACTAGACCCTAAAGAATGAGCACTAGACCCTAAAGAACTAGACCCTAAAGAATGAGCACTAGACCCTGAAGAATGAGCACTAGACCCTAAAGAATGAGCACTAGACCCTAAAGAATAAGCATTAGACCCTAAAGAATAAGCACTAGACCTTAAAGAATAAGCACTAGACCCTAAAGAATGAGCACTAGACCCTAAATAATAAGCATTAGACCCTAAAGAATAAGCACTAGACCCTAAAGAATAAGCACTAGACCCTAAAGAATGAGCACTAGACCCTAAAGAATGAGCACTAGACCCTAAAGAACTAGACCCTAAAGAAAGAGCACTAAACCCTAAAGAAGGAGCACTAAACCCTAAAGAATGAGCACTAAACCCTAAAGAATGAGCACTAACCCCTAAAGAATGAGCACTAGACCCTAAAGAATGAGCACTAAACCCTAAAGAATGAACACTAAACCCTAAAGAAGGAGCACTAAACCCTAAAGAATGAGCACTAAACCCTAAAGAATGAGCACTAAACCCTAAAGAATGAGCACTAAACCCTAAAGAATGAGCACTAAACCCTAAAGAAAGAGCACTAAACCCTAAAGAAGGAGCACTAAACCCTAAAGAAGGAGCACTAAATCCTAAAGAATGAGCACTAAACCCTAAAGAATGAGCACTAAACCCTAAAGAAGGAGCACTAAACCCTAAAGAATGAGCACTAAACCCTAAAGAATGAGCACTAAACCCTAAAGAAGGAGCACTAAACCCTAAAGAATGAGCACTAAACCCTAAAGAATGAGCACTAACCCCTAAAGAATGAGCACTAGACCCTAAAGAAGGAGCACTAAACCCTAAAGAATGAGCACTAGACCCTAAAGAATGAACACTAACCCCTAAAGAATGAGCACTAAACCCTAAAGAATGAGCACTAGACCCTAAAGAATGAGCACTAACCCCTAAAGAATGAGCACTAAACCCTAAAGAATGAGCACTAGACCCTAAAGAATGAGCACTAAACCCTAAAGAATGAGCACTAGACCCTAAAGAATGAGCACTAAACCCTAAAGAATGAGCACTAAACCCTAAAGAATGAGCACTAAACCCTAAAGAATGAGCACTAAATTTTATTATTAGATACTAGTACTTATTCATTAGTTACTAGTACTTATTCATTAGTTACTAGTACTTATTCATTAGTTACTAGTACTTATTATTAGATACTAGTACTCATTCATTAGTACTTATTATTAGATACTAGTACTAGTACTTATTCATTAGTTACTAGTATTTTATTATTAGATACTAGTACTTATTCATTAGTTACTAGTACTTATTCATTAGTTACTAGTACTTTATTATTAGATACTAGTACTTATTCATTAGTTACTAGTACTTATTCATTAGTTACTAGTACTTATTCATTAGTTACTAGTACTTATTATTAGATACTAGTACTCATTCATTAGTACTTATTATTAGATACTAGTACTAGTACTTATTCATTAGTTACTAGTATTTTATTATTAGATACTAGTACTTATTCATTAGTTACTAGTACTTATTCATTAGTTACTAGTACTTATTCATTAGTTACTAGTACTTATTATTAGATACTTGTACTTATTATTAGTACTTATTATTAGATACTAGTACTAGTACTTATTCATTAGTTACTAGTATTTTATTATTAGATACTAGTACTTATTCATTAGTTACTAGTACTTATTCATTAGTTACTAGTACTTATTCATTAGTTACTAGTACTTATTCATTAGTTACTAGTACTTATTATTAGATACTTGTACTTATTATTAGTACTTATTATTAGATACTAGTACTAGTACTTATTCATTAGTTACTAGTATTTTATTATTAGATACTAGTACTTATTCATTAGTTACTAGTACTTATTCATTAGTTACTAGTACTTATTCATTAGTTACTAGTACTTATTATTAGATACTTGTACTTATTATTAGTACTTATAATTAGATACTAGTATTTATTCTTTAGTTATTCATAAGTACTTCATTAGTAGACACTATTAAATTTTTAATTGTAACTAGTAACAATTTCTTATCTTACTAGTCATAACTGCTTTTTTACTCATCTTATGTTATGACTAGTCAGAATGGCCACAGTAGAGTTCAATTAAATATCTTACTAGTAACATTTGGATTAAGTACTAGTCTAATAAACAGGTACTGGTATCTATTAATTACTAGTAGCTAATGAACGAGTACATTATCTAAACAATAAGAACTGGTATCTAATGAATAGCTAGTAGTATCTTTTAAAATGGTTCTAGTATTTAAATAATGAGCACTAGACCCTAAAGAATGAGCACTAGACCCTAAAGAATAAGCACTAGACCCTAAAGAATGAGCACTAGACCCTAAAGAATAAGCACTAGACCCTAGACCCTAAAGAATAAGCATTAGACCCTAAAGAATAAGCACTAGACCCTAAAGAATAAGCACTAGACCCTAAAGAATGAGCACTAGACCCTAAAGAATGAGCACTAGACCCTAAAGAACTAGACCCTAAAGAATGAGCACTAGACCCTGAAGAATGAGCACTAGACCCTGAAGAATGAGCACTAGACCCTAAAGAATGAGCACTAGACCCTAAAGAATAAGCATTAGACCCTAAAGAATAAGCACTAGACCTTAAAGAATAAGCACTAGACCCTAAAGAATGAGCACTAGACCCTAAAGAATAAGCATTAGACCCTAAAGAATAAGCACTAGACCCTAAAGAATAAGCACTAGACCCTAAAGAATGAGCACTAGACCCTAAAGAATGAGCACTAGACCCTAAAGAACTAGACCCTAAAGAATGAGCACTAGACCCTGAAGAATGAGCACTAGACCCTAAAGAATGAGCACTAGACCCTAAAGAATAAGCATTAGACCCTAAAGAATAAGCACTAGACCTTAAAGAATAAGCACTAGACCCTAAAGAATAAGCACTAGACCCTAAAGAATAAGCACTAGACCCTAAAGAATAAGCACTAGACCCTAAAGAATAAGCACTAGACCCTAAAGAATAAGCACTAGACCCTAAAGAATGAGCACTAGACCCTAAAGAATGAGCACTAAACCCTAAAGAATGAGCACTAGACCCTGAAGAATGAGCACTAGACCCTAAAGAATGAGCACTAGACCCTAAAGAATAAGCATTAGACCCTAAAGAATAAGCACTAGACCTTAAAGAATGAGCACTAGACCCTAAAGAATGAGCACTAGACCCTAAAGAATAAGCACTAGACCCTAAAGAATGAGCACTAAACCCTAAAGAATGAGCACTAAACCCTAAAGAAGGAGCACTAAACCCTAAAGAATGAGCACTAAACCCTAAAGAATGAGCACTAAACCCTAAAGAATGAGCACTAGACCCTAAAGAATGAGCACTAAACCCTAAAGAATGAGCACTAGACCCTAAAGAATGAGCACTAAACCCTAAAGAATGAGCACTAAACCCTAAAGAATGAGCACTAGACCCTAAAGAATGAGCACTAGACCCTAAAGAATGAGCACTAGACCCTAAATAATGAGCACTAAACCCTAAAGAATGAGCACTAGACCCTAAAGAATGAGCACTAGACCCTAAAGAATGAGCACTAGACCCTAAAGAATAAGCACTAGACCCTAAAGAATGAGCACTAAACCCTAAAGAATGAGCACTAGACCCTAAAGAATGAGCACTAGACCCTAAATAATGAGCACTAGACCCTAAAGAATGAGCACTAGACCCTAAAGAATGAGCACTAGACCCTAAAGAATGAGCACTAAACCCTAAAGAATGAGCACTAGACCCTAAAGAATGAGCACTAGACCCTAAAGAATGAGCACTAGACCCTAAAGAATGAGCACTAGTAGCATGAAAATAGTTCATTTTAAGGATTACATGTTTATAGGGCTTGCCATAAGAAGGCGGGGCTTGTGTGTCAAACCAGAAACCACGTTCCCTTGTGCTCAAAGCGGTGGGAACCAATGACTGTTGTGTTTTATTCGACTTTTGATTAATAACATTATATTATTGGCTAAATACTTTATACATAAAAGTAGATTCTTTAAATGCCCTCCTCTGTTTATTATATTCAGAAATGAACTAAAATGATTTTTAGATGCCCTCAGTAAAATGACATACAAATGCAATAAAATGCTGTAATTTGTTTGTATCGTACAACCTTTTTTATTATTATTTAATTGTATGTGTTATGTTTATCTCATTTCTTTGTGTTGAGCCTTCGATGCCAGTGTTTTCTGGATATCTACGTTTTTTCCAAAGAAAATCATTCCATTAATATCTGAGATTAGAGCATGACAAAGTATTAAAGCAAAAGTGATGAAGGTTTGACATATCCGTCCGAGTTTAAACATTTTATCCAAAATACTCAATGATCTGAGGTGATGCAACCCTTGATGATTTGAGCAAATAAAACTTTACAAACATAAATATTTACATATCAGTGTGGCTTCCATATCTGTGTGAAGTGCTTTCTGTTGTCAGGGTACATTTATAGTTTTTACTGTACACACAGTGCCATCAATTGCTTTTAAAAGTGTAAGGAAACATTTGGAAGTTTGTCTGGTTTAAAGTAAAAGAACAGGTTTATTTTTGGAAATGAAGACTCAGGGCCCTATTTCACTGATCTGAGCTCAGCGCAGGAGCTCTTCGGGCGCGTCTGAATCCACTTCTGCTGGTGTAACGCCGGCTCACGGTCCAGAGGGCCGTCCCTCGTCTCTTCATGAGTCATGGGTGTGTTTTAGGCGTAACGAGCAATGAACCAATCAGAGTCTCATCTCCCTTTCCCTTTAAAAGCCAGTTGTGCTGCACCATGAGAAGATTCACATGAGGAGTGTGTGTGTGTGTGTGCGCTGCTGCGTGTCCCTGTGTGTGTGTGTGCGCTGCTGCGCGTCCCTGTGTGTGTAATATTCAGTGTGTGTGTGTGTGTGTGTGTTGCTGTGCGTCCCTGTGTGTGTAATAATCAGAGTGTGCGAGAGTGTGTGTGTGTGTGAGAGTGTGTGTGCTGCTGTGCGTCCCTGTGTGTGTAATAATCAGAGTGTGTGTGTGCTGCTGTGCGTCCCTGTGTGTGTAATAATCAGAGTGTGTGTGTGTGTTGTCCTCCACCTATAGGCTCATATCACTAACACACTCTTTAAATAACACACAAACACTGCACTATTGACTTTAGAGCAGGTGTGTGTGTGACTTCAGAGCAGGTGTGTGTGTGTGTGTGTGTGTGTGTGTGTGTGTGTGTGTGTGTGTGTGACTTTAGAGCAGGTGTGTGTGTGTGTGTGTGTGACTTTAGAGCAGGCGTGTGTGTGACTTTAGAGCAGGTGTGTGTGTGTGTGTGTGTGTGAGACTTTAGAGCAGGTGTGTGTGTGACTTTAGAGCAGGTGTGTGTGTGTGTGTGTGTGTATGTGACTTTAGAGCGTGTGTGTGTGTGTGACTTTAGAGCAGGTGTGTGTGTGTGTGTGACTTTAGAGCAGGTGTGTGTGTGACTTTAGAGCAGGTGTGTGTGTGACTTTAGAGCAGGTGTGTGTGTGTGTGACTTTAGAGCAGGTGTGTGTGTGACTTTAGAGCAGGTGTGTGTGTGTGTGTGTGTGTGTGTGTGTGTGTGTGTGTGTGTGTGTGTGTGTGTGTGTGTGTGACTTTAGAGCGTGTGTGTGTGTGACTTTAGAGCAGGTGTGTGTGTGTGACTTTAGAGCAGGTGTGTGTGTGACTTTAGAGCAGGTGTATGTGTGTGTGTGTGTGTGTGTGTGTGTGACTTTAGAGTGTGTGTGACTTTAGAGCAGGTGTGTGTGTGTGACTTTAGTGCAGGTGTGTGTGTGTGTGTGTGTGTGTGTGTGTGTGTGACTTTAGAGCGTGTGTGTGTGTGACTTTAGAGCAGGTGTGTGTGTGTGTGTGTGTGACTTTAGAGCAGGTGTGTGTGTGACTTTAGAGCAGGTGTGTGTGTGTGTGTGACTTTAGAGCAGGTGTGTGTGTGTGTGTGTGTGTGTGTGTGTGTGTGTGTGTGTGTGTGACTTTAGAGCAGGTGTGTGTGTGTGTGTGTGTGTGTGTGTGTGTGTGTGTGTGTGTGTGTGTGTGTGTGACTTTAGAGCGTGTGTGTGTGTGTGACTTTAGAGCGTGTGTGTGACTTTAGAGCAGGTGTGTGTGTGTGTGTGTGTGT
Source organism: Romanogobio albipinnatus (assembly GCA_023566225.1). Lineage (NCBI taxonomy): Eukaryota > Metazoa > Chordata > Actinopteri > Cypriniformes > Gobionidae > Romanogobio > Romanogobio albipinnatus. Next base: position 47,054,145 of record CM042259.1, on the reverse strand, counting down.
GTGACTTTAGAGCAGGTGTGTGTGTGTGACTTTAGAGCAGGTGTGTGTGTGTGTGTGTGTGTGTGTGTGTGTGACTTTAGAGCAGGTGTGTGTGTGTGTGTGTGACTTTAGAGCAGGTGTGTGTGTGTGACTTTAGAGCAGGTGTGTGTGTGTGTGTGTGTGTGTGTGTGTGTGTGTGTGTGTGACTTTAGAGCAGGTGTGTGTGTGTGACTTTAGAGCAGGTGTGTGTGTGTGTGTGTGTGTGTGTGTGTGTGTGTGTGTGACTTTAGAGCGTGTGTGTGTGTGACTTTAGAGCAGGTGTGTGTGTGTGTGTGTGTGTGTGTCTTCAGAGCAGGTGTGTGTGTGGGTCAGTGGTGTTGAGTTCCTCCAATAGCAGCGCTCCATCAATGCTCCTGATCACACCTGGTGTTCAGACCAGACGCCCATGGGTGAACAGATGAGCAGTGCATTTGAGATTTAAACACGAGGAGCTGGACGTGAACATGAGAACTGCGTCCGGCTGACACTAGCAGAACACACTCGCGCAGAACACACTCGCACAGTCACACCTGTCGAGTGTGTGATAGGACCCAAGAATCATTAGCCGTGTTTCCACTGTCGAGCTAAAAGCGGGCGTGCCAGTGCACGTCGTGTTTCCACTGTCTCTTCCAGGGCTTGATCGGGCCTCGTCTGGGCTTCCTCAGGGCCAATGGCCAGGGTTTGTAGCCCCCTCGAATACCTTAGTTCAGAGCGGGCCAGCTCGGGCTCGAGGAGTGATCACGGACAGAGGCGGAGTTAATCTGAGTCTGCAGATGGCAGCGCTGCGGATGATCTCATACACCAGCGTTAAAGACTCAAAACTCACTTTCAGACGGCAGAAAGAGTTTAAATAACTACTGTTTATGATCCGATGTGGATTCTGATCACTGTCTAAGGCAGAAATACTGCTTGAAGAAATAGAGGCGATCACAATCATGTATTTATTTAGTCTGTCAGTGCGTCTCGTCTCTTTATACCGGACTGTCTGATATCCATATTTAGCTTTGCATATGTCATACAATAAAGCAAACAAGCTTCCTCTGTTTCTCTGACTGATGATAAACCTGTATTGGGGCCGTCACTGGAGAGATACTAAAGCTGCCCAGGACGTATTTTTGTTGGAAAATTTGTAGAAATGATCGTTCTTTCTAAACGTGATGTAAACATGCTGTCAAATAAACAGACACGCCTCAGTACCCGTGTCGTCTTTCTTTAGTGAAATAACAGTCAATACACTTTATTTCTGTGACTAATGATTCATCTCAACACAAATTAATTCGTAATGATCAATGTATCTGTCAGCGAGAGTGCCCGTGATTAACACTAAAGGCACTCCACCCGGACTGTCACTCCATCAAGAACTACATTACCCATAATCCTTTGTCCGGACTCATTGTTTACACCTGTGTCTCATTTATCTCATTACCTCTGCCTATATCTAGCCTGTTCACCACTGCTGCATCGCAATTCGCCTACTTATACTACGTCCTAAAAGTATGAACTCTTTTTGTGGCCCCACTTTATATTAGGTGGCCTTAACTACTATGTACTTACATCATCTTTGCTGATATTGAGGTGGGATACGGGTAGGGTTAGGGACAGGTGTGGTGGTGTGGGTAAGTTTAAGTGTAGAGTTAGGGACAGGTGTGGTGGTGTGGGTAAATTTAAGGGTAGGGTTAGGGACAGGTGTGGTGGTGTGGGTAAATTTAAGGGTAGAGTTAGGGACAGGTGTGGTGGTGTGGGTAAATTTAAGGGTAGGGTTAGGGACAGGTGTGGTGGTGTGGGTAAATTTAAGGGTAGGGTTAGGGACAGGTGTGGTGGTATGGGTAAATTTAAGGGTAGGGTTAGGGACAGGTGTGGTGGTGTGGGTAAGTTTAAGGGTAGAGTTAGGGACAGGTGTGGTGGTGTGGGTAAATTTAAGGGTAGGGTTAGGGACAGGTGTGGTGGTGTGGGTAAATTTAAGGGTAGGGTTAGGGACAGGTGTGGTGGTATGGGTAAATTTAAGGGTAGGGTTAGGGACAGGTGTGGTGGTGTGGGTCAGTTTAAGGGTAGGGTTAGGGACAGGTGTGGTGGTGTGGGTAAGTTTAAGGGTAGGGTTAAGGACAGGTGTGGTGGTATGGGTCAGTTTAAGGGTAGGGTTAGGGACAGGTGTGGTGGTGTGGGTAAGTTTAAGGGTAGAGTTAGGGACAGGTGTGGTGGTGTGGGTAAGTTTAAGGGTAGGGTTAGGGACAGGTGTGGTGGTGTGGGTAAATTTAAGGGTAGGGTTAGGGACAGGTGTGGTGGTGTGGGTAAATTTAAGGGTAGGGTTAGGGACAGGTGTGGTGGTGTGGGTAAGTTTAAGGGTAGAGTTAGGGACAGGTGTGGTGGTGTGGGTAAGTTTAAGGGTAGAGTTAGGGACAGGTGTGGTGGTATGGGTCAGTTTAAGGGTAGGGTTAGGGACAGGTGTGGTGGTGTGGGTAAGTTTAAGGGTAGAGTTAGGGACAGGTGTGGTGGTGTGGGTAAATTTAAGGGTAGGGTTAGGGACAGGTGTGGTGGTGTGGGTAAATTTAAGGGTAGGGTTAGGGACAGGTGTGGTGGTATGGGTAAATTTAAGGGTAGGGTTAGGGACAGGTGTGGTGGTGTGGGTAAATTTAAGGGTAGAGTTAGGGACAGGTGTGGTGGTGTGGGTAAGTTTAAGGGTAGAGTTAGGGACAGGTGTGGTGGTGTGGGTAAGTTTAAGGGTAGAGTTAGGGACAGGTGTGGTGGTGTGGGTAAGTTTAAGGGTAGAGTTAGGGACAGGTGTGGTGGTGTGGGTAAATTTAAGGGTAGGGTTAGGGACAGGTGTGGTGGTGTGGGTAAATTTAAGGGTAGAGTTAGGGACAGGTGTGGTGGTGTGGGTAAGTTTAAGGGTAGGGTTAGGGACAGGTGTGGTGGTGTGGGTAAGTTTAAGGGTAGGGTTAGGGACAGGTGTGGTGGTGTGAGTAAGTTTAAGGGTAGAGTTAGGGACAGGTGTGGTGGTGTGGGTAAGTTTAAGGGTAGAGTTAGGGACAGGTGTGGTGGTATGGGTCAGTTTAAGGGTAGAGTTAGGGACAGGTGTGGTGGTGTGGGTAAGTTTAAGGGTAGAGTTAGGGACAGGTGTGGTGGTATGGGTCAGTTTAAGGGTAGGGTTAGGGACAGGTGTGGTGGTGTGGGTAAGTTTAAGGGTAGAGTTAGGGACAGGTGTGGTGGTGTGGGTAAGTTTAAGGGTAGAGTTAGGGACAGGTGTGGTGGTGTGGGTAAGTTTAAGGGTAGGGTTAGGGACAGGTGTGGTGGTATGGGTAAGTTTAAGTGTAGGGTTAGGGACAGGTGTGGTGGTATGGGTAAGTTTAAGGGTAGAGTTAGGGACAGGTGTGGTGGTGTGGCTAAGTTTAAGGGTAGGGTTAGGGACAGGTGTGGTGGTATGGGTAAGTTTAAGGGTAGGGTTAGGGACAGGTGTGGTGGTATGGGTAAGTTTAAGGGTAGGGTTAGGGACAGGTGTGGTGGTGTGGCTAAGTTTAAGGGTAGGGTTAGGGACAGGTGTGGTGGTGTGACTAAGTTTAAGGGTAGGGTTAGGGACAGGTGTGGTGGTATGGGTAAGTTTAAGGGTAGGGTTAGGGACAGGTGTGGTGGTATGGGTAAGTTTAAGGGTAGGGTTAGGGACAGGTGTGGTGGTGTGGCTAAGTTTAAGGGTAGGGTTAGGGACAGGTGTGGTGGTATGGGTAAGTTTAAGGGTAGGGTTAGGGACAGGTGTGGTGGTGTGGCTAAGTTTAAGGGTAGGGTTAGGGACAGGTGTGGTGGTATGGGTAAATTTAAGGGTAGGGTTAGGGACAGGTGTGGTGGTGTGGGTAAGTTTAAGGGTAAAGTTAGGGACAGGTGTGGTGGTGTGGGTAAGTTTAAGGGTAGGGTTAGGGACAGGTGTGGTGGTGTGGGTAAGTTTAAGGGTAGGGTTAGGGACAGGTGTGGTGGTGTGGGTAAGTTTAAGGGTAGGGTTAGGGACAGGTGTGGTGGTGTGGGTAAGTTTAAGGGTAGAGTTAGAGACAGGTGTGGTGGTATGGGTAAGTTTAAGGGTAGGGTTAGGGACAGGTGTGGTGGTATGGGTGAGTTTAAGGGTAGTGTTAGGGACAGGTGTGGTGGTGTGGGTAAGTTTAAGGGTAGGGTTAGGGACAGGTGTGGTGGTGTGGGTGAGTTTAAGGGTAGTGTTAGGGACAGGTGTGGTGGTGTGGGTAAGTTTAAGGGTAGTGTTAGGGACAGGTGTGGTGGTGTGGGTAAATTTAAGGGTAGTGTTAGGGACAGGTGTGGTGGTGTGGGTGAGTTTAAGGGTAGTGTTAGGGACAGGTGTGGTGGTATGGGTGAGTTTAAGGGTAGTGTTAGGGACAGGTGTGGTGGTGTGGGTAAGTTTAAGGGTAGTGTTAGGGACAGGTGTGGTGGTGTGGGTGAGTTTAAGGGTAGTGTTAGGGACAGGTGTGGTGGTGTGGGTAAGTTTAAGGGTAGTGTTAGGGACAGGTGTGGTGGTGTGGGTAAGTTTAAGGGTAGTGTTAGGGACAGGTGTGGTGGTATGGGTAAGTTTAAGGGTAGGGTTAGGGACAGGTGTGGTGGTATGGGTGAGTTTAAGGGTAGTGTTAGGGACAGGTGTGGTGGTGTGGGTAAGTTTAAGGGTAGGGTTAGGGACAGGTGTGGTGGTATGGGTGAGTTTAAGGGTAGTGTTAGGGACAGGTGTGGTGGTGTGGGTAAGTTTAAGGGTAGGGTTAGGGACAGGTGTGGTGGTATGGGTCAGTTTAAGGGTAGGGTTAGGGACAGGTGTGGTGGTGTGGGTAAGTTTAAGGGTAGGGTTAGGGACAGGTGTGGGGGTATGGGTAAGTTTAAAGGTAGGGTTAGGTGTAAGGGAAGTGTCAAGTCTGGGAAGAGAGACAAGAACCAGGGAAATGCTCAGAGATGCAGTGTAACACACACAAGACCTTGCAGTGAATGTCAGGGTGAACAGGCTAGATATAGGCAGAGGTAAATGAGACACAGGTGTAAACAATGAGTCCGGGCAAAGGATTATGGGTAATGTAGTCTTTGATGAAGTGAGAGTCCGGGTTCCTTTTAGTGGTAATCACAGGCACTCTCACTGCTGAATCGTGACAGTATCACTTATTATTGTAAAACTGTGGTAAAACATTGACAACGGACCTTATGAGATTCCAAGTCACAGTTCATCACTTAGCACAGTGTCTGTGGCTCGGCTCGTCGAGACTGTTTTCAAAGATGGCTCCTGTCTGTATACGCGTAATGTACTGTCTTTATAAAGTATCTTCTTATTAAACTGTTTGTACACTTACACAGTTCTCAATGTTTGGGTTTGCATGTAGGGACCCTCATTATGCTACCGTGTTAGTGTGAGGCTATTTTGAGCCTTGTTAGTGGTATTAACTAGCCATTTAATTTGACTTATTCTATGCCCCATATACTAGCGTTATAAGCGAATCTGTTTTTAGAGATACAACTCTTTACATTCGATTTTCATGAAAACACATCCCAGAGAACGATATACTCGGTAACCATGTGTTAATTACCCCTAGGTTCATTTTTCACCGGAGTTGTCCTTTAAGTAAACAACAAAAAGGCCCGTTTTTATCATGCTCGTCTTGCGTTCTCGCTAGTCTCCGGTGATTTCTGTCTGATCAAACTCCGTCTGTTGGTGAGATGATGTGTGTGTGAGGTTTCTCCAGAGAGGTGTGTTACGGGCGGGTTCAGTGAAGCGCTGCGGAGCTTCAGGCCTGACGGTGGAAGCGCTGTGTGGTTTTGGGGCTATTAGCCCGGCCCGGCCCGATGAAAGCCCTGGCTCGCACTGGCCTGACAGTGGAAACACAGCAATCGAGCACAAATTAAGATAAAGTCACTTGCTTTGATATTTCATCTTATGACATTTTTACAGTTTGTGTCCAAATACTTGAGTCCAGTCTCTCCCATGATTAAGAGTCCATGAGGAAAGTTTGCTCTGTGGTTTACACACGAGTAAGTTGGCAATAACTGTTTGTGTTGATGAGATCATCAAACGCTCATCCTTCCGTAAAGACGCATGAGATCCGACTCGGGCATCTCGGGATGTGAAGATAATTATCCTCGGACAGCGACGACTCCTGTTCTCCTAGAAACTCCTCCGGTCCGGCCGGGCAGTCGAACACTGCTGTCACAAACACACAAACCTTTTATTCAGAAAGTACATCAATGGACATTTTTAAAAAGGTTTCTACCTTTTTTTATCAAAGAAAAAATGTTATCTTTAGTGAGTGTGTAGAGTCACTGTTTGAGCACAAACAACATCTGCAAAGTTCAGAGCAAAGGCAGATATTTTCTCTTTAAGGACTACAACAAACGGCCGGTTGGGACTACGAGTCAGTGACATCACTACCCCTGACATTAGCATAACCCCGCCCCCGGGAACATGTGGAGGAGAGGAAGAGTTGCTGTAGTCGAGCTCGAGCTGTCGTCCGTCTCTCACATTTATTGATCCAGTACGAACACAAACGCTATAGCATGTCATAAAGCGAGAGGACATCATCAGTTATAACCGTAATTACACTAAACTATCCCTGTTCTCTCTTCATCAGCAGATATTATCTGGCTCATCTTACCCCACACCAGCGCTCTAGAGATCATCATGACAGAATATTCTAATCAACGACTGAAGATGTTTAACTCATAAACTCATCAACTGTCCCTTCAGAAGCGTCCTGTCTCTCTACATGTCGTCTCTCCATCAATCAGTACGTTTACATGAACAACAATACTCCGATATTAATCTGATTAAGAAACTACCATGTAAACAGCAATTTCTAATTACCTTAATCCGGTTAAATACTGTGTTTGACCCTCTTTGGCCTTCAGAACTGCCTTAATTCTATGTGGCATTGATTCAACAAGGAGCTGAAAGCATTCTTTAGAAATGTTGGCCCATATTGATAGGATAGCATCTTGCAGTTGATGGAGATTTGTGGGATGCACATCCAGGGCACGAAGCTCCCGTTCCACCACATCCCAAAGATGCTCTATTGGGTTGAGATCTGGGGACTGTGGGGGCCATTTTAGTCCAGTGAACTCATTGTCATGTTCAAGAAACCAATTTGAAATGATTGGAGCTTTGTGACTTGGGGCATTATCCTGCTGGAAGTAGCCATCAGAGGATGGGGACATGGTGCTCATAAAGGGATGGACATGGTCAGAAACAATGCTCAGGTAGGCCGTGGCATTTAAACCATGCCCAATTGGCACTAAGGGGCCTAAAGTGTGCCAAGAAAACATCCCCCACACCATTACACCACCACCACCAGCCTGCACAGTGGTAACAAGGCATGATGGATCCATGTTCTCATTCTGTTTACGCCAAATTCTGACTCTACCATCTGAATGTCTCAACAGAAATCCAGACTCATCAGACCAGGCAACATTTTTCCAGTCTTCAACTGTCCAATTTTGGTGAGCTGGTGCAAATTGTAGCCTCTTTTTCCTATTTGTAGTGGAGATGAGTGGTACCCGGTGGGGTCTTCTGCTGTTGTAGCCCATCCGCCTCAAGGTTGTGCGTGTTGTGGCTTCACAAATGCTTTGCTGCATACCTCGGTTGTAACGAGTGCTTATTTCAGTCAAAGTTGCTCTTCTATCAGCTTGAATCAGTCGGCCCATTCTCCTCTGACCTCTAGCATCAACAAGGCATTTTGGCCCACAGGACTGCCCCATACTGGATGTGTTTCCCTTTTCACACCATTCTTTGTAAACCCTAGAAATGGTTGTGCGTGAAAATCCCAGTAACTGAGCAGATTGTGAAATACTCAGACCGGCCCGTCTGGCACCAACAACCATACCACGCTCAAAATTGCTTAAATCCCCTTTCTTTCCCATTCCGACATTCAGTTTGGAGTTCAGGAGATTGTCTTGACCAGGACCACACCCCTAAATGCATTGAAGCAACTGCCATGTGATTGGCTGATTAGATAATTGCATTAATGAGAAATTGAACAGGTGTTCCTAATAATCCTTTAGATGAGTGTATATAACAGAACTATATACAATCTTAGGGCTGTTTTCTTTTAGACATTTGTGCTCTCTTTCCCACCTTTCTGAATAGATTTCAGCAGTAAAGAGAGAAAGCATTTGCAGTGAAGGTTTTTCTCCATTTACCTGATATTTTATAATGCTGCTTTTTCATCCACGGACAACCGAACCGATGCTTCTACTACCACCATAACTCCTGTGATGTTACGTCAAATGCACACGTGCAGCAGCGGTTGTCATTGGTCATTCCCGGGGGATCAATACAAACTAATAAACGGTTCCATTTTCATATTTCTTTGCCTGATTTGCCAAATTTTTGTTGCGGCCGCGGTACATTATAAAAGTAGCCCAAAAAAACGCAATCCGTAATTTTTTTCCGCGACTCCTTTTTTAAAATAGCCCAATTGTGCGGGAAAACCGCGACCCTGGCAACTATGGGTGTGAGAGCGCCTTCAGTGCCTTCAGCCTTCCACGTTGATTGGCCGGACTCGTGACTCCCAACAAATCAGATGGGTGATGGGCGGGCATTAGTCTAGGTCAGGGGTCCCCAAACTTTTTTCTGTAAGGGCCACATCATTTTTCATTTCTTTAATGGGGGGCCGGGTCGGTCAAATTACATGGGCCGGAGTGACTACCAGTATTATTGTGGAGATTTTATTATGATTTTAAATCTATTCATCAAACTAAAAATCTAATGTTTAGCATAACATTGTAGACACACTTTCAAAAAATTTTATTGCCAGCATACAGAAGTTATTACACGACCATTAACACAAGGACACCTTCAGAGCTGTCACATGGTTATGTGTCCTTATCATCTCTACGAGGCACCTTCAGTTCTGTCCCCTTTTGAAAAATACTGTTCGCTAGAACTGCGTGTGCTTGGTTTGTTAGCACAGTTATCTGCGTGCTTCCTCAGCGATGAAGTTCCACATTTGCTGCTATCTTTTCTTCAACTCCTCAGGATCATCTCGACGACTGCAGTGCAGGCAGATCGCGCGCGGGTGTGAATCTCCTAGGAGGGCAGGCGCGCGCCGCACGGCCACAAATAAACTAGGCAAGGCATATTTTTGTAGATGTTTTCCTAAAAATATGCATACTTTTTTTAGGAACACATCTACAATATACATGCATATATTTTTATATATATATTCGTTTGCACGTGACTGTTTAAAACCCGTGTTTAGACCCGTGTTTGTCCCTTGTCCGACCCGCACCCGTATCCGACACAGTTAGGATGTTTTTTTCACCCGTTTCAGCAATATTCGCGGATCACCCGTCGGGTACCCGCCCGTGCAGGACTCTGGTTCAGAGGGCCGGTCCAAATGTGGGGGCGGGCCATAGTTTGGGGAACCCTGGTCTAGGTCACAAAGCGGTTAGCTTTGACAGAGGTGGCTGGATCAGAGCCAGATGCTTTTTGGAAACGGGCCGTGATAAGATGATTCGTGCGATCGTTTTTACGATCTACTTAGGCTTATGATGCTTTTGGGAAACGCAGCCCGGTTTACTTCCTGTCTCTGTGAAGCCCCTCCTTCTGAAAAGCCCACTGTGCTCTGATTGGTCGGCTGGAGCAGTGTGTTGTGATTGGTGTTTTGGAAATGTCCCGCCCCTTACCATAACCGGCAGTTTCAACACACGACTAACTAACTCAACCAGGCTCCGCCCCTTTATTCTGCTTATGAATTATTATAATGAGGACTGTGACGTGTTGCTTCCTGGATGAAAACTCGAGACTACTATGGAGTTCTGAAACACTGATAGAGAGGGACGTTGAACATGTAAACAAGCAGAATCTTTCCTCTTATAATAATAACTAAGTTAGTTTCTGCGTGTGTGTCTTTACCAGTGATGGTTCTGTGGACCAGGTCGAGCTCGGGCTGAGGCGCGTCTGAGGAGCCCAGATTGTCCTCAAACATGGGCAGCTGCATCATGGGAAAGGAAGAGATCTGCTTGGCCTGAGGTGAGTCGGTGTATGAGAACACGGTCCGCACATCCCCGGAGAAACCTGAGGGTTCATGCACAAACATCACACGTGTCTCGGGCAGCATGAATGAGATTCCCTGAGCCTGGAAAAACTTTAGCACGATGAGATTTATACATGCATTAGATGATCTATTTCAGACTCCTGCCATCTGTTGCTCTCGAGTGAATCACCGGTTTGTTCTCCGTCTTAAATATGCATTCTGCATCTGCTCACAGCACATATGGCTTCTGCGTGTGCTCTTATAGATCTGCTGCAGCGCATTCATCAGAATCTGACCCGTGAGGCGGGACAGGCTGTGTTTCAGGCACTGTGTTCATTTACACGTGTGTTTGGGAACAAACCATCTTCACACACATGTAGTGAGAAGCATGGGCGTCACTAGGCCCTTTTTAGGGTGGCTTCAGTCCAACCCCTAAACTTCTGTCCAGCCCCCCTAAAAAATGTGTGATTAACTTTATAACATATGAAACTGGCGGGAGGCTTCGGCTCGTCTTTTAATCAGTGTGTTCTTCAATCCGCAGAGCGCACGTCAGAAGCAGAGGTGTGTGTGTTGAGTTCTCATTGGTCTGTCACCGCTCATCAATGTCAACATATTTGAGAAAACCAATCAGATCAGAGTAGGCGGGCTTTATGTTCACAGAAGCTGCTGAGGCTGAGCACGAACTTTAGCAGCGCGACTCGACGTCAAGTGTGAGATATGGAGCTAAACTACACACTTCATATCTGACAGCAGCTTCTGTGAGTCAATGTTAAACAAATGACCAAAATATTCAGCCAAATTAATCAACTTTTGTCTAATTTCGCCATTTTGATTTGAAACAGGCCTATGTAATGCCATTAATAATATAATTAACAAACAAGAAATATTAACAAAGCCATTTTCTTGCGATAAGGCATAAGATTAATAGTAATGAATGTGTGCGTATTGTGAATTAATAATTCCATGTGTAGCTCTCAGTGAATATTAAAGCTCAGCTTTTTTCAGCCTGTATTGGGCATGAGATTAGTGATGAATGTGTGCATTAGTTCCCTAGCTTTCCTGTCAGCCTTCAGTAAATGAACATGTCTATGAAAATGATTCATAAAACATATAAATATCAGTTCAACAAATGTTTACTGTCTTCACTGATGAAAATGTAAAAACTTCATCAGTCATATCTGCCCACTGACATGGTGATAGATAAGCTGTTGTTATCTATTTTTTGGCGTTCAGAACATCTTAAAATGCACATATGTAGATCAGAGAAATCTAAATGTTCTCCAGGGGCCATGCCCCCCGAAGCCCCTAACCTCACATTTGGGATCTCAGTGATGATAAACCGGCCTACATTGTATGATTAAGGGATGTACAATATGGTCATGCAGAATAAGGCGTTAATATTTGCTTTATAAGTAATAATAAACAGCCAATATCCTAATATGCATACTAATGAGCTACTAGTTAATAGTGAGAATTGGACCCTAAACTAAAGTTTTCTCATACCCTCACTGAGGGCTGAGCCCTCCTATAATGAAGATCCTAGAATCGCCCCTGGTGAGAAGCAGTTATTGACAAGAGCGGGTTTATGTCAAAATAAAAGTTTGATGGTTAAATGTTTGAAAATGATGAAATTACATCATAAATATTACAGTTGTAATGTAAATAGTTATGAATATCTTTCTAAAATACTACATTTTACAGTGAAAGGTTACAAAAGTTTGTTTTTATAAAATTTATTTTATATTAAATATATGCATTTTTATTTAATAATAATACAAATTATAATATTATTTATTAAATAATAATAATTAATAATTAATTAATAATTTTATAGCCATATTTATACATCTCAATGTTGATAGCTTTCTAAAAAATAATTTTTTTTTACAGTGAAATGTTACAATAGAAATATTTATTTTGCTTTTATTAAATTTATTTTATATTAAATATTTTAGATATATATTTATTAAATAATAATAATAACTAATTAATATTATTTTATATCCATATTTATATATATATATATATATATATATATATATATATATATATATATATATATAAATCTCAAAAGGTTGACTTATTATTATTACTATCTAAAATACTAAATATCTTATTTTACAGTAAAATGTTACAATATTAATATTTATTTATTTTATATTAAATATATGTTGTTTTATTAATAATAATGCAAACAATAATGTTTATTAAATAATAATTAATTAACATTTTATAGCCATATTTAATCTCAAAAAGTTGATAGTTATGATTAATATTATTACTATCTTTCTAAAAATAAAATAATTTACAGTGAGATGTTATAATAGTCATATTTATTTTGCTTTAATTAAATTTATTTTATATTAAATATTTTAGATATATATTTATTAAAAAAAATAATAACAACAACACCAACAACTAAGTAATATTATTTTATAGCCATATTTATATAACATCTCAATGTTTATAGTTATTAGTATCTTTCTAAAATATTAAATTTTACAGTGAGATGTTACAGTAGTAATATTTATTTAGTTTTTATTAAAAAAATTATATGAAATACATGCATCTTCAGTTTTATTTAATAATAATAATGCAAATAATATTAAATAATAATAATAACAATCAATTAATATTATTTTATAGCCATATTTATATATAATCTGAAAATGTTGATAGCTTTCTAAAATAATATTTTTTTTATTTTACAGTGAAATGTTACAATAGAAATATTTATTTTGCTTTTATTAAATTTATTTTAGATATATATTTAAATAATAATAATAACAGTCAATTCATATTATTTATATATATTTATTTTATATATAATCTCAATATGTTGAGTTATTATTATTAGTATCTTTCTAAAATACTAAATTTTACAGTGAGATGTTACAGTAGTAATATTTATTTTGTTTTTATTCAATTTATTTTATATCAAATACATGCATTTATTTATTTAATAATAATACAAATAATTTTATTTATTTATTAAATAAAATAAATAAATAATAATAATAAATTATTATTTTACAGCAATATTTATAAATAATCTCAAAATATTATTACTATCTTTCTAAAATACTAAATGTTTTATTTTACAGTAAAATGTTACATTAGTAATATTTATTTATTTTATATTAAATATATGTTGTTTTATTAATAATAATGCAAACAATAATGTTTATTAAATAATAATAATAACTAATTAATATTTTATAGCCATATTTAATCTCAAAAAGCTGATAGTTATTATTAATATTATTACTATATTTCTAAAAATACAAAAAATAATTAATTTACAGTGAGATGTTATAATAGTAATATTTATTTTGCTTTTATTACATTTATTTCATATTAAATATATTAGATATATGTATTTTTTATTTAATAATAATGCAAATAATAATATTTATCCGTGTGCGTCTGAGGACATGCACACTTTGGTCAGGGCGGTAATAATGCGATTTAAGGCGCAGTGAGCGATTTCTGAGAAATGCTGTTGATATTTGAAATCTGCGATAACGTTTGATCTAATTATTATGTTCACATGAGGTAAAGTTTAATCGCAGCATGGCCAAACCGCTTTATGAGTGTGCATGTGAATGTTGTTATCGTATATGAAATGGATTGACGAGACTGTGACGTACTGTCCTGAAGTGCAGGCTGGGATGTTCTGGGATGGCTGGAGTATCTGGGCAGTTTGTGGCTGTGTTGGGTCAGGCTGTGATGAGGTGATGAAGACGACACAGGAACCCTACACCTGAGGAATCACATCACAATTATCAATCACATATTCACATTTACTCATCCTCATGTGCGTCCAACCCTTTTCATACAATACTCTAACCCTACCTTTATGATATGTTCATGGTATTTATGCAAAACCTCAAGGATAGATGATTTTAGCAGATAATATGCAGAAATATTTGCATATTGCAAGTGATTTTGTTGTCAGTTTATTTATAGATTTGCAAATGTACTGTACATACAGTGGCCCCAAAAACCATTTGTACCCTTTTAAAATATTACTTTAAACATGTTACTTCATGTCATTTATTGTAAGGAAAGATACTTTTTACCTAAACATTTGGCAAAAAGAAGTTTGTCTGGTTTAAATGAGTCGTATGATGCTATAAAAGCTCATTGTTTTGATTATTGTATGTAATAGACATGCTTTAATGTTCAAAAACACATTATTTTCTACACACTGTACACTGTTGCGGCACCTCTATTCCCAGTCTGTCTGAAACATCTGCTGATGTCTACAAAGCCTTTGAAAAGCTCTGAGTGCTGTGATTGGCCAGCTGACCCGGTGCGTTTTGATTGGCTGAACACCTCCAGTGTGTAACCGTATTCATGAGCTTCAGCTCAAGGCTTCTAAGGCAATTGTAAACACTGTTAATAATGTTGTCGGATTTATTAGTTCGAGCCCGAGTCTGATTTCGTTGTGTTGTGGCTTGATTTCGTTGTGTTGTGGCTTGATTTCGCTGTGTTGTGGCTTGATTTGATTCGTTGTGTTGTGGCTTGATTTCGCTGTGTTGTGGCTTGATTTGATTCGTTGTGTTGTGGCTTGATTTCGTTGTGTTGTGGCTTGATTTCGCTGTGTTGTGGCTTGATTTGATTCGTTGTGCTGTGGCTTGATTTGATTCGTTGTGCTGTGGCTTGATTTCGCTGTGCTGTGGCTTGATTTCGTTGTGTTGTGGCTTGATTTCGCTGTGTTGTGGCTTGATTTGATTCGTTGTGCTGTGGCTTGATTTGATTCGTTGTGCTGTGGCTTGATTTGATTCGTTGTGTTGTGGCTTGATTTCGCTGTGTTGTGGCTTGATTTGATTCGTTGTGCTGTGGCTTGATTTCGCTGTGCTGTGGCTTGATTTCGTTGTGTTGTGGCTTGATTTCGCTGTGTTGTGGCTTGATTTCGTTGTGTTGTGGCTTGATTTCGTTGTGCTGTGGCTTGATTTCGCTGTGCTGTGGCTTGATTTGATTCGTTGTGTTGTGGCTTGATTTCGCTGTGTTGTGGCTTGATTTCGTTGTGCTGTGGCTTGATTTCGTTGTGTTGTGGCTTGATTTCGTTGTGCTGTGGCTTGATTTCGTTTTGTTGTGGCTTGATTTCGCTGTGCTGTGGCTTGATTTCGTTGTGCTGTGGCTTGATTTCGTTGTGTTGTGGCTTGATTTTGTTTTGTTGTGGCTTGATTTCGCTGTGCTGTGGCTTGATTTCGTTGTGCTGTGGCTTGATTTCGTTGTGTTGTGGCTTGATTTCGTTGTGCTGTGGCTTGATTTCGCTGTGTTGTGGCTTGATTTCGCTGTGTTGTGGCTTGATTTCGTTGTGTTGTGGCTTGATTTCGCTGTGCTGTGGCTTGATTTGATTCGTTGTGTTGTGGCTTGATTTCGTTGTGCTGTGGCTTGATTTCGTTGTGCTGTGGCTTGATTTTGCTGTGTTGTGGCTTGATTAGATTCATTGTGTTGTGGCTTGATTTGATTCGTTGTGTTGTGGCTTGATTTCGCTGTGCTGTGGCTTGATTTGATTCGTTGTGTTGTGGCTTGATTTCGTTGTGCTGTGGCTTGATTTTGCTGTGTTGTGGCTTGATTTCGCTGTGTTGTGGCTTGATTTCATTGTGCTGTGGCTTGATTTCGCTGTGTTGTGGCTTGATTTCGCTGTGTTATGGCTTGATTTCGTTGTGCTGTGGCTTGATTTCGCTTTGTTGTGGCTTGATTTCGCTGTGTTATGGCTTGATTCCGTTGTGCTGTGGCTTGATTTCGCTGTGCTGTGGCTTGATTTGATTCGTTGTGTTGTGGCTTGATTTGATTCGTTGTGTTGTGGCTTGATTTCGCTGTGCTGTGGCTTGATTTGATTCGTTGTGTTGTGGCTTGATTTCGTTGTGCTGTGGCTTGATTTTGCTGTGTTGTGGCTTGATTTCGCTGTGTTGTGGCTTGATTTCGTTGTGCTGTGGCTTGATTTCGCTGTGTTGTGGCTTGATTTCGCTGTGTTATGGCTTGATTTCGTTGTGCTGTGGCTTGATTTCGCTTTGTTTTGGCTTGATTTCACTGTGTTATGGCTTGATTCCGTTGTGCTGTGGCTTGATTTCGTTGTGCTGTGGCTTGATTTCGCTGTGCTGTGGCTTGATTTGATTCGTTGTGTTGTGGCTTGATTTCGCTGCGCTGTGGCTTGATTTGATTCGTTGTGTTGTGGCTTGATTTCGCTGTGTTGTGGCTTGATTTGATTCGTTGTGCTGTGGCTTGATTTCGCTGTGCTGTGGCTTCATTTGATTCGTTGTGTTGTGGCTTGATTTCGTTGTGTTGTGGCTTGATTTCGTTGTGTTGTGGCTTGATTTTGTTGTGCTGTGGCTTGATTTCGTTTTGTTGTGGCTTGATTTCGCTGTGCTGTGGCTTGATTTTGCTGTGTTGTGGCTTGATTTCGCTTTGTTGTGGCTTGATTTCGCTGTGTTGTGGCTTGATTTGATTCGTTGTGTTGTGGCTTGATTTCGCTGTGTTGTGGCTTGATTTGATTCGTTGTGTTGTGGCTTGATTTCGTTGTGTTGTGGCTTGATTTCGCTGTGTTGTGGCTTGATTTGATTCGTTGTGCTGTGGCTTGATTTCGCTGTGCTGTGGCTTGATTTGATTCGTTGTGTTGTGGCTTGATTTCGCTGTGCTGTGGCTTGATTTGATTCGTTGTGTTGTGGCTTGATTTCGCTGTGTTGTGGCTTGATTTGATTCGTTGTGCTGTGGCTTGATTTCGCTGTGCTGTGGCTTGATTTGATTCGTTGTGTTGTGGCTTGATTTCGCTGTGTTGTGGCTTGATTTGATTCGTTGTGCTGTGGCTTGATTTCGCTGTGCTGTGGCTTGATTTCGATGTGTTGTGGCTTGATTTCGCTGTGTTGTGGCTTGATTTCGTTGTGTTGTGGCTTGATTTCGTTGTGCTGTGGCTTGATTTCGCTGTGCTGTGGCTTGATTTGATTCGTTGTGTTGTGGCTTGATTTCGCTGTGTTGTGGCTTGATTTCGTTGTGCTGTGGCTTGATTTCGTTGTGTTGTGGCTTGATTTCGTTGTGTTGTGGCTTGATTTCGCTGTGCTGTGGCTTGATTTGATTCGTTGTGTTGTGGCTTGATTTCGTTGTGTTGTGGCTTGATTTCGTTGTGCTGTGGCTTGATTTCGATGTGTTGTGGCTTGATTTCGCTGTGTTGTGGCTTGATTTCGTTGTGTTGTGGCTTGATTTCGTTGTGCTGTGGCTTGATTTCGCTGTGCTGTGGCTTGATTTGATTCGTTGTGTTGTGGCTTGATTTCGCTGTGTTGTGGCTTGATTTCGTTGTGCTGTGGCTTGATTTCGTTGTGTTGTGGCTTGATTTCGTTGTGTTGTGGCTTGATTTCGCTGTGCTGTGGCTTGATTTGATTCGTTGTGTTGTGGCTTGATTTCGTTGTGTTGTGGCTTGATTTCGTTGTGCTGTGGCTTGATTTCGTTGTGTTGTGGCTTGATTTCGTTGTGCTGTGGCTTGATTTCGTTTTGTTGTGGCTTGATTTCGCTGTGCTGTGGCTTGATTTCGTTGTGCTGTGGCTTGATTTCGTTGTGTTGTGGCTTGATTTCGTTGTGCTGTGGCTTGATTTCACTGTGTTGTGGCTTGATTTCGCTGTGTTGTGGCTTGATTTCGTTGTGTTGTGGCTTGATTTCGCTGTGCTGTGGCTTGATTTGATTCGTTGTGCTGTGGCTTGATTTGATTCGTTGTGTTGTGGCTTGATTTCGCTGTGCTGTGGCTTGATTTGATTTGTTGTGTTGTGGCTTGATTTCGTTGTGTTGTGGCTTGATTTCGTTGTGTTGTGGCTTGATTTGATTCGTTGTGTTGTGGCTTGATTTCGTTGTGTTGTGGCTTGATTTGATTTGTTGTGTTGTGGCTTGATTTCGTTGTGTTGTGGCTTGATTTCGTTGTGTTGTGGCTTGATTTGATTCGTTGTGCTGTGGCTTGATTTGATTCGTTGTGCTGTGGCTTGATTTGATTCGTTGTGTTGTGGCTTGATTTCGTTGTGTTGTGGCTTGATTTCGTTGTGTTGTGGCTTGATTTCGTTGTGCTGTGGCTTGATTTCGTTGTGGTGTGGCTTGATTTCGGTGTTGTGGCTTGATTTCGCTGTGTTGTGGCTTGATTTCATTGTGTTGTGGCTTGATTTCGTTGTGCTGTGGCTTGATTTGATTCGTTGTGTTGTGGCTTGATTTCGCTGTGCTGTGGCTTGATTTGATTTGTTGTGTTGTGGCTTGATTTCGCTGTGCTGTGGCTTGATTTGATTCGTTGTGTTGTGGCTTGATTTCGCTGTGCTGTGGCTTGATTTGATTCGTTGTGTTGTGGCTTGATTTCGCTGTGTTGTGGCTTGATTTGATTCGTTGTGCTGTGGCTTGATTTCGCTGTGCTGTGGCTTCATTTGATTCGTTGTGTTGTGGCTTGATTTCGCTGTGTTGTGGCTTGATTTCGCTGTGTTGTGGCTTGATTTCGTTGTGTTGTGGCTTGATTTCGTTGTGTTGTGGCTTGATTTCGCTGTGCTGTGGCTTGATTTCGTTGTGTTGTGGCTTGATTTCGTTGTGTTGTGGCTTGATTTCGTTGTGCTGTGGCTTGATTTTGTGGTGTTGTGGCTTGATTTTGCTGTGTTGTGGCTTGATTTCGTTGTGTTGTGGCTTGATTTCGTTGTGTTGTGGCTTGATTTCGCTGTGCTGTGGCTTGATTTGATTCGTTGTGTTGTGGCTTGATTTCGTTGTGCTGTGGCTTGATTTTGCTGTGTTGTGGCTTGATTTCGCTGTGTTGTGGCTTGATTTCGCTGTGTTGTGGCTTGATTTTGCTGTGTTGTGGCTTGATTTCGTTGTGTTGTGGCTTGATTTCGTTGTGCTGTGGCTTGATTTCGCTGTGCTGTGGCTTGATTTGATTCGTTGTGTTGTGGCTTGATTTCGTTGTGCTGTGGCTTGATTTTGTGGTGTTGTGGCTTGATTTCGCTGTGTTGTGGCTTGATTTCGTTGTGTTGTGGCTTGATTTCGCTGTGTTGTGGCTTGATTTCGCTGTGTTGTGGCTTGATTTTGTTGTGCTGTGGCTTGATTTCACTGTGTTGTGGCTTGATTTCGTTGTGCTGTGGCTTGATTTCGCTGTGCTGTGGCTTGATTTCGTTGTGTTGTGGCTTGATTTCACTGTGTTGTGGCTTGATTTCGTTGTGCTGTGGCTTGATTTCGCTGTGTTGTGGCTTGATTTGATTCGTTGTGTTGTGGCTTGATTTCGCTGTGCTGTGGCTTGATTTGATTTGTTGTGTTGTGGCTTGATTTCGTTGTGCTGTGGCTTGATTTCGCTGTGTTGTGGCTTGATTTTGCTGTGTTGTGGCTTGATTTCGTTGTGCTGTGGCTTGATTTCCCTGTGTTGTGGCTTGATTTCGCTGTGCTGTGGCTTGATTTCGTTGTGCTGTGGCTTGATTTCGTTGTGTTGTGGCTTGATTTCATTGTGTTGTGGCTTGATTTGATTCAAATCAAGAAGTGTTGTGGCTTGATTTCGTTGTGTTGTGGCTTGATTTCGTTGTGTTGTGGCTTGATTCAATTCGTTGTGTTGTGGCTTAATTTCGTTGCGGTGTGGCTTGATTTCGTTGTGCTGTGGCTTGATTTCGTTGTGCTGTCGCTTGATTTAATTCGTTGTGTTGTGGCTTGATTTCGTTGCGGTGTGGCTTGATTTCGTTGTGTTGTGGCTTGACTCCGTTGTGCTGTGGCTTGATTTTGTTGTGTTGTGGCTTGATTTCGTTGTGGTGTGGCTTGATTTTGTTGTGGATTGATTTCGTTGTGGTGTGGCTTGATTTCGTTGTGTTGTGGCTTGATTTCATTGTGTTGTGGCTTGATTTCGCTGTGTTGTGGCTTGATTTCGTTGTGTTGTGGCTTGATTTCGTTGTGCTGTGGCTTGATTTGATTCGTTGTGTTGTGGCTTGATTTTGCTGTGTTGTGGCTTGATTTCGTTGTGCTGTGGCTTGATTTCGTTGTGTTGTGGCTTGATTTCGTTGTGTTGTGGCTTGATTTCGTTGTGCTGTGGCTTGATTTCACTGTGTTGTGGCTTGATTTCGCTGTGTTGTGGCTTGATTTCGTTGTGTTGTGGCTTGATTTCGCTGTGCTGTGGCTTGATTTGATTCGTTGTGCTGTGGCTTGATTTGATTCGTTGTGTTGTGGCTTGATTTCGTTGTGTTGTGGCTTGATTTGATTTGTTGTGTTGTGGCTTGATTTCGTTGTGTTGTGGCTTGATTTCGTTGTGTTGTGGCTTGATTTGATTCGTTGTGCTGTGGCTTGATTTGATTCGTTGTGCTGTGGCTTGATTTGATTCGTTGTGTTGTGGCTTGATTTCGTTGTGTTGTGGCTTGATTTCGTTGTGTTGTGGCTTGATTTTGTTGTGGTGTGGCTTGATTTCGGTGTTGTGGCTTGATTTCGCTGTGTTGTGGCTTGATTTCATTGTGTTGTGGCTTGATTTCGTTGTGCTGTGGCTTGATTTGATTCGTTGT
The DNA here is from genome assembly GCA_023566225.1 of Romanogobio albipinnatus. Taxonomy (NCBI): domain Eukaryota; kingdom Metazoa; phylum Chordata; class Actinopteri; order Cypriniformes; family Gobionidae; genus Romanogobio; species Romanogobio albipinnatus. The sequence continues at coordinate 47,033,645 of CM042259.1, read as the reverse complement.
GTTGTGGCTTGATTTCGCTGTGCTGTGGCTTGATTTGATTTGTTGTGTTGTGGCTTGATTTCGCTGTGCTGTGGCTTGATTTGATTCGTTGTGTTGTGGCTTGATTTCGCTGTGCTGTGGCTTGATTTGATTCGTTGTGTTGTGGCTTGATTTCGCTGTGTTGTGGCTTGATTTGATTCGTTGTGCTGTGGCTTGATTTCGCTGTGCTGTGGCTTCATTTGATTCGTTGTGTTGTGGCTTGATTTTGCTGTGTTGTGGCTTGATTTCGCTGTGTTGTGGCTTGATTTCGTTGTGTTGTGGCTTGATTTCGTTGTGTTGTGGCTTGATTTCGCTGTGCTGTGGCTTGATTTCGTTGTGTTGTGGCATGATTTCGTTGTGTTGTGGCTTGATTTCGTTGTGCTGTGGCTTGATTTTGTGGTGTTGTGGCTTGATTTTGCTGTGTTGTGGCTTGATTTCGTTGTGTTGTGGCTTGATTTCGTTGTGTTGTGGCTTGATTTCGCTGTGCTGTGGCTTGATTTCGTTGTGTTGTGGCTTGATTTCGTTGTGCTGTGGCTTGATTTTGTGGTGTTGTGGCTTGATTTCGCTGTGTTGTGGCTTGATTTCGTTGTGTTGTGGCTTGATTTTGTTGTGCTGTGGCTTGATTTCACTGTGTTGTGGCTTGATTTCGTTGTGCTGTGGCTTGATTTCGCTGTGCTGTGGCTTGATTTCGTTGTGTTGTGGCTTGATTTCACTGTGTTGTGGCTTGATTTCGTTGTGCTGTGGCTTGATTTCGCTGTGTTGTGGCTTGATTTTGCTGTGTTGTGGCTTGATTTCGTTGTGCTGTGGCTTGATTCCGTTGTGCTGTGGCTTGATTTCGTTGTGCTGTGGCTTGATTTCCCTGTGTTGTGGCTTGATTTCGCTGTGCTGTGGCTTGATTTCGTTGTGCTGTGGCTTGATTTCGTTGTGTTGTGGCTTGATTTCATTGTGTTGTGGCTTGATTTGATTCGTTGTGTTGTGGCTTGATTTCGTTGTGTTGTGGCTTGATTTCGTTGTGTTGTGGCTTGATTTCGTTGTGTTGTGGCTTGATTTAATTCGTTGTGTTGTGGCTTAATTTCGTTGCGGTGTGGCTTGATTTCGTTGTGCTGTGGCTTGATTTCGTTGTGCTGTCGCTTGATTTAATTCGTTGTGTTGTGGCTTGATTTCGTTGCGGTGTGGCTTGATTTCGTTGTGTTGTGGCTTGATTTCGTTGTGTTGTGGCTTGACTCCGTTGTGCTGTGGCTTGATTTTGTTGTGTTGTGGCTTGATTTCGTTGTGGTGTGGCTTGATTTTGTTGTGGATTGATTTCGTTGTGGTGTGGCTTGATTTCGTTGTGTTGTGGCTTGATTTCATTGTGTTGTGGCTTGATTTCGCTGTGTTGTGGCTTGATTTCGTTGTGTTGTGGCTTGATTTCATTGTGCTGTGGCTTGATTTGATTCGTTGTGTTGTGGCTTGATTTTGCTGTGTTGTGGCTTGATTTCGTTGTGCTGTGGCTTGATTTCGTTGTGTTGTGGCTTGATTTCGTTGTGTTGTGGCTTGATTTCGTTGTGCTGTGGCTTGATTTCACTGTGTTGTGGCTTGATTTCGCTGTGTTGTGGCTTGATTTTGTTGTGTTGTGGCTTGATTTCGCTGTGCTGTGGCTTGATTTGATTCGTTGTGCTGTGGCTTGATTTGATTCGTTGTGTTGTGGCTTGATTTCGTTGTGTTGTGGCTTGATTTGATTTGTTGTGTTGTGGCTTGATTTCGTTGTGTTGTGGCTTGATTTCGTTGTGTTGTGGCTTGATTTGATTCGTTGTGCTGTGGCTTGATTTGATTCATTGTGCTGTGGCTTGATTTCGTTGTGTTGTGGCTTGATTTCGTTGTGTTGTGGCTTGATTTCGTTGTGGTGTGGCTTGATTTCGGTGTTGTGGCTTGATTTCGCTGTGTTGTGGCTTGATTTCATTGTGTTGTGGCTTGATTTCGTTGTGCTGTGGCTTGATTTGATTCGTTGTGTTGTGGCTTGATTTCGCTGTGCTGTGGCTTGATTTGATTTGTTGTGTTGTGGCTTGATTTCGCTGTGCTGTGGCTTGATTTGATTCGTTGTGTTGTGGCTTGATTTCGCTGTGCTGTGGCTTGATTTGATTCGTTGTGTTGTGGCTTGATTTCGCTGTGTTGTGGCTTGATTTGATTCGTTGTGCTGTGGCTTGATTTCGCTGTGCTGTGGCTTCATTTGATTCGTTGTGTTGTGGCTTGATTTTGCTGTGTTGTGGCTTGATTTCGCTGTGTTGTGGCTTGATTTCGTTGTGTTGTGGCTTGATTTCGTTGTGTTGTGGCTTGATTTCGCTGTGCTGTGGCTTGATTTCGTTGTGTTGTGGCTTGATTTCGTTGTGTTGTGGCTTGATTTCGTTGTGCTGTGGCTTGATTTTGTGGTGTTGTGGCTTGATTTTGCTGTGTTGTGGCTTGATTTCGTTGTGTTGTGGCTTGATTTCGTTGTGTTGTGGCTTGATTTCGCTGTGCTGTGGCTTGATTTGATTCGTTGTGTTGTGGCTTGATTTCGTTGTGCTGTGGCTTGATTTTGCTGTGTTGTGGCTTGATTTCGCTGTGTTGTGGCTTGATTTCGCTGTGTTGTGGCTTGATTTTGCTGTGTTGTGGCTTGATTTCGTTGTGTTGTGGCTTGATTTCGTTGTGCTGTGGCTTGATTTCGCTGTGCTGTAGCTTGATTTGATTCGTTGTGTTGTGGCTTGATTTCGTTGTGCTGTGGCTTGATTTTGTGGTGTTGTGGCTTGATTTCGCTGTGTTGTGGCTTGATTTCGTTGTGTTGTGGCTTGATTTTGTTGTGCTGTGGCTTGATTTCACTGTGTTGTGGCTTGATTTCGTTGTGCTGTGGCTTGATTTCGCTGTGCTGTGGCTTGATTTCGTTGTGTTGTGGCTTGATTTCACTGTGTTGTGGCTTGATTTCGTTGTGCTGTGGCTTGATTTCGCTGTGTTGTGGCTTGATTTGATTCGTTGTGTTGTGGCTTGATTTCGCTGTGCTGTGGCTTGATTTGATTTGTTGTGTTGTGGCTTGATTTCGTTGTGCTGTGGCTTGATTTCGCTGTGTTGTGGCTTGATTTTGCTGTGTTGTGGCTTGATTTCGTTGTGCTGTGGCTTGATTCCGTTGTGCTGTGGCTTGATTTCGTTGTGCTGTGGCTTGATTTCGCTGTGTTGTGGCTTGATTTCGCTGTGCTGTGGCTTGATTTCGTTGTGCTGTGGCTTGATTTCGTTGTGTTGTGGCTTGATTTCATTGTGTTGTGGCTTGATTTGATTCGTTGTGTTGTGGCTTGATTTCGTTGTGTTGTGGCTTGATTTCGTTGTGTTGTGGCTTGATTTAATTCGTTGTGTTGTGGCTTAATTTCGTTGCGGTGTGGCTTGATTTCGTTGCGCTGTGGCTTGATTTCGTTGTGCTGTCGCTTGATTTAATTCGTTGTGTTGTGGCTTGATTTCGTTGCGGTGTGGCTTGATTTCGTTGTGTTGTGGCTTGATTTCGTTGTGTTGTGGCTTGATTTCGTTGTGTTGTGGCTTGATTTCGTTGTGTTGTGGCTTGACTCCGTTGTGCTGTGGCTTGATTTTGTTGTGTTGTGGCTTGATTTCGTTGTGGTGTGGCTTGATTTCGTTGTGTTGTGGCATGATTTCATTGTGTTGTGTCTTGATTTCATTTGTTGTGTTGTGGCTTGATTTGGTTGTGATGTGGCTTGATTTCGTTGTGTCGTGGCTTGATTTCGTTGTGCTGTGGCTTGATTTTGTTGTGTCGTGGCTTGATTTCGTTGTGTTGTCTTGATTTAATTCGTTGTGTTGTGGCTTGATTTTGTTGTGTTGTGGCTTGATTTTGTTGTGTTGTGTAGTGGCTGGATTTCGTTGTGTTGTGGCTTGATTTCGTTGTGTTGTGGCTTGATTTCGTTGTGTTGTGTTGTGGCTTGATTTCGTTGTGTTGTGTTGTGGCTTGATTTCGTTGTGTTGTGGCTTGATTTCGTTGTGCTGTGGCTTGATTTCGCTGTGTTGTGGTTTGATTTCGCTGTGTTGTGGCTTGATTTCGTTGATTTCGTTGTGTTGGCTTGATTTCGTTGTGTTGTGGCTTGATTTCACTGTGTTGTGGCTTGATTTGATTCGTTGTGTTGTGGCTTGATTTTGTTGTGCTGTGGCTTGATTTCGTTGTGTTGTGGCTTGATTTCGCTGTGCTGTGGCTTGATTTGATTCGTTGTGTTGTGGCTTGATTTCGTTGTGCTGTGGCTTGATTTTGTGGTGTTGTGGCTTGATTTCGCTGTGTTGTGGCTTGATTTCGTTGTGTTGTGGCTTGATTTCGTTGTGTTGTGGCTTGATTTCGCTGTGTTGTGGCTTGATTTCGCTGTGTTGTGGCTTGATTTTGTTGTGCTGTGGCTTGATTTCACTGTGTTGTGGCTTGATTTGATTCGTTGTGTTGTGGCTTGATTTCGTTGTGTTGTGGCTTGATTTAATTCGTTGTGTTGTGGCTTAATTTCGTTGCGGTGTGGCTTGATTTCGTTGTGCTGTGGCTTGATTTCGTTGTGCTGTCGCTTGATTTAATTCGTTGTGTTGTGGCTTGATTTCGTTGCGGTGTGGCTTGATTTCGTTGTGTTGTGGCTTGATTTCGTTGTGTTGTGGCTTGATTTCGTTGTGTTGTGGCTTGATTTCGTTGTGTTGTGGCTTGACTCCGTTGTGCTGTGGCTTGATTTTGTTGTGTTGTGGCTTGATTTCGTTGTGGTGTGGCTTGATTTCGTTGTGTTGTGGCATGATTTCATTGTGTTGTGTCTTGATTTCATTTGTTGTGTTGTGGCTTGATTTGGTTGTGATGTGGCTTGATTTCGTTGTGTCGTGGCTTGATTTCGTTGTGCTGTGGCTTGATTTTGTTGTGTCGTGGCTTGATTTCGTTGTGTTGTCTTGATTTAATTCGTTGTGTTGTGGCTTGATTTTGTTGTGTTGTGTAGTGGCTGGATTTCGTTGTGTTGTGGCTTGATTTCGTTGTGTTGTGGCTTGATTTCGTTGTGTTGTGTTGTGGCTTGATTTCGTTGTGTTGTGTTGTGGCTTGATTTCGTTGTGTTGTGGCTTGATTTCGTTGTGCTGTGGCTTGATTTCGCTGTGTTGTGGTTTGATTTCGCTGTGTTGTGGCTTGATTTCGTTGATTTCGTTGTGTTGGCTTGATTTCGTTGTGTTGTGGCTTGATTTCACTGTGTTGTGGCTTGATTTGATTCGTTGTGTTGTGGCTTGATTTTGTTGTGCTGTGGCTTGATTTCGTTGTGTTGTGGCTTGATTTCGCTGTGCTGTGGCTTGATTTGATTTGTTGTGTTGTGGCTTGATTTCGTTGTGCTGTGGCTTGATTTTGTGGTGTTGTGGCTTGATTTCGCTGTGTTGTGGCTTGATTTCGTTGTGTTGTGGCTTGATTTCGTTGTGTTGTGGCTTGATTTCGCTGTGTTGTGGCTTGATTTCGCTGTGTTGTGGCTTGATTTTGTTGTGCTGTGGCTTGATTTCACTGTGTTGTGGCTTGATTTGATTCGTTGTGCTGTGGCTTGATTTCGCTGTGCTGTGGCTTCATTTGATTCGTTGTGTTGTGGCTTGATTTCGCTGTGTTGTGGCTTGATTTCGCTGTGTTGTGGCTTGATTTCGTTGTGTTGTGGCTTGATTTCGTTGTGTTGTGGCTTGATTTCGCTGTGCTGTGGCTTGATTTCGTTGTGTTGTGGCTTGATTTCGTTGTGTTGTGGCTTGATTTCGTTGTGCTGTGGCTTGATTTTGTGGTGTTGTGGCTTGATTTTGCTGTGTTGTGGCTTGATTTCGTTGTGTTGTGGCTTGATTTCGTTGTGTTGTGGCTTGATTTCGCTGTGCTGTGGCTTGATTTGATTCGTTGTGTTGTGGCTTGATTTCGCTGTGTTGTGGCTTGATTTCGCTGTGTTGTGGCTTGATTTTGCTGTGTTGTGGCTTGATTTCGTTGTGTTGTGGCTTGATTTCGTTGTGCTGTGGCTTGATTTCGCTGTGCTGTGGCTTGATTTGATTCGTTGTGTTGTGGCTTGATTTCGTTGTGCTGTGGCTTGATTTTGTGGTGTTGTGGCTTGATTTCGTTGTGTTGTGGCTTGATTTCGTTGTGTTGTGGCTTGATTTCGCTGTGTTGTGGCTTGATTTCGCTGTGTTGTGGCTTGATTTTGTTGTGCTGTGGCTTGATTTCACTGTGTTGTGGCTTGATTTCGTTGTGCTGTGGCTTGATTTCGCTGTGCTGTGGCTTGATTTCGTTGTGTTGTGGCTTGATTTCACTGTGTTGTGGCTTGATTTCGTTGTGCTGTGGCTTGATTTCGCTGTGTTGTGGCTTGATTTGATTCGTTGTGTTGTGGCTTGATTTCGCTGTGCTGTGGCTTGATTTGATTTGTTGTGTTGTGGCTTGATTTCGTTGTGCTGTGGCTTGATTTCGCTGTGTTGTGGCTTGATTTTGCTGTGTTGTGGCTTGTTTTCGTTGTGCTGTGGCTTGATTCCGTTGTGCTGTGGCTTGATTTCGTTGTGCTGTGGCTTGATTTCGCTGTGTTGTGGCTTGATTTCGCTGTGCTGTGGCTTGATTTCGTTGTGCTGTGGCTTGATTTCGTTGTGTTGTGGCTTGATTTCATTGTGTTGTGGCTTGATTTGATTCGTTGTGTTGTGGCTTGATTTCGTTGTGTTGTGTCTTGATTTCATTTGTTGTGTTGTGGCTTGATTTGGTTGTGATGTGGCTTGATTTCGTTGTGTCGTGGCTTGATTTCGTTGTGCTGTGGCTTGATTTTGTTGTGTCGTGGCTTGATTTCGTTGTGTTGTCTTGATTTAATTTGTTGTGTTGTGGCTTGATTTTGTTGTGTTGTGGCTTGATTTTGTTGTGTTGTGTAGTGGCTGGATTTCGTTGTGTTGTGGCTTGATTTCGTTGTGTTGTGGCTTGATTTTGTTGTGCTGTGGCTTGATTTCGTTGTGTTGTGGCTTGATTTCGTTGTGTTGTGTTGTGGCTTGATTTCGTTGTGTTGTGGCTTGATTTCGTTGTGCTGTGGCTTGATTTCGCTGTGTTGTGGTTTGATTTCGCTGTGTTGTGGCTTGATTTCGTTGATTTCGTTGTGTTGGCTTGATTTCGTTGTGTTGTGGCTTGATTTCACTGTGTTGTGGCTTGATTTGATTCGTTGTGTTGTGGCTTGATTTTGTTGTGCTGTGGCTTGATTTCGTTGTGTTGTGGCTTGATTTCGCTGTGCTGTGGCTTGATTTGATTCGTTGTGTTGTGGCTTGATTTCGTTGTGCTGTGGCTTGATTTTGTGGTGTTGTGGCTTGATTTCGCTGTGTTGTGGCTTGATTTCGTTGTGTTGTGGCTTGATTTCGTTGTGTTGTGGCTTGATTTCGCTGTGTTGTGGCTTGATTTCGCTGTGTTGTGGCTTGATTTTGTTGTGCTGTGGCTTGATTTCACTGTGTTTTGGCTTGATTTCGTTGTGCTGTGGCTTGATTTCGCTGTGCTGTGGCTTGATTACGTTGTGTTGTGGCTTGATTTCACTGTGTTGTGGCTTGATTTCGTTGTGCTGTGGCTTGATTTCGCTGTGTTGTGGCTTGATTTGATTCGTTGTGTTGTGGCTTGATTTCGCTGTGCTGTGGCTTGATTTGATTTGTTGTGTTGTGGCTTGATTTCGTTGTGCTGTGGCTTGATTTCGCTGTGTTGTGGCTTGATTTTGCTGTGTTGTGGCTTGATTTCGTTGTGCTGTGGCTTGATTCCGTTGTGTTGTGGCTTGATTTCATTGTGTTGTGGCTTGATTTGATTCGTTGTGTTGTGGCTTGATTTCGTTGTGTTGTGGCTTGATTTCGTTGTGTTGTGGCTTGATTTTGTTGCGGTGTGGCTTGATTTCGTTGTGTTGTGGCTTGATTTCGTTGTGTTGTGGCTTGATTTCGTTGTGTTGTGGCTTGATTTCGTTGTGTTGTGGCTTGATTTCGTTGTGTTGTGGCTTGATTTCGTTGTGCTGTGGCTTGATTTTGTTGTGTTGTGGCTTGATTTCGTTGTGGTGTGGCTTGATTTCGTTGTGTTGTGGCATGATTTCATTGTGTTGTGTCTTGATTTCATTTGTTGTGTTGTGGCTTGATTTGGTTGTGATGTGGCTTGATTTCGTTGTGTCGTGGCTTGATTTCGTTGTGCTGTGGCTTGATTTTGTTGTGTCGTGGCTTGATTTCGTTGTGTTGTCTTGATTTAATTCGTTGTGTTGTGGCTTGATTTTGTTGTGTTGTGGCTTGATTTGATTCGTTGTGTTGTGGCTTGATTTTGTTGTGCTGTGGCTTGATTTCGTTGTGTTGTGGCTTGATTTCGCTGTGCTGTGGCTTGATTTGATTCGTTGTGTTGTGGCTTGATTTCGTTGTGCTGTGGCTTGATTTTGTGGTGTTGTGGCTTGATTTCGCTGTGTTGTGGCTTGATTTCGTTGTGTTGTGGCTTGATTTCGTTGTGTTGTGGCTTGATTTCGCTGTGTTGTGGCTTGATTTCGCTGTGTTGTGGCTTGATTTTGTTGTGCTGTGGCTTGATTTCACTGTGTTGTGGCTTGATTTCGTTGTGCTGTGGCTTGATTTCGCTGTGCTGTGGCTTGATTTCGTTGTGTTGTGGCTTGATTTCACTGTGTTGTGGCTTGATTTCGTTGTGCTGTGGCTTGATTTCGCTGTGTTGTGGCTTGATTTGATTCGTTGTGTTGTGGCTTGATTTCGCTGTGCTGTGGCTTGATTT
>CM042259.1:46984914-47019914 GCA_023566225.1 Romanogobio albipinnatus | reverse complement strand
CGCGCGGACACACACACACTCACTCACTCACTCGCATGGACACACACACACACACACTCACTCACTCACGTGGACACACATACACACACACACTCACTCACTCGCGTGGACACACACACACTCACTCACTCACTCACTCGCGTGGACACACACACACACACACTCACTCACTCACTCACTCACTCACTCACTCACGTGGACACACACACACACACACACACACTCACTCACGTGGACACACATACACACACACACTCACTCACTCGCGTGGACACACACACACTCACTCACTCACTCGCATGGACACACACACACTCACTCACTCACTCACTCACGTGGACACACATACACACACACACTCACTCACTCGCGTGGACACACACACACTCACACTCACTCACTCACTCACGTGGACACACATACACACACACACTCACTCACTCGCGTGGACACACACACTCACTCACTCACTCACTCTCGTGGACACACACACACTCACTCACTCGCGTGGACACACACTCACTCACTTGCGTGGACACACATACACACACACACTCACTCACTCGCACGGACACACACACACTCACTCACTCGCACGGACACACACACACACACACTCACTCACTCACTCGCGCAGACACACACACACTCACTCACTCGCGCGGACACACTCACTCGCACGGACACACACACACTCACTCACTCACTCGCGTGGACACACACTCACTCACTCGCGTGGACACACATACACACACACACACACACACTCACTCACTCGCGCGGACACACACACACACTCACTCGCACGGACACACACACACTCATTCACTCGCGTGGACACACACACACACACTCACTCACTCGCGTGGACACACACACACTCACTCACTCGCGTGGACACACATACACACACACACTCACTCACTCACTCGCGCGGACACACACACACACTCACTCGCACGGACACACACACACTCACTCACTCGCGTGGACACACACACACACACTCACTCACTCGCGTGGACACACACACACTCACTCACTCGCGTGGACACACATACACACACACACTCACTCACTCGCGTGGACACACACACACTCACTCACTCGCGTGGACACACATACACACACACACTCACTGTAGCATCATTGTGACGTGCATCCGGTCCCTGATCCAGTCAAATCCTCATGAAGTTCCCACTGAATACTGGGTTTCACTGGGATATATGTCACATGACTTAAAGTCAAAACATGTGATGTCATTCTTTGTAAAGGGAGTTTTGGTACCTGTTGTTGGCCTGTAGCGGAGGCAGCGGCGCGCTCGGAGCCGGGCGAGTGTGTGAGCCGGCGGGGATCTGCATCAGGCTGGGCTGGTTTAGGGTGAACACTTGCACACGGACACAAGACAACATAGAACATCATCATTACTGTTCACTACAGCGGCGGGAAGATCCGTTAGCCATCACGGGAATGAAACATCAAAACGATTCTGAAAGATCTTTAGGTCCAAAACACACAGATGTGGTTTAGAGATCCTCGATTCTCTTCACGTGAAGTGTGTCTGTGGGCATACAGGACGGGTCTGAAGCTGGAGTCGTGAAGCGCTAACAGGACTAAAATAGAGCTGAGTATTAAAGTAAAGTAATGAGGGGTTGTGTTGTTTTAGTCTTGTTTATGATCTGTCTATTATATGCACAAAAGGGTAACATTGTGCCGTTGTAATGCACTTTATAATGCATTGTATGATCTTATGAATAATTGTAATAACAGTATATAATCTATTCACTGAACTCGCCTTTAGAAAATATAATGCATTAACCCCTTGACCTCTGGCATTTTTTCTGATCGCCTTTTTTCGTATCATATATTTGAGTAATTATCATAAATTAGGTGTCATTCAAAAGCTTTCAAACTCAAAATTCATCCTGTGAAAACTGTTTTGAAATCGGACATCGTGTTACCATGGAAACGGTACTCTAAATTCATCTAGCGGGCTCCTCCCCCTAGTGGGCGGCGTCATGTTTCATATTACAACAATTATTTTAACTACTTTATTATCAAAATCTTTTCTAATCTTGACAAAACACATATCGTCGGAAAGCTCTGAGTCTCAAGGGTCCATATTTGGTGACCCTTGTTGGTGATATTGGTGATACTTGATGGAAGTGACATTTGGACTGACATTTACAGGAAAATGCATCAAAAAACAATCAATGGAAATCTCATGGGAACTTCAATTTTCATATATTTCAATTTTCACTTGAAGTGATATCAACTTCAAATTTGTCACCCAACTTGGTTAGACATATGGCTTTGATTTTATTGTAATTTTAGATAAAAAAGTTTTGTAAAATATATATTTTATATAAAATAAAAAAATATTTAGTACAGTATTTTTTATTTACAGTAAATTTAAACTTCCATAACTTTTTTTGTTTTCCATAACTTCTTCATATTTTGAATAGCATTTCAGCAATAATCTGCAGAGTGTCGTCTTTAAAACGAGACCTAACTTTGGTCTATACTCCAAAGCATTCTTGAATTACAGCGCTTTAAGTTTGGATAGTGCATTAACATGTGTATTCTCAAATAAAACATGACAAAACCAATTTCAAATCTGCACAATATTATAATGCATTTTAACTTTGGTTATAATTATTTATGAACAATTTAATGTTTTCAACATTTTCAAAAATGATGATAAATTCAGCTTTGATCACAGGAATAAATCACACTTTACTGTATATTCACTTAGAGAACATCTGATCTACACTGGAGGAATATTACACTGATTACTGGAGTTATGATTAAGGCGAGACACTACAGTGGTCAATTCTGAGATTTTGGGCCAGTTTTTCTTTCATGTCAAAATAAAAAAGATGGGTAACACTTTATAATAATGTTCCGTTATAAGTCACTTATAAGTTATTAGTTAATGATGAATTAATCATTTACAAAACATGACTATGCATTCGTAAATAATTAATAAGTGGAATGCTAAAATGTTATGACTGTTTTGTTAATTTAGTTATAAGTCATTTATGGGGGGGGGGTTAAAACATGACAAAACCAATTTCAAATCTGCAAATATTATAATGCATTTTAACTTTGGTTATAATTATTTATGAACAGATATAATGCATTATAATGCACATTGTGAAGACCTTAATAGTTTAGTTGGTTATTTTTATATTTTTTGATTTCATTTTAAAGTTTAGTTAAAGTTCTAGTCATTTTATTTTGTGATTTTTATACGTTTTGTCTAAATATTTTAGTACATCGAGTTTAACTGAATGAAACAATCTTTTTATATTTCATTTTAATTGTTAACGTTTTATTTCAAGTATAATGTTGTGAGGGACAGTAACACACACAGAGTTCATACCAGTGTAGAGATCTTCAGTGGGTGACTGGTGCTTGGTCTCAATCAGGTCCAGTGGCGAGAGGCTGTGCTGCAGCGGCTGAACCGTCAGACACTCGGCGAGTCCGTCCTGACTGCATCTCAACTGCATCACATGACATACGGTCACAATCATGCATGACCCTAAAGGTCAACAAGGGACACTTTTGCACTTTTGTTTCTGAGGAACATGAGAAACTGGCTGAACAGTGAAAGGTGAGTGTGTGCCAGTGTGGAGCCAGAACTGAACGCCAGTTTGAGAAAACTCTGTGTAAATAGCTATTTTGCAGGCGAAAAAGGCAAGTTATGTTTTGAGGACGGATTATAAAGAAAACATCTGGAATAACATGCAATTCGGGAAAAAGTTCTGGAATTCTGGAATAGCTTGCACTTTGAACGACAACATCTTGAATAATGTGCACTCCGAACAACAACATCTAGAATAGTGTGCACCTGGAATAGCGTGCACTTTAAACGACAACATCTGGAATAGCGTGCATCTGGAATAGTGTGCACTTTGACCGACAACATCTGGAATAGTGTGCATTTTGAATAGCGTGCACTTTAAACAACAACATCTGGAATAGCGTGCATCTGGAATAGCGTGCACTTTGAACAACATCTTGAATAGTGTACTCCGAAAGACAATGTCTGCAATAATGTGTACTTTGAACAACAACATCTGGAATAGCGTGCACTCCAAACGACAACATCTGGAATAATGTGTACTTTGAAAGACAACATCTGGAATAACGTGCACTCTGAATGACAACATCTGGAATAATGTGTACTTTGAACGACAACATCTGGAATAATGAGTACTTTGAACGACAACATCTGGAATAGCGTGCACTCCGAAAGACAACGTCTGGAATAATGTGTACTTTGAACAACAACATCTGGAATAGCTTGCACTCCGAAAGACAACGTCTGGAATAATGTGCACTCCGAACAACAACATCTGGAATAACGTGCACTCCGAACAACAACGTCTGGAATAGCGTGCACTCCGAAAGACAACGTCTGGAATAACGTGCACTCCGAACAACAACGTCTGGAATAGCGTGCACTCCGAAAGACAACGTCTGGAATAATGTGCACTCCGAACAACAACATCTGGAATAGCGTGCACTCCGAAAGACAACGTCTGGAATAATGTGCACTCCGAACAACAACATCTGGAATAACGTGCACTCCGAACAACAACGTCTGGAATAGCGTGCACTCCGAAAGACAACGTCTGGAATAACGTGCACTCCGAACAACAACGTCTGGAATAGCGTGCACTCCGAAAGACAACGTCTGGAATAACGTGCACTCCGAACAACAACGTCTGGAATAGCGTGCACTCCGAAAGACAACGTCTGGAATAACGTGCACTCCGAACAACAACGTCTGGAATAATGTGCACTCCGAACAACAACATCTGGAATAACGTGCACTCCGAACAACAACGTCTGGAATAGCGTGCACTCCGAAAGACAACGTCTGGAATAATGTGCACTCCGAACAACAACATCTGGAATAACGTGCACTCCGAACAACAACGTCTGGAATAGCGTGCACTCCGAAAGACAACGTCTGGAATAACGTGCACTCCGAACAACAACGTCTGGAATAGCGTGCACTCCGAAAGACAACGTCTGGAAAAATGTGTACTTTGAACAACAACATCTGGAATAGCGTGCACTCCGAAAGACAACGTCTGGAAAAATGTGTACTTTGAACAACAACATCTGGAATAGCGTGCACTCCAAAAGACAACGTCTGGAATAATGTGTACTTTGAACAACAACATCTAGAATAACGTGCACTCCGAACGACAACTTCTGCAATAATGTGTACTTTGAACAACAACATCTAGAATAACGTGCACTCCGAACAACAACTTCTGCAATAATGTGTACTTTGAACAACAACATCTGGAATAGCGTGCACTCCGAAAGACAACATCTGGTATAATGTGTACTTTGAACAACAACATCTGGAATAGCTTGCACTCCGAAAGACAACGTCTGGAATAATGTGCACTCCGAACAACAACATCTGGAATAACGTGCACTCCGAAAGACAACGTCTGGAAAAATGTGTACTTTGAACAACAACATCTGGAATAACGTGCACTCCGAAAGACAACGTCTGCAATAATGTGTACTTTGAACAACAACATCTGGAATAGCGTGCACTCCGAAAGACAACGTCTGGAAAAATGTGTACTTTGAACAACAACATCTGGAATAGCGTGCACTCCAAAAGACAACGTCTGGAATAATGTGTACTTTGAACAACAACATCTGGAATAGCGTGCACTCCAAAAGACAACGTCTGGAATAATGTGTACTTTGAACAACAACATCTAGAATAACGTGCACTCCGAACGACAACTTCTGGAATAATGTGTACTTTGAACAACAACATCTAGAATAACGTGCACTCCGAACAACAACTTCTGCAATAATGTGTACTTTGAACAACAACATCTGGAATAGCGTGCACTCCGAAAGACAACATCTGGTATAATGTGTACTTTGAACAACAACATCTGGAATAGCTTGCACTCCGAAAGACAACGTCTGGAATAATGTGCACTCCGAACAACAACATCTGGAATAACGTGCACTCCGAACAACAACGTCTGGAATAGCGTGCACTCCGAAAGACAACGTCTGGAATAACGTGCACTCCGAACAACAACGTCTGGAATAGCGTGCACTCCGAAAGACAACGTCTGGAATAATGTGCACTCCGAACAACAACATCTGGAATAGCGTGCACTCCGAAAGACAACGTCTGGAATAATGTGCACTCCGAACAACAACATCTGGAATAACGTGCACTCCGAACAACAACGTCTGGAATAGCGTGCACTCCGAAAGACAACGTCTGGAATAACGTGCACTCCGAACAACAACGTCTGGAATAGCGTGCACTCCGAAAGACAACGTCTGGAATAACGTGCACTCCGAACAACAACGTCTGGAATAGCGTGCACTCCGAAAGACAACGTCTGGAATAACGTGCACTCCGAACAACAACGTCTGGAATAATGTGCACTCCGAACAACAACATCTGGAATAACGTGCACTCCGAACAACAACGTCTGGAATAGCGTGCACTCCGAAAGACAACGTCTGGAATAATGTGCACTCCGAACAACAACATCTGGAATAACGTGCACTCCGAACAACAACGTCTGGAATAGCGTGCACTCCGAAAGACAACGTCTGGAATAACGTGCACTCCGAACAACAACGTCTGGAATAGCGTGCACTCCGAAAGACAACGTCTGGAAAAATGTGTACTTTGAACAACAACATCTGGAATAGCGTGCACTCCGAAAGACAACGTCTGGAAAAATGTGTACTTTGAACAACAACATCTGGAATAGCGTGCACTCCAAAAGACAACGTCTGGAATAATGTGTACTTTGAACAACAACATCTAGAATAACGTGCACTCCGAACGACAACTTCTGCAATAATGTGTACTTTGAACAACAACATCTGGAATAGCGTGCACTCCGAAAGACAACATCTGGTATAATGTGTACTTTGAATGACAACATCTGGAATAATGTGTACTTTTAAAGACAACATCGGAAATAATATGCACTTAGAACGACAACATCTGGAATAATGTGCAGTCCGAACAACAACATCTGGAATAGCAGGCACTCCAAACGACAACATCTG
This sequence comes from Romanogobio albipinnatus, assembly GCA_023566225.1. NCBI lineage: Eukaryota > Metazoa > Chordata > Actinopteri > Cypriniformes > Gobionidae > Romanogobio > Romanogobio albipinnatus. The sequence goes on along the minus strand of CM042259.1, from coordinate 47,012,822 downwards.
GAATAATGTGTACTTTGAACGACAACATCTGGAATAATGTGCACTCCGAACAACAACATCTGGAATAGCAGGCACTCCAAACGCCAACATCTGGAATAATGTGTACTTTGAACGACAACATCTGGAATAACGTGCACTCCGAATGACAACATCTGGAATAATGTGTACTTTGAACGACAACATCTGGAATAATGAGTACTTTGAACGACAACATCTGGAATAGCGTGCACTCCGAAAGACAACGTCTGGAATAATGTGTACTTTGAACAACAACATCTGGAATAGCGTGCACTCCGAAAGACAACGTCTGGAATAATGTGCACTCCGAACAACAACATCTGGAATAACGTGCACTTTGAAAGACAACATCGGAAATAATATGCACTTTGAACGACAACATCTGGAATAATGTGCACTCCGAACAACAACATCTGGAATAGCAGGCACTCCAAGCGACAACATCTGGAATAATGTGTACTTTGAACGACAACATCTGGAATAACGTGCACTCCGAATGACAACATCTGGAATAATGTGTACTTTGAACGACAACATCTGGAATAATGTGCACTCCGAACAATAACATCTGGAATAGCAGGCACTCCAAACGACAACATCTGGAATAATGTGTACTTTGAACGACAACATCTGGAATAATGTGCACTCCGAACAATAACATCTGGAATAGCAGGCACTCCAAACGACAACATATGGAATAATGTGTACTTTGAACTACAACATCTGGAATAACGTGCACTCCGAATGACAACATCTGGAATAATGTGTACTTTGAACGACAACATCTGGAATAATGAGTACTTTGAACGACAACATCTGGAATAACGTGCACTCCGAATGACAACATCTGAAATAATGTGCACTCCGAACAACAACATCTGGAATGGCATGCACTCCAAACGACAACATCTGGAATAATGTGTACTTTGAACGACAACATCTGGAATAATGTGCACTCCGAACAACAACATCTGAAATGGCATGCACTCCAAACGACAACATCTGGAATAATGTGTACTTTGAACGACAACATCTGGAATAACGTGCACTCCGAATGACAACATCTGGAATAATGTGTTCTTTGAACGACAACATCTGGAATAATGAGTACTTTGACCAACAACATCTGGAATAGTGTGCATCTGGAATAGCGTGCACTTTGAACGACAACGTCTGGAATAATGTGTACTTTGAACGACAACATCTGGAATAATGTGTACTTTGACCAACAACATCTGGAATAGTGTGCATCTGGAATAGCGTGCACTTTGAATGACAACATCTGGAATAATGTGTACTTTGACCAACAACATCTGGAATAGTGTGCATCTGGAATAACGTGCACTTTGAACGACAACATCTGGAATAGAGCTGCAACTAACGATTATTTTTTCTGTCGACTAATCTAACGATTATTTTTTCGATTAGTCGACTAATCTAACGATTATTTTTCCAGATTAATCTTATTATTCTTTTTTACTGATTAAAAGAGGGTAGTGAATTTGTATATTATTTTAACATGAAATCAATGAATGATGACAATATTAATTGAATTTCAGGAAGGGTAGTGTACATAGTATGCCATTTTATAATGAAATATATGAACACAAGAAGCTTTTTAAACATAATATATAATGATACTATTCATCATAAAATGTATACAGAGTAGGCCTAATTAGGAAAAGTTGTTTACTATAGTAGTTGAGTATGATTTACTTATTGATTTTTGTCAATAGTAAACGAAAATGCACTTGTATTTATCTGCAAAAGGTTCACATACAGGAGCTTTCAGCATAGTGTTAATGTATAACTAGTCGTCTATTTTGAAGATACATGTGCATAAACAACGACTAAAGCTGCCAGAAGTTTTTGCCCAAACTTCAAAGACACATTTAAATGATTAAAGCTAGAGGCATATCTTAACTTTAATGTTACTTTAATCATGTAAACTACCTATATACAGCAAGTTATTATGCATATGTGTTTGGGACAGAGCGGAACCAGGTCGCATATACAGGAGATATATGCAGCCCATAATAAATAAAAGCACGAGAGGAAAATGTGACCGTCTGTTGCAATACACGCGTGGCGCGTTCAGCTGCGCGAGAGAACACTGGCAACAGGGTTGCCAGGTTTACACAACAAAACCCACCCATTCGTTACTCAAAACTAGCCCAAAACAAGCTCAATCGCGTTTCGGGGAGGTTCTCTGGTAAACATCGCGTTCGGGAGGTTAAATATGTGTGTTTTTTTGCTTCAACCCGCGGACATGAGAAACAGCCCACGGCAACAGTGTAGAAGTAGCCCAATTCCGCGGAAAAAAGCGGACTTGGCAACACTGACTGCAGTGTGAAAGCTCCCGCTCTCCACGCGCACAGCTCCTGCTCTGCCACCGCGTACAGTGTGAAACCGGCGTTACAGAGTGAACAAAGAACAGTTTTATTCGGCTTCTGTTTAAAGTACTCCCACACCTTTGAATGTCGCGGTCTGGCTTTATATGATAAATGATCATTTTCACTATGCCCGGGAGCAGAAGCTGCCATTATTCTAGATCTTCTGTTCCATTCTAGAACGTAAATATTGTGCCGCCGACGCGTCGACGCATTTCACGCACGTCGACGTATTTTCGTAGTCGACGTCATCGACGACGTCGACGCGTCGTTGCAGCCCTAATCTGGAATAATGTGTACTTTGACCAACAACATCTGGAATAGTGTGCATCTGGAATAATGTGTACTTTGAACAACAACATCTGGAATAGTGTGCATCTGGAATAGCGTGCACTTTGAACATCTGGAATAGTGTGCACTTTGACAGACAACATCTGGAATAGTGTGCACTCAGAACAACAAAATCTGGAATAGCGTGCACTTTAAACTACAACGTCTGGAATAGTGTGCATCTGGAATAGCGTGCACTTTAAATGACAACATCTGTAATAGTGTGCATCTGGAATAGCATGCACTTTAAACAACAACATCTGGAATAGTGTGCATCTGGAATAGCGTGTACTTTAAATGACAACATCTGTAATAGTGTGCATCTGGAATAGCATGCACTTTAAACAACAACATCTGTAAAAGTGTGCATCTGGAATAGCGTGCACTTTGAACAACATCTGGAATAGCGTGCACTTTAAACTACAACGTCTGGAATAGTGTGCATCTGGAATAGCGTGCACTTTAAATGACAACATCTGTAATAGTGTGCATCTGGAATAGCATGCACTTTAAACAACAACATCTGTAAAAGTGTGCATCTGGAATAGCGTGCACTTTGAACAACATCTGGAATAGTGTGCACTTTGACCGACAACATCTGGAATAGTGTGCATCTGAAATAGTGTGCACTTTAAATGACCACATCTGGAATAGTGTGCATCTGAAATAGTGTGCACTTTAAATTACCACATCTGGAATAGTGTGCACTTTGACCGACAACATCTGGAATAGTGTGCATCTGGAATAGTGTGCACTTTAAACAACAACATCTGGAATAATGTGTACTTTGACCAACAACATCTGGAATAGTGTGCATCTGGAATAATGTGTACTTTGAACAACAACATCTGGAATAGTGTGCATCTGGAATAGCGTGCACTTTGAACATCTGGAATAGTGTGCACTTTGACAGACAACATCTGGAATAGTGTGCACTCAGAACAACAAAATCTGGAATAGCGTGCACTTTAAACTACAACGTCTGGAATAGTGTGCATCTGGAATAGCGTGCACTTTAAATGACAACATCTGTAATAGTGTGCATCTGGAATAGCATGCACTTTAAACAACAACATCTGGAATAGTGTGCATCTGGAATAGCGTGCACTTTAAATGACAACATCTGTAATAGTGTGCATCTGGAATAGCATGCACTTTAAACAACAACATCTGTAAAAGTGTGCATCTGGAATAGCGTGCACTTTGAACAACATCTGGAATAGCGTGCACTTTAAACTACAACGTCTGGAATAGTGTGCATCTGGAATAGCGTGCACTTTAAATGACAACATCTGTAATAGTGTGCATCTGGAATAGCATGCACTTTAAACAACAACATCTGTAAAAGTGTGCATCTGGAATAGCGTGCACTTTGAACAACATCTGGAATAGTGTGCACTTTGACCGACAACATCTGGAATAGTGTGCATCTGAAATAGTGTGCACTTTAAATGACCACATCTGGAATAGTGTGCATCTGAAATAGTGTGCACTTTAAATTACCACATCTGGAATAGTGTGCACTTTGACCGACAACATCTGGAATAGTGTGCATCTGGAATAGTGTGCACTTTAAACAACAACATCTGGAATAGCGTGTATCTGGAATAGCGTGCACTTTGAACAACATCTGGAATAGAGTGCACTTTGAACAACATCTGGAATAGTGTACTTTGACAGACAACATCTGGAATAGTGTGCACTTTAAACGACAACATCTTGAATAGCGTGCACTCAGAACAACAACATCTGGAATAGCGTGGACTTTGGATGACAACATCTGGAATAGCGTGCACTTCGAACGACAACATCTGGAATAATATGCACTTTGGATGACACCATCTGGAATAGCGTGCACTCCGAATGACAGCATCTGGAATAGCGTGCACTCCGAACGACAACATCTGGAATAGTGTGCACTCCGAATGACAACATCTGGAATAGCGTGCACTCCGAAGGACAACATCTGGAATAGTGTGCACTTTGGATGACAACATCTGGAATTGCGTGCACTCCGAAAGACAACATCTGGAATAGCGTGCACTTTAGATGACAACATCTGGAATAGCGTGCACTTTGGATGACAACATCTGGTATAGCGTGCACTTTGGATGACAACATCTGGAATAGTGTGCACTTTGGATGACAACATCTGGAATAGCGTGCACTCCGAACAACAACATCTGGAATAGATGTTGCACGCTACGACAAAACGACAAATGACAACATCTGAAATAATATGCACTTTGGATGACAACATCTGGAATAGCGTGCACTCCGAACGACAACATCTGGAATAATATGCACTTTGGATGACAACATCTGGAATAGCGTTCACAAGACCAATAAAGTATATTTTGATTTGACGCTGGCTTAAAGACTGCATTCACTTTCCAAATGTTATTGAAGCACATCAGTGGATAATGGCTTGGATAATTGGCACATAATCCGTTGCTTAATTGAGCTGAATGTACAGTAATTAATCATAAGCATATGGTTTAATATCACAGCCGAGCTCTCGACCTGCAGGGCATCGTGATTATATTTAGCGTCTCTAAGAATATATCCTGCGTAATTCCTAATAATCACTGGTGAGCATGAGCTGAGCGTACACAGATTGGACAGATCCCGTGTGCGCAGGTTGACGTGTTGCGCTATTTTCTCTCTCCCAGAAACGTCTACCTGAGGAATCTGTATCTATGGTGATGTGACCTTTATTTTGTTCCTCTGTGATAATCAACGGCTCCTACACAAGCCTGCTAACAAGTTACAAGTTTAGAGACTTCGTTATCAACACCCCCCTTGACAAATGCTACATATTTCATCACAAACACAAACACAACTCTCAAGAAGTACAAACACCATAACAAAAGTTCAGATTTCTAATGATTAAAATGTTTCTGGAAGAGTCACAAAGTCTGCGTTTGTGTGATCATAACTCCAGTAACACAGTGTAATATTCCTCCAGTGTAGATCAGCTGTTCTCTCTGCGAATATACAGTAAAGTGTGATCTATTCCTGTGATCAGATCATCAGTCTTCAGTGTCACATGACCCTTCACTAATCACTCTCATATGAGGATCTGATGCTCAACACTCATTTATGATTATTATCAGTGTTATCATATGTTTGTGGAAACTGATGAATTTGATTTATTCATGAATAGAAAGTTCATTAGAACAGCATTATCTGCGACCGAATCTTTTGTAACATTATAAATGTCACTTTTGATCAATTTAATGTTTTCAACATTTTCAAAAATGATGATAAATTCAGCTTTGATCACAGGAATAAATCACACTTTACTGTATATTCACATAGAGAACATCTGATCTGCACTGGAGGAATATTACACTGATTACTGGAGTTATGATTAAGGCGAGACACTACAGTGGTCAATTCTGAGATTTTGGGCCAGTTTGTTTTCATGTCAAAATAAAAAAGATGGGTAACACTTTATAATAATGTTCCGTTATAAGTCACTTATAAGTTATTAGTTCATGATTAACTAATCATTTACAAAACATGACTATGCATTCGTAAATAATTAATAAGTGATATGCTAAAATGTTATGACTGTTTTGTTAATTTAGTTATAAGTCATTTATAAAATATTAGTTATTGATGAATTAATAATTTACAAAACATGACTATAAATTCATATATGATTAATAAGTGATATGCTAAAATGATGCTATACCGCCTATATCCATATATACAAGTGATGAATAGTTTACACTTTAGATTAGGGGATGTAGAAAGAGTTGTAAATGATTTACACATCATCTATAACTAGTGACTAGTGAGGGATTAGACTGTCTCCTCTTTAACACTGTGCAGCTGATGTGATCTTCAGTGGAACTGGTTCACATTACCACTAGATCAAAGTATTAATCAAACCCACTGGAAGCTCCTGACTGTAAGCCATTTGTAAACGTTTATCCCCTTGAAAACATTAAATTACTCTTCTTACAAAATCCTGTTTTAGCATCCTGCATGTTCGTGCTTTTGAACACAGATCAGTTTATACGGATCATTTACTAATAGTCTGTTTATAAGATATACCATTGAATATTGAGACGATACTGAAACAAGTTTGACATGAATACTTCAATGAATTATAAGTGATAAATAGTGTATCAACTAATAACTCATCGACCATCTACTATTGATCTGTTTGATTTATTTTATGATTTACACAATTCTTTTACATAATTTACAGCACATTTGTATATCATTAGAATACCACTCATTATATATTTAATATATTTATAGTCATGTGTTGTAAATTATTAGCTCCCGTTCCACCCCATCCCAAAGATGCTCTATTGGGTTGAGATCTGGGGACTGTGGGACGGCCATTTTAGTCCAGTGAACTCATTGTCATGTTCAAGAAACCAATTTGAAATGATTGGAGCTTTGTGCCATGGGGCATTATCCTGCTGGAAGTAGCCATCAGAGGATGGGCACATGCTGGTCATAAAGGGATGGACATGGTCAGAAACAATGCTCAGGTAGGCCGTGGCATTTAAACCATGCCCAATTGGCACTAAGGGGCCTAAAGTGTGCCAAGAAAACATCCCCCACACCATTACACCACCACCACCAGCCTGCACAGTGGTAACAAGGCATGATGGATCCATGTTCTCATTCTGTTTACGCCAAATTCTGACTCTACCATCTGAATGTCTCAACAGAAATCCAGACTCATCAGACCAGGTGACATTTTTCCAGTCTTCAACTGTCCAATTTTGGTGCAAATTGTAGCCTCTTTTTCCTATTTGTAGTGGAGATGAGTGGTACCCGGTGTGGTCTTCTGCTGTTGTAGCCCATCCGCCTCAAGGTTGTGCGTGTTGTGGCTTCACAAATGCTTTGCTGCATACCTCGGTTGTAACGAGTGCTTATTTCAGTCAAAGTTGCTCTTCTATCAGCTTGAATCAGTCGGCCCATTCTCCTCTGACCTCTAGCATCAACAAGGCATTTTGGCCCACAGGACTGCCCCATACTGGATGTGTTTCCCTTTTCACAGCATTCTTTGTAAACCCTAGAAATGGTTGTGCGTGAAAATCCCAGTAACTGAGCAGATTGTGAAATACTCAGACCGGCCCGTCTGGCACCAACAACCATGCCACGCTCAAAATTGCTTAAATCCCCTTTCTTTCCCATTCCGACATTCAGTTTGGAGTTCAGGAGATTGTCTTGACCAGGACCACACCCCTAAATGCATTGAAGCAACTGCCATGTGATTGGCTGATTAGATAATTGCATTCATGAGAAATTGAACAGGTGTTCCTAATTATCCTATGAGTGTATAACTGAACGTTATTATAAAGTGTTACCAAAAAAGGTCAACATTACACATTAAGTGGTTATTTCATAATATTTTGTCAACGTGCGCCTTTAGATTTCAACCGGAAATCATCAAAAGTTATCATTCTAAGCGAGCTCCCGTGCCAGAAACATGTCATGCCTGGTATCATTATAAAGCTCTCAGGCCTAGTCCACACGTACACAGGTATTTTTATATATTCAGACTCCTCCGTTTTAAAAAACAATCGTGTCCACACAAGCACGTTTGAAAAAATTCTCTGTCCACATGAAAATGTAAAACCGCGCTATGATTGGCTGCCTGATTTCCACATGGGTCCCATCCACGGCACCGAAGCAATGGGGGATGCCATGGGCTCAGTGAAACCCTTCTGCAAGTTCCTTTACTCTGGACTCAGTGACAGGTAACTGTATATACACTGGGGCAGGGCCCAAGTGGACTGAAGCTTCACACACTTGCCTTACTATTATTGCATTCTGGCGCCTCTGTTCTGCAATACATTTACATTTACATTTATGCATTTGGCAGACGCTTTTATCCAAAGCGACTTACAACTTGGGAGAACATGAAGCGATAGGTCATGAAGAGAGCAATACAATGAGATGACTGCGCATGTATCTGTATACATGTGATAAGCCCTGCTAGCAGATTTCTTAAAAGCTACGTCTGCCATTGCATAGACTCGACCAGGGCCGGCGTTTGCTATAGGCGAGCTAGGCGGTTGCCTAGGGCGACAAATGTGTTGGGGGCGCGCGCAGGCGCCCTCTAGTGGCGCCCTTTAACTTACTTCCCATTAAGCATAGAATTAAAACAAGCGAAATAAAACATACTGTTTATTAAACATGATCATCCTTGGGAGCCCCCTCAGCCGCACGTTTAATTACTTAACCTGATTATTAGATTGAATTGATAGTGAGTATTGTCGAGCACAGGCGTTCAGGCGTTAGGTCAGGCAAGTGCTCATCACTGGCGCGTTCTTCAAAAATGTGGTCTAAACCCTCGAGTGCACAGGGACGGAAAAACAGAAAGGCACACGATCAAAAGAAAGCCCAGTATAGAGGTAAGTCTTCTCATTACATTTACATTTACATTTAGTCATTTAGCAGACGCTTTTATCCAAAGCGACTTACAAATGAGAGCAATAGAAGCAGCTAGAACAGTCAAGGGCAACAGTATGTAACAGTACGTAAGTGCTGTAACAAGTCTCAGTTAATCTAGCAAAGAACACATAGGACAGAAGGTTTTTTTTTTTTTTTTTTTTTTTTTTTTTTTTTTTAAATAGACAGACAGACAGACAGAAAATGAATAGAATGTTAAGTGCTAATCTTGATTGGTAAGGTACCGCTGGAAGAGATGTGTCTTTAGCCGTTTTTTGAAAATGGCTACAGACTCGGCTGCTCGAATTGAGATGGGCAGGTCATTCCACAGGGTGGGTGCGGTCCAGGAAAAGGTCCGTGAGAGTGATTTCATGCCTCTTTGGGATGGCACTACAAGGCGTCGTTCACTGGCAGAACGTAAGCTCCTGGAGGGTGTGTAAGTCTGAACAAGCGAGTTTAGGTATCTTGGTGCAGAGCCAGTGGTTGTTTTGAAGGCGAGCACCAGTGTCTTGAATTTGACGCGAGCTGCTATTGGGAGCCAGTGGAGACTGATGAAGAGAGGCGTGACGTGTGCTCTCTTCGGCTCGTTAAAGACCACCCTTGCCGCTGCATTCTGGATCAGTTGCAAGGGTTTGACAGTACATGCCGGAAGGCCCGCTAGAAGAGCATTACAGTAGTCCAGTCTGGAGAGAACAAGAGCTTGGACCAGGAGTTGTGTGGCATGCTCTGATAGGAAGGGTCTAATCTTCCTAATGTTGTATAACGCAAATCTGCAGGACCGGGTTGTTGCAGTAATGTGGTCAGTGAATTTTAGCTGATCATCAATCACAACTCCAAGATTCCTGGCTGTCCTGGACGGAGTTATGGTTGATGATCCTAGCTGAATGGAGAGATTGTGATGAAGTGCTGGGTTGGCTGAGACCACAAGCAGTTCTGTCTTTGCAAGGTTGAGTTGCAGGTGATGTTCCTTCATCCAGGCAGAAATGTCTGTTAGGCAGGCGGCGATACGAACACCAACCGTGGGATCATCTGGTTGAAATGAGAAGTAGAGTTGAGTGTCGTCGGCATAGCAGTGATAGGAAACGCCATGTTTCTGAATGACAGATCCCAGTGATGACATGTAGATGGAGAAGAGAAGTGGTCCAAGCACTGAGCCCTGTGGAACTCCAGTGGCTAGATGATGTGACTTAGACACTTCGCCTCTCCATGACACCGTGAAGGACCTACCTGAGAGGTAAGACTTTAGCCACTGGAGAGCAGTTCCTGAGATGCCCATCTTCATGAGAGTTGACAGGAGGATCTGGTGGTTAACTGTGTCAAAAGCAGCAGACAAATCCAGTAAGATAAGTACTGTGGATTTGGATGCCGCTCTTGCCTGTCTCAGTGCCTCCGTAACCGAGAGTAGGGCAGTCTCCGTTGAGTGGCCGCTTTTGAAGCCGGATTGATTGCTGTCCAGGAGGTTGTTCTGTTCAAGAAACGTGGAGAGCTGGTTAAACACAACTCGCTCAAGTGTCTTTGCAATGAAAGGCAGAAGGGATACCGGTCTGTAGTTTTCTAAAAGTGCTGGGTTAAGAGAGGGTTTCTTAAGCAGTGGGGTTACCCGAGCCTGCTTAAATGCTGTGGGGAAGGTCCCGGTGTGAAGAGAGGTGTTAACAATGTGAGTGAGTGCAGGAGTAACAGAAGAAGAAATGGCCTGAAGGAGGTGAGTGGGGATAGGATCAAGCGGACAGGTAGTGGGATGGTTGGAAAGGATGAGTTTGGAGACATCTGTTTTGGAGAGCAGACAGAAGGAGGGAAGCGTATGTGTGATAGTTTTTGAGATGTGCGTGTCGGTTTGCGGTGTGGAGAATTGGCTGCTGATGGAGGATGTTTTGTTTGTAAAGAATGATGCAAAGTCATCAGCTGTAAGAGTTGATGAAGGAGGGGGGGGAGGGGGACAAAGGAGCGAGGAGAATGTTCTGAAAAGTGCACGAGAGTCAGGGCAGTTGTTGATTCTGTTGTTGTAGTATGTAGTTTTAGCAGTGGAGACGTTAGTAGAGAAAGAAGTGAGGAGAGACTGATACAGGGTCAGGTCAGTAGTGTTTTGAGTTTTGCGCCACTTCCTCTCTGCCGCCCTGAGACCAGAGCGATGTTCGCGAAGAACATCAGACAGCCAGGGGGCAGAGGGGGTGGTGCGGGCTGGCCTGGATGAAACGGGACAGAAGTTGTCTAAGCAAGATGTTAGAGTGGAGCAAAGAGTGTCAGTAGCACTGTTAGTGTCCAGAGCTGAGAACTCAGAAGGTGGAGGGAGTGAGGATGAAACCATAGTGGATAGACGAGAGGGAGAGAGCGAGCGTAGATTACGGCGAAAGGTGATCTGAGGAGGAGTATGTGTTGTGGCAGGAGTCAATAGGAGGTTAAGAGTGATGAGAAAGTGATCTGAGGTGTGCAATGGAGTAACTAAAGTGACGTCTGTGGAGCAGTAGCGTGTGTAGATAAGGTCCAAATGGTTACCCGATTTGTGAGTAGCTGTAGTAGATACTCGCTTAAGGTCAAATGAGGCCAGAAGAGTGGTGAAGTCAGCAGCCTGGGACTTATCAAGGTGGATGTTGAAGTCACCGAGCAGTACCAGAGGAGTGCCATCCTCGGGGAAGTGAGAGAGCAAAATATCCAGTTCCTCCAAGAAGTTACCCAGTTGACCTGGAGGGCGGTAAATAACTACAACATGGATTTTAGCAGGGTGAGTGATAGTGATTGAGTGTGATTCAAATGAGCAGTTGCCAGATGATGAAGGAATGGGCTCAAATTTCCAATCCTTTGAGATGAGCAAACCAGTACCTCCGCCCCTCCCAATCGGGCGAGAGGTGTGTGAAAAAGTGTAATTATTTGAGAGAGCCGCAGGAGTGGCAGTGTCTTCCGGTTTGATCCAGGTTTCAGTTAGAGCCATGAGACTGAGATGTGAGTGAGTGGCCAGAGATGAAATAAAGTCAGCTTTGTTTACAGCAGACTGGCAATTCCAGAGACCAATTGGAATGGACATTAATGTAGCAGAAGAAATAGGTACACTACGCAGATTATTAGGATTACGGCGTCTAGAATGTACTGAGCGTGATTTACGGGTGTATGTGGTAATAGTAGAGATTTGGAAGCACATAGTGAATAAGGGTTAGAGAAATAAACAGATGAAAGCAAGCAAACACAAAAGTGAGCAAAGTAGAAGGAAAGCTATACTCAAGTGCCTTGTCTGTGTCCTTGCTCGAGTGGAGTCGCGCAGAGTAGAGTCGATGTCTTTACACTCTTCGGTCTTCACGCGATGAGGCTGAACGCTCCCGCTGACGCTTCCGCGCCAGCGTCAACGAGCGTATTAAATAGATGCTAATTACTACAATCAGAGCAGGTGAGGACGCTTTTGTAATTCTCCCAAACAATCAAGGGAACAGCCTGTCAATGGCTCATCAGCTCCAAAGCGAAACTATGACTCACGAGTAGTGAAATATCCAGCAATAGCAATAACAATTGAGTGCGGACGGGCGGCAAAAACAGCCCGTGTTATAATTCAAATACAATTATCTTAGCCAGTAAAATTATAAATCCAAAAAGAACTACAGAATCGAAATGTATCCACTTGTAAGTGTGTAATACGCTGAGCAAATACAGCAAACTGAGTAATTCCAAAAAAACACTTACGTACGGCTTCAATATGCGCTCCTTTCACTGTCAGCACGCTTCTTTCTCGCGACTAACTGACCGACCTGACTTTATATATGTTCTGTCCACCTTTGTAATTCTCCCAAACAATCAAGGGAACAGCCTGTCAATGGCTCATCAGCTCCAAAGCGAAACTATGACTCACGAGTAGTGAAATATCCAGCAATAGCAATAACAATTGAGTGCGGACGGGCGGCAAAAACAGCCCGTGTTATAATTCAAATACAATTATCTTAGCCAGTAAAATTATAAATCCAAAAAGAACTACAGAATCGAAATGTATCCACTTGTAAGTGTGTAATACGCTGAGCAAATACAGCAAACTGAGTAATTCCAAAAAAACACTTACGTACGGCTTCAATATGCGCTCCTTTCACTGTCAGCACGCTTCTTTCTCGCGACTAACTGACCGACCTGACTTTATATATGTTCTGTCCACCTTTGTAATTCTCCCAAACAATCAAGGGAACAGCCTGTCAATGGCTCATCAGCTCCAAAGCGAAACTATGACTCACGAGTAGTGAAATATCCAGCAATAGCAATAACAATTGAGTGCGGACGGGCGGCAAAAACAGCCCGTGTTATAATTCAAATACAATTATCTTAGCCAGTAAAATTATAAATCCAAAAAGAACTACAGAATCGAAATGTATCCACTTGTAAGTGTGTAATACGCTGAGCAAATACAGCAAACTGAGTAATTCCAAAAAACACTTACGTACGGCTTCAATATGCGCTCCTTTCACTGTCAGCACGCTTCTTTCTCGCGACTAACTGACCGACCTGACTTGTTCTGTCCACCTTTGTAATTCTCCCAAACAATCAAGGGAACAGCCTGTCAATGGCTCATCAGCTCCAAAGCGAAACTATGACTCACGAGTAGTGAAATATCCAGCAATAGCAATAACAATTGAGTGCGGACGGGCGGCAAAAACAGCCCGTGTTATAATTCAAATACAATTATCTTAGCCAGTAAAATTATAAATCCAAAAAGAACTACAGAATCGAAATGTATCCACTTGTAAGTGTGTAATACGCTGAGCAAATACAGCAAACTGAGTAATTCCAAAAAACACTTACGTACGGCTTCAATATGCGCTCCTTTCACTGTCAGCACGCTTCTTTCTCGCGACTAACTGACCGACCTGACTTTATATATGTTCTGTCCACCTTTGTAATTCTCCCAAACAATCAAGGGAACAGCCTGTCAATGGCTCATCAGCTCCAAAGCGAAACTATGACTCACGAGTAGTGAAATATCCAGCAATAGCAATAACAATTGAGTGCGGACGGGCGGCAAAAACAGCCCGTGTTATGATTCAAATACAATTATCTTAGCCAGTAAAATTATAAATCCAAAAAGAACTACAGAATCGAAATGTATCCACTTGTAAGTGTGTAATACGCTGAGCAAATACAGCAAACTGAGTAATTCCAAAAAACACTTACGTACGGCTTCAATATGCGCTCCTTTCACTGTCAGCACGCTTCTTTCTCGCGACTAACTGACCGACCTGACTTTATATATGTTCTGTCCACCTTTGTAATTCTCCCAAACAATCAAGGGAACAGCCTGTCAATGGCTCATCAGCTCCAAAGCGAAACTATGACTCACGAGTAGTGAAATATCCAGCAATAGCAATAACAATTGAGTGCGGACGGGCGGCAAAAACAGCCCGTGTTATAATTCAAATACAATTATCTTAGCCAGTAAAATTATAAATCCAAAAAGAACTACAGAATCGAAATGTATCCACTTGTAAGTGTGTAATACGCTGAGCAAATACAGCAAACTGAGTAATTCCAAAAAAACACTTACGTACGGCTTCAATATGCGCTCCTTTCACTGTCAGCACGCTTCTTTCTCGCGACTAACTGACCGACCTGACTTTATATATGTTCTGTCCACCTTTGTAATTCTCCCAAACAATCAAGGGAACAGCCTGTCAATGGCTCATCAGCTCCAAAGCGAAACTATGACTCACGAGTAGTGAAATATCCAGCAATAGCAATAACAATTGAGTGCGGACGGGCGGCAAAAAAGCTTTATGGCTCATCTCAGCCATAAAGCTGTCAAACGAAATAAATTTACTTCGTATTATCGATATTATCAACTAATATTGGACGGCATTGGACGTTTTATTGCTGTCACTAAGCTATCACTAGCTAGCTAGTTATCTACATATTACTACGCATTTCACTGACAATAAGGAAATCCAGACGAGCCAAATTTTAATGCTGCGTCAATTTTGAAGGTGAATAGAAATGCCAGAAACAACTGTTCATCTTTTATTATTTAAGAAAGGGATAGAGCTACAAGAACTTATATATTTTAATTTTTGTAGTGGTAAGTACAGTGTATCCATAATAGCACTTTTGTTTGTAGAGGGTATAGTTAATCCAGTTTATGGGTCATAATTTGTGTATCATTTAAGTCATAATTAGCTTTTTAAGTCTTGGAGTAACTATAGGAGCATTTTTGTTTATATAGTTTTTATAAATACTTAACCCATTTGTGCCCAATTTATTTCTGAATGGCATGTTCTGCATTTATTTTCCCCAGGTTTTTGTATTTTTTCTTGAAAATCGTATTTGAATCTGTGGCAACTATAGTTATTGCCGGTGGGCAAATATGTTGTATGCACCCCTTCAATGTCAAATATGTATAAGAGGAGAACATTTAGCATCTAACTCAAAATAACTGCTTTCAACAGATCAATCTTTATTCATAATCACATTTATTATGTTTGACTAAGTATACTAAAAACTATAGATCTATTGTAAGATTTGTTTTGTTTGGATGATTCTAGAGACCTTCATGATTACGTTGATATATATATGTCAACTAAAAATACTTATTAGGAACATGAAAATATCCTTTCTTTGGGAGGGTTTGCCTTCGTTGTGCTCCCTGGAAGTAGGAGTAGGAAGTTGGCAGTCTCATGTGACAGGAAGTTAATACTTTTTTTTTCTTGAATCCTTTATTTGGTTGTATGCTTGTGTGTCATTAAGATATAAAACATGGATAATATCTAGAAAAATACTTACAGAAGGAAAATGACACCTATACACTGGCAACTATTTGCCGGTGGGTTTTAACAATTAAGGGGCGGGGCGCAAAACTCAATCTTGCCTAGGGCAACCAAAGAGCTAGAGCCGGCCCTGGACTCGACTCATGTAAACAAAAGAGATAACGTGCACAATCTGACGTCAAACAAAGGAGAGAACGGCGCACACTTTGACTTAACAAGCCGAAATCTCTGGTTTCACCGTCTACATGACAACGCTGCAACCGGAGTTCACCCTGGCGGAGTTTTCAAAAAAGTCTGGTTTCAGTAACCGGATACTGCGTTTGCGTGTGGACGCACAGCCAAACCGCGCAGAAAAAGCTGCGGTTTTGAAAAAACGTGTTCCGTGTTCGTGTGGACAGGGCCTCAGTCTCACACACAGCGCTGGCTAATCCACATATGGCCATTTCCTTTGTAGGACTAACCAACCGTGAAAGTTTGCAGCCGAAAACCACATCTGATTGGTCGATGTGAATTTCCGACTGCGTGATTGGTTCTCAAGTCCGCCTGAGAGAGAACGCCGAAATCAGCTCATAAACGTTCACAGGACGACAACAGCTGTCACTTGCAAAAAGAAAGCGTGGTAGGATGGCTAGATAGGGGAAGTTTAGATACTTTAGATACTTCTGTCTCAACAAAGCTCCTCGCTCACGGTTCATGTGTCAGAACGCCAGCTCTATGTCTAGGGTGGCCATACGTCTGGATTTTGGCCGGACAGTCCGGATTTTAAGCTCATTAACTCATACACTCATACACTCATTAAGTCAGACACTCATTTGTCCTCCTTTTTGGAGTTGCGCTGAATCGGCCTATAAAACCCTGCTCTAGAATCTGTATTGGGACTCAGCAGCAGCACAGCGTCTAATGCCGTAAGATCTCTGGTCAAACAAATGATTGGCTGAAAGCGGTGTCAAATAAATATCTGATATATCATTGGTTAAAAACGTAATCAAGCCTCCACGATGTGCTGGCTACGTCATATCATAATGTTAACACGCCTAAACGTCAGACGCTCAGACCTCATTTATCTGGAATGGACAAAAGAAAACATAAAAGTAACCGACGAGCCGCAGGTAGGCTACCGTCTTCCCTTAGGTCATTTTTTCGAGAAACAACATCACCTCAGGATGACAAAATCTATCATAATCATGCAGTCAAGCATCACCAGTCATACAGAAATACATAACGAAATAATGTGGCACAGTGCCCGAAAACATTACATTTCTGGACTTCTGGAAATGGAATAACGGCGTTATAGATAAACGGCGTTACTAATGGAATTATCTTTTTCAGTAACGAGTAATCAAACGAATGACTGTTTCTCCCGTTACAACACTGTTAGCGTTACTGAGAATAAAATGCGGCGTTACTATAATTGAGCTCACTGGAGCGGTTTCATCCGAACAGGCTCTCTGTCAGTCGGACCTGCAACATGTTTTTTTTCCCTCTGGTTGGTTGGTTGGTGTGTGTGTGTGTGTGTGCGTGCGGGCGTGCATGCCATGCGTGTTGGTGGGTGGGAGACAAGGTTGAGGTTGATAGGTTGAGTTCACACACACACACACACACACACGCACACGCACACACACGCACGCATATGCACAGTCACACACACCAATGAGAAGGAGGAGTCAGAGCGATGGCAAGTCCAACGACTTCAAAGGTAGCTTTCGCAAACTGGAAGTATAAGCGCTACTCTTCCCTCGTTGAGGTGAAAGGTCAGAATGTTTATGTGACGTGCAGCTTATGCCCAGGAAGAAAGAGTCTCTCCACATCGGTGGCCAGTGATTCTGATCTAATGAAGCCTCACATCATCACATGACGCCACAAAATGAGTGGCTAAAAACCCAGGTGATAAGGTGAGCTCCACTACCAGAGGAGGAGTACTGATAATATTTACACAATATTTACACTATAGTAGGTCTACTGATAATATTTACACAATATTTACACTATAGTAGGCCTACTGATAATATTTACACAATATTTACACTATAGTAGGTCTACTGATAATATTTACACAATATTTACACTATAGTAGGCCTACTGATAATATTTACACAATATTTACACTATAGAAGGCCTACTGATAATATTTACACTATAGGAGGTCTACTGATAATATTTACACAATATTTACACTATAGTAGGCCTACTGATAATATTTACACAATATTTACACTATAGTAGGCCTACTGATAATATTTACACTATAGGAGGTCTACTGATAATATTTACACAATATTTACACTATAGTAGGCCTACTGATAATATTTACACAATATTTACACTATAGTAGGCCTACTGATAATATTTACACAATATTTACACTATAGTAGGTCTACTGATAATATTTACACAATATTTACACTATAGTAGGCCTACTGATAATATTTACACTATAGGAGGTCTACTGATAATATTTACACAATATTTACACTATAGTAGGCCTACTGATAATATTTACACAATATTTACACTATAGTAGGCCTACTGATAATATTAACACAATATTTACACTATAGTAGGCCTACTGATAATATTTACACTATAGGAGGTCTACTGATAATATTTACACAATATTTACACTATAGTAGGCCTACTGATAATATTTACACAATATTTACACTATAGTAGGTCTACTGATAATATTTACACAATATTTACACTATAGTAGGCCTACTGATAATATTTACACAATATTTACACTATAGTAGGTCTACTGATAATATTTACACAATATTTACACTATAGTAGGCCTACTGATAATATTTACACTATAGGAGGTCTACTGATAATATTTACACAATATTTACACTATAGTAGGCCTACTGATAATATTTACACAATATTTACACTATAGTAGGTCTACTGATAATATTTACACAATATTTACACTATAGTAGGCCTACTGATAATATTTACACAATATTTACACTATAGTAGGCCTACTGATAATATTTACACTATAGGAGGTCTACTGATAATATTTACACAATATTTACACTATAGTAGGCCTACTGATAATATTTACACAATATTTACACTATAGTAGGCCTACTGATAATATTTACACAATATTTACACTATAGAAGGCCTACTGATAATATTTACACTATAGGAGGTCTACTGATAATATTTACACAATATTTACACTATAGTAGGCCTACTGATAATATTTACACAATATTTACACTATAGTAGGCCTACTGATAATATTTACACAATATTTACACTATAGTAGGTCTACTGATAATATTTACACAATATTTACACTATAGTAGGCCTACTGATAATATTTACACAATATTTACACTTTAGTGGGCCTACTGATAATATTTACACTATAGTAGGTCTACTGATAATATTTACACAATATTTACACTTTAGTAGGCCTACTGATAATATTTACACAATATTTACACTATAGTAGGCCTACTGATAATATTTACACAATATTTACACTATAGTAGGCCTACTGATAATATTTACACAATATTTACACTATAGTAGGTCTACTGATAATATTTACACAATATTTACACTATAGTAGGTCTACTGATAATATTTACACAATATCTACACTATAGTAGGCCTACTGATAATATTTACACAATATTTACACTATAGTAGGCCTACTGATAATATTTACACAATATTTACACTATAGTAGGCCTACTGATAATTTTTACACAATATTTACACTATAGTAGGTCTACTGATAATATTTACACAATATTTACACTATAGTAGGTCTACTGATAATATTTACACAATATTTACACTATAGTAGGCCTACTGATAATATTTACACAATATTTACACTATAGTAGGCCTACTGATAATATTTACACAATATTTACACTATAGTAGGCCTACTGATAATATTTACACAATATATACACTATAGTAGACCTACTGATAATATTTACACAATATTTACACTATAGTAGGCCTACTGATAATATTTACACAATATTTACACTATAGTAGGTCTACTGATAATATTTACACAATATTTACACTATAGTAGGTCTACTGATAATATTTACACAATATTTACACTATAGTAGGTCTACTGTTAATATTTACACAATATTTACACTATAGTAGGTCTACTGATAATATTTACACAATATTTACACTATAGTAGGTCTACTGATAATATTTACACAATATTTACACTATAGTAGGCCTACTGATAATATTTACTCAATATTTACACTATAGTAGGTCTACAGATAATATTAACACAATATTTACACTATAGTAGGCCTACTGATAATATTTACACAATATTTACACTATAGTAGACCTACTGATAATATTTACACAATATTTACACTATAGTAGGTCTACTGATAATATTGACACAATATTTACACTATAGTAGGTCTACTGATAATATTGACACAATATTTACACTATAATAGGCCTACTGATAATATTTACATAATATTTACACTATAGTAGGTCTACAGATAATATTTACACAATATTTACACTATAGTAGGTCTACTGATAATATTTACACAATATTTACACTATAGTAGGTCTACTGGTAATATTTACACAATATTTACACTATAATAGGCCTACTGATAATATTTACACAATATTTACACTATAGTAGGTCTACTGGTAATATTTACACAATATTTACACTATAGTAGGTCTACTGATAATATTTACACTATATTTACACTATAGTAGGTCTACTGATAATATTTACACAATATTTACACTATAGTAAGCCTACTGATAATATTTACACAATATTTACACTATAGTAGGCCTACTGATAATATTTACACAATATTTACACTATAGTAGGCCTACTGATAATATTTACACAATATTTACACTATAGTAGGCCTACTGATAATATTTACACAATATTTACACTATAGTAGGTCTACTGATAATATTTACACAATATTTACACTATAGTAGGCCTACTGATAATATTTACACAATATTTACACTATAGTAGGTCTACTGATAATATTTACAATAATGTATTGAATTTGATAGGTGTCTCTCACATTGTCCCACAGCAACATTACAACAGTGTAGATTAATGTACAATGTTTTATAATAATAATGTATTCTATTTAGTGTCCAATTCATTAATTTAACATATTTAATATCGGGGGCAAAAGAGTAACACAGTAGTTACTTTCCCTGGTAATTAGTTACTTTTATAATGATGTAACTCAGTTACTATTTGTAAGAAGTAACTAGGAACTATAACTAATTACTTTTTTAAAGTAACGTGCCCAACACTGGTCTTGAATAAATACAGATACTGTGAACAAACACTTATTTGCCTCTTCTCTTACACACAGGTCTACATCATCAAGATATATCGTAGATCAAATGGTCTGGTAATGAATAGACTATTGCAGAATCACTGGATCATGACACCATCGATATGATGGACACAATTGTATTGTAGTTGCGAGTACACAAGCGTCCTATGCAATTATTCTTGCCTCACTAAATTCCACAAAGTGTCCTCCTCTTGGTGTTATGGAAATGGCCACCCTATCGACGTCATGTTCTCGCGCATGCGTCGCGGTGCTTCGTGAGTTCACGTCAAAGGCAGGGTTGCCAACTCTCCCGCATTCAGGCTCTGTCTCACGCGCTCACTCTGCCCAAGTTAATCTCACGCCAAAGCTGCTTTTGATATGAAACAAAGTCTAAGCTTTTAATGTTTTTTTTTTAATGTTTTTTTATAAAACACACTGGCATCCAGTTAAAGCCAGAGGCTTTGAAAAACGAGTCACGAGCTTCACGAGCTCTCAATAAATTGATAGTCAACAGCTTCACTACACAGGTGTTTGCAGTAATTTTTGGTAAACAGTACAGCATAGTGTGCATTGATTATTACGTCAACCATATTTACAGGATCATTTTATTATGGAGAGTGATGGAAATCAACAGTGTTAACATTAATGTTAATGTTTTTCTCAGGTATTCCTTACAAATTGGTCACACTCATACTCATTGGTGGTCAAATGTGACCATACACCTCAACTATTTTTCAATTAAATAAATGTTCTATAGCCTATTTAAGTTCAATAATATTTATTGAATATTTTGAGGAGATCTTTTGGTACTAAATACTATATGTGCAATAATTATTGTCCATTAATGACCACTTAAAATATTTTTCTTCTAATATTTTGTATTATTTATAATACAATTAGAGTAGTAATTAAGGTTCAAATAGAGAATTCCAATGCAAAGTGGCAAATTAGAGTTATTTTGTGGCTGGAAAAATAATAATTTTCATTTGTAATGCCATGGTTTTTGGCCTACCCACTATAGGTGCCTGTATGGCTCTTTAATAAATATACATGTATCTAGTCTAGTTGCTCAAACTATTGCAGATCATAACTGCTGACTTATTTTTAGGTTTTGCATTTGAATAAATATTTAGACAAGATCAAACCCTAGATTTCTTTAAACGTTAATAACTTACATCCTAATATTTTTAATGATACTTATATAAGCACACACAAGTGAATATTAATGAATGCGAGCAAATATAATTTAACCCAAGAAAAGTTTAAAATGGTGCTAAAAAGGCAATTTTCCCTTATATGTACAGTAGGTTATATACATATGAATTGATACCGAATCAAGATCAAAATCGATATTTGTGCCAATCACCACCCAAACAAAAAAATCTCCCTCCAACATGAATTTAAAAGTTGGCAACCCTGCAAAGGCCCAGAATAAAGTTGAACAAAGTCGCTATTTTGATTTTTTGTTTGCGCACAAAAACTATTCTCATCGCTTCATAAAATGATTGTAGACCCACTGTAGTGAGATGGACTTTAACAACGTCTTTAGTAGCTTTCATGGGTCTTGAGAGAGGAACTGCTGGCTATGGAGGCCTTTCTGAGCCATCGGATTTCAACACAAATATCTTCATTTGTGTCTGAAGATGAACAAAGGTCTTATGAGGGTGAGGAATTAATGACAGAATTTTCATTTTAGGGTGAACTAACCATAGATGGCACTAACCCTTTAAGGTAACTTCAGCTTAAGGCTATTTTTGTTAATAATTTATTCATTTATCAATTTCCATGCATTTTAAATATTATACACTACTGATATTAATGATATGGATATATATATTGTTTGTAGGTTGGGGGTTTCAATAGAAATGAATGAAATTATACAAATAAAACTTGAATGGCTGTTTCTCAGAATGAGTTTTTCCTCACACTCAGAGTCAGATTATCACTTCAGGAGCACCTCATCTACATCAGTCTCATCCTGAACTACATTCTGAAGGCTTTTCCCGAGGGATCTGCTGATATATCATTCCTATCCTGAGTTATGGGTCATTTTACTGCAAAAAACATGGCGGAAATTGATTTTTCAGTATTCTCTAATTTACTAAAGCACACAATCAGATCCCCAGAATCCCCTCTGTGAAAGCCCTCTCATCTAACATGTCAACAAATACAACCAAGAATTTTAAACCTGGTCCTTTCCGATTTACAGATTTTGTTTTTGAACATGTATGCAAATTAGCGTATATTTAAATATATAAGGCCTCATTTGCATATTAAAATCCCTATTGACCTGTAGTGTCTCCCCTTAAATAAACACAGCCTTTGATGAGCAGAAGAGACATTAAAAATATTAATTATGCTAAGCTTTTGAGCGGTAGTGTTCATGCCATAGAGTGCATGTGTGGTATGATGTATGATGACAGTATGATGATGACATGAGGATGAATGTACAGTATGATGATGACATGAGGATGAATGTACAGTATGATGATGACATGAGGATGAATGTACAGTATGATGATGACATGAGGATGAATGTACAGTGTGACGATGGCATGAGGATGAATGTACAGTATGACGATGGCATGAGGATGAATGTACAGTATGATGATGGCATGAGGATGAATGTACAGTATGACGATGGCATGAGGATGAATGTACAGTATGATGATGACATGAGGATGAATGTACAGTATGATGATGGCATGAGGATGAATGTACAGTATGATGATGACATGAGGATGAATGTACAGTATGATGATGGCATGAGGATGAATGTACAGTATGATGATGACATGAGGATGAATGTACAGTATGACGATGGCATGAGGATGAATGTACAGTATGACGATGGCATGAGGATGAATGTACAGTATGACGATGGCATGAGGATGAATGTACAGTATGACGATGACATGAGGATGAATGTACAGTATGACGATGGCATGAGGATGAATGTACAGTATGACGATGACATGAGGATGAATGTACAGTATGACGATGACATGAGGATGAATGTACAGTATGATGATGGCATGAGGATGAATGTACAGTATGACGATGGCATGAGGATGAATGTACAGTATGACGATGACATGAGGATGAATGTACAGTATGACGATGACATGAGGATGAATGTACAGTATGATGATGGCATGAGGATGAATGTACAGTATGATGATGGCATGAGGATGAATGTACAGTATGACGATGGCATGAGGATGAATGTACAGTATGACGATGGCATGAGGATGAATGTACAGTATGACGATGACATGAGGATGAATGTACAGTATGACGATGACATGAGGATGAATGTACAGTATGACGATGACATGAGGATGAATGTACAGTATGATGATGGCATGAGGATGAATGTACAGTATGATGATGGCATGAGGATGAATGTACAGTATGATGACATGAGGATGAATGTACAGTATGATGATGGCATGAGGATGAATGTACAGTATGAAGATGACATGAGGATGAATGTACAGTATGATGGTGGCATGAGGATGAATGTACAGTATGACGATGGCATGAGGATGAATGTACAGTATGATGATGACATGAGGATGAATGTACAGTATGATGATGGCATGAGGATGAATGTACAGTATGAAGATGACATGAGGATGAATGTACAGTATGATGATGGCATGAGGATGAATGTACAGTATGACGATGGCATGAGGATGAATGTACAGTATGATGATGACATGAGGATGAATGTACAGTATGACGATGGCATGAGGATGAATGTACAGTATGATGGCATGAGGATGAATGTACAGTATGACGATGGCATGAGGATGAATGTACAGTATGACGATGGCATGAGGATGAATGTACAGTATGACGATGGCATGAGGATGAATGTACAGTATGATGGCATGAGGATGAATGTACAGTATGATGATGGCATGAGGATGAATGTACAGTATGACGATGGCATGAGGATGAATGTACAGTATGACGATGGCATGAGGATGAATGTACAGTATGACGATGACATGAGGATGAATGTACAGTATGCCGATGGCATGAGGATGAATGTACAGTATGACGATGGCATGAGGATGAATGTACAGTATGACGATGACATGAGGATGAATGTACAGTATGATGATGACATGAGGATGAATGTACAGTATGACGATGGCATGAGGATGAATGTACAGTATGATGATGGCATGAG
The DNA here is from genome assembly GCA_023566225.1 of Romanogobio albipinnatus. Lineage (NCBI taxonomy): Eukaryota > Metazoa > Chordata > Actinopteri > Cypriniformes > Gobionidae > Romanogobio > Romanogobio albipinnatus. The sequence goes on along the minus strand of CM042259.1, from coordinate 46,987,393 downwards.
GATGAATGTACAGTATGACGATGGCATGAGGATGAATGTACAGTATGATGATGACATGAGGATGAATGTACAGTATGACGATGGCATGAGGATGAATGTACAGTATGAAGATGACATGAGGATGAATGTACAGTATGATGATGGCATGAGGATGAATGTACAGTATGAAGATGACATGAGGATGAATGTACAGTATGATGATGGTATGAGGATGAATGTACAGTATGATGATGACATGAGGATGAATGTACAGTATGATGATGGCATGAGGATGAATGTACAGTATGACGATGACATGAGGATGAATGTACAGTATGATGATGGCATGAGGATGAATGTACAGTATGATGATGGCATGAGGATGAATGTACAGTATGACGATGGCATGAGGATGAATGTACAGTATGATGATGACATGAGGATGAATGTACAGTATGATGATGACATGAGGATGAATGTACAGTATGATGATGGCATGAGGATGAATGTACAGTATGAAGATGACATGAGGATGAATGTACAGTATGATGATGACATGAGGATGAATGTACAGTATGAAGATGACATGAGGATGAATGTACAGTATGACGATGGCATGAGGATGAATGTACAGTATGAAGATGACATGAGGATGAATGTACAGTATGACGATGGCATGAGGATGAATGTACAGTATGACGATGACATGAGGATGAATGTACAGTATGATGATGGCATGAGGATGAATGTACAGTATGATGATGGCATGAGGATGAATGTACAGTATGACGATGGCATGAGGATGAATGTACAGTATGATGATGACATGAGGATGAATGTACAGTATGATGATGGCATGAGGATGAATGTACAGTATGATGATGACATGAGGATGAATGTACAGTATGATGATGGCATGAGGATGAATGTACAGTATGACGATGGCATGAGGATGAATGTACAGTATGACGATGGCATGAGGATGAATGTACAGTATGACGATGGCATGAGGATGAATGTACAGTATGATGATGGCATGAGGATGAATGTACAGTATGATGATGACATGAGGATGAATGTACAGTATGATGATGGCATGAGGATGAATGTACAGTATGACGATGGCATGAGGATGAATGTACAGTATGATGATGGCATGAGGATGAATGTACAGTATGATGATGGCATGAGGATGAATGTACAGTATGATGATGGCATGAGGATGAATGTACAGTATGACGATGGCATGAGGATGAATGTACAGTATGACGATGGCATGAGGATGAATGTACAGTATGATGATGGCATGAGGATGAATGTACAGTATGATGATGGCATGAGGATGAATGTACAGTATGATGATGGCATGAGGATGAATGTACAGTATGATGATGGCATGAGGATGAATGTACAGTATGACGATGGCATGAGGATGAATGTACAGTATGAAGATGACATGAGGATGAATGTACAGTATGATGATGGCATGAGGATGAATGTACAGTATGATGATGGCATGAGGATGAATGTACAGTATGACGATGGCATGAGGATGAATGTACAGTATGATGATGACATGAGGATGAATGTACAGTATGATGATGGCATGAGGATGAATGTACAGTATGATGATGGCATGAGGATGAATGTACAGTATGATGATGACATGAGGATGAATGTACAGTATGACGATGGCATGAGGATGAATGTACAGTATGATGATGGCATGAGGATGAATGTACAGTATGACGATGGCATGAGGATGAATGTACAGTATGATGATGACATGAGGATGAATGTACAGTATGGTGATGGCATGAGGATGAATGTACAGTATGACGATGGCATGAGGATGAATGTACAGTATGACGATGGCATGAGGATGAATGTACAGTATGACGATGGCATGAGGATGAATGTACAGTATGACGATGGCATGAGGATGAATGTACAGTATGACGATGGCATGAGGATGAATGTACAGTATGACGATGGCATGAGGATGAATGTACAGTATGCCGATGGCATGAGGATGAATGTACAGTATGATGATGGCATGAGGATGAATGTACAGTATGATGATGGCATGAGGATGAATGTACAGTATGATGATGACATGAGGATGAATGTACAGTATGACGATGACATGAGGATGAATGTACAGTATGACGATGACATGAGGATGAATGTACAGTATGACGATGGCATGAGGATGAATGTACAGTATGACGATGGCATGAGGATGAATGTACAGTATGACGATGACATGAGGATGAATGTACAGTATGACGATGGCATGAGGATGAATGTACAGTATGACGATGGCATGAGGATGAATGTACAGTATGATGATGGCATGAGGATGAATGTACAGTATGATGATGGCATGAGGATGAATGTACAGTATGACGATGGCATGAGGATGAATGTACAGTATGACGATGGCATGAGGATGAATGTACAGTATGACGATGACATGAGGATGAATGTACAGTATGAT
>CM042259.1:46969914-46979914 GCA_023566225.1 Romanogobio albipinnatus | reverse complement strand
TCACAGTATTATCACAATGTTACACTAAACAATAATAAAATGGCAAAATTCCATAAAATCAATGTTTACACTCTCTCTCACACTCTCTCTCTCTCTCACACACACACACACACACACACACACACACACACACACACACACACACACACACACACACACACACACACACACACTCTCTCTCTTTCTCACACACACACACACACACACACTCTCTCTCTTTCACACACACACACACACACACACACACACACACACACACACACACACACTCTCTCTCTCACACACACTCTCACACATACACACACTCTCACACACACACTCTCTCTCTCACACACACACTCTCACACACACACTCACACACACACACACACACACACACACACACACACACACACACACACACACACACTCTCACACACACCACACACACACACACACACACACACACACACACTCACACTCACACTCACAGTCACACTCACTCACACACACTCTCTCTCTCTCTCTCTCTCACACACACACACACACACACACTCTCTCTCTCACACACACATTCTGTCACACACACACTCACACACTCTCAAACACACTCACACACACACATTCTGTCACACACACACTCCCATTCTCACTAGGGCTGTCAAAATTGCTCAAAAATGACGTTCGAATATTCCCTCTAAAAAAAACACGAATATTCGAACTATTCGAACATCTGGTTGCGCATTTTGTCAATGACGCGCATTACGTCAATAACAGGACAAATGAATACAAAGAGACATAACTACTTGTATAGGTAGTCTATTTAAGTTTAAACATATTTGACAACGTATTACCTACACAAAAACAAGTAAATCAACTAATGGCCAAGACTGCAGACCTCACACTCACTCGCCCTCACCCTCACGCTCTCTGCGCATAATGGTTTAAATGAACAAACACATTTTGAGAGCTGATCAAGAGTTTTGTGCAAGCAATTTAAGGTCGCGACTCTTGTCCCAAATATAGCAGCTTTATTCAGTGATTGAAACAAATATTAATTGAAGTTTTACAGCATATTGAACGCTCCGAGCGAGCTGTGCTGTGGTAAACATGGAACTTTTCCTTGTCATGAAACGGTAAATAATCAAACCAGTGGAAGCAGTGCATTTATCCTTTATTCATGCAATATCTCTTCAGTCAGTACAGTAGCCTACACTTTAGTAATGTTAGGGTTATGGTACCTCGGCTCCACTGCTCGACAGAACTCCCTGAAGCCTCCACGACACTGATCGCTCTCATGTCCTTACAAATGAACGAAATTAATTTCTCCGTTACGGCCTCTTGTCGTGTTGCAGACAGAGCTTGTGGCGGGCGATGCAAAGTAAGGGTGGTCCAGTTTGCACATACAAATTAGTTGCTTATATTTACAAAATGAGCCTACAAAAGCATAAACAAGCTCGTTTAATAAAGAAAAGCTCACGAAACAAAGTGAAAACTCACGAAAGTGTTTAGTGAAATTAGGAAACATTTAAGAGATCATAAATTTAGTTGTACAAGTTAACGTTACATTTCTACATACATTTTGTTCTCATGTCACACGTAATATCAAGGTTTACTTTGATCTGTTTTACATGATTCTTTTGTAGTGTGGTTTTCGGTGAAGTGTACTAAAATAAATATCGTCACCTGTGTACATTAGCCCACTTCTTCTCTACGCTTTTTCCTGATGGTTTATAGAACAATTACTCCGAGTCGCCCTCTGTCGCTTCAAAGAATAGCACAATGGTCAAGTATAAACTAAACGCCTCGTCCGTTTGGGGAGGAGCGCGCACAGTCAGCGGGGGCTCGCGCCATAGACAGTAAAGGCTCGCGCTGCGGAGCCAGGCGAAAGTATAAAACAAGGCTTCAGGCCGCTAGCGCGCCCACTCGCAAAGCAGACAGCCACGCCTCTACTATCGCGGGCGTTTTTTTTCACTTTTTTTTTAAATTCGAATATTAATTTTCCCCTTCGAAATTCGTTTTTTAAAAACTATTCGAATATATATTCGAATTTAGAATATTCGTTGACAGCCCTAATTCTCACACACTCTCTCTCTCTCACACACACACACACACACTCTCACACACACATTCTGTCACACACACACTCACACTCTCTCACACACACACACACACACACACTACACACACACACACACACACACTCTCTCTCTCTCTCTCTCTCTCTCTCACACACACACACACACACACACACACACACACACACTCTCTCTCACACACATTCTGTCACACACTCACACACTCTCAAACACACTCACACACATACACTCCCATTCTCTCTCACACACACACACACACACACACACACACAATCTCAATCTCTCTCTCACACACACACACACACACACAAACACACATTCTCTCACACACACTCTCTCTCTCACACACACACATTCTCTTACACACACTCTCACACACAGCCTCACACACACATATAATGGCAAAAGTATTTCAATATATTGGCACAGTTTGTAAGTTTGACTGTTTGTTACTTGAAAAACTGCAAATAATGAGTCAATACATCATCAATCCTTCCTCCAAAATGTGTCTTACCCAGATTTACTACGGTAAGCCTATTATAAGTGTTTATATTTTAGACCTTTATCTCCTCAGCTCCTTGTTCTGACCAGATCTGAGACTGTTTATCTCAGAAGCCATTAAGCTTCCTGACAAGAGTCATTAAAGTCAGTAGTAATAACTATAGCCGCCTAATTACCAGCGGATCATTGAGGAGCTAAACAACACCTTAACTATCCCAGAGTCCTCCGGCGCACAAACACCAGCCACAGAAAACAGCAGATCAATGCGCATTCAGATCAGGCCAGCTGGGAGAAGTCTGTGCACTCGAGGACCTTTCACATGGACTTTATTTAATAAAGCTTGGCCGTTCGGAGAGACCGAGTCCTGAATAGATGGCAACACGGCTCCAATGTGCCGCTCAAAGTCACCGGCCGTGGCAGAGCGCCATGCCCCGTCTCACAGCCATGCCAGCGCCAGCGGGTGCCAGCGAGGGGTTCCTCCGCGTGCCAGGGCTTTGGCATCACCCAGACAACTACAACTTTCTCTTTGTCATTTAGTTAAGGTTAGGAGAAGCTTGACAGGGTTCGTTATTTGAAGAGCAAATTATTGCATTCGCTCATTCGATAAAGCAGAACAGAAGGCCTTTAATGTTCTTATCTGGGTGTTAGAGTGAAAGGCCGATCAAAATAATGAAGTTGGGATCAATCACAAGATCAAACCGAGTGCAGCTAGCTGTACTTTAGACAAACGGATGGATGGATGGGTGGGTGGGTGCATGGATTGGATGGGTGATTGGATGGATGGGTGGGTGGACGGATGGATGGATGGGTGTGTGTGTGGATGGGTGGGTGGATTGGATGGGTGGGTGGATTGGATGGATGGGTGTGTGGACGGATGGATGGATGGGTGTGTGTGTGGATATGGATGGGTGGGTGGATGAATTGGATGGATGGATGGATGGGTGGGTGTGTGGATGGGTGTGTGGATGGATGGATGGATTGGATGGTTGTATGTATGGATGGGTGGGTGGATGGATTGGATGGATGAATGGATGGGTGGGTGTGTGGATGGGTGTGTGGATGGATGGATGGATTGGATGGTTGTATGTATGGATGGGTGGGTGGATGGATTGGATGGATGAATGGATGGGTGGGTGTGTGGATGGGTGTGTGGATGGATGGATGGATTGGATGGTTGTATGTATGGATGGGTGGATGGATGGATGGGTGGATGGATTGGATGGGTGGATGGATTGGATGGGTGGGTGGATGGATGGATTGGATGGTTGTGTGGATGGGTGGATGGTTGTGCGGATGGATGGGTGGATGGGTGTGTGTGTGTGTTTGTGTGTGTGTGTGGATGGATGGATGGATGGATGGATGGGTTGATGGGTGGATGGATGGGTGGGTGGATGGATGGATTGGATGGGTTGATGGATGGATGGATGGATGGGTGGATGGATGGGTGGATGGATGGGTTGATGGGTGGATGGATGGATGGGTGGATGGGTGGATGGATGGGTTGATGGATGGATGGATGGATGGATGGATGGGTGGATGGATGGGTTGATGGGTGGATGGATGGATGGGTGGATGGGTGGATGGATGGGTTGATGGATGGATGGGTGGATGGATGGGTGGATGGATGGGTTGATGGATGGGTGGATGGGTGGATGGATGGGTGGATGGATGGGTGGATGGATGGGTGGATGGATGGGTGGATGGATAGATGGGTGGATGGATAGATTGATAAATGAATGGATGGATTACAGGTAGGTAGATGGGTCAGTGATGGATGTGTGCAGGCGGGTGCTGAGCATGCTGGGACAGGTCAGTGATTGTGTCATGACGCTGCAGTGACTCTGGATCTGTTACCCAGAGACTCTTCAACTCTTCCTCCAGTGTCTCTCTGGAGCCTCAGTAGAAACTCTGAGTTTGCACAGGAACTTCTAGTGTCTGTGCCTAGTTTTGTCATTTGCTAACAAACACTGGAAAACCATCCAACTGTTCCCGGTGCCATGGCAACAGCAAAGGCTTCTGGTAATGAGTAAGTGTGCGGAGCTAAAGTTTGACCACAGGTATGTGTGCATGATTAATGATTGATAAACTCGGATCAGTGAAGGCAAATAAATATTTCACCTCTTACTAACACACTCCTGAAGAAAATACACAATATCAGAGGAAACAGAGGAGATGTCCTGCTCTAAAGTGGTTGTGCACCGTAAAACTGTTTTCATGAATATCTTTGTTTCTATGCATTTCAATGGTCACAATAATTGTCAGTTGTACTCAATTTTCCTCACGAGTGGTACCACTATCAAAGTCATTCAACGCCCCTCCACATCACTTCAGGTGTTCAACCCCTTCATGGCCACAGGTGTGTAACTCAAGCTCTAGTCCTGCAGACGCTTCTACACACATCAGTGAGAGAATGGGCCGCTCTCAGGAGCTCAGAGAACTCAAGCTCTAGTCCTGCAGACGCTTCTACACACATCAGTGAGAGAATGGGCCGCTCTCAGGAGCTCAGAGAACTCAAGCTCTAGTCCTGCAGACGCTTCTACACACATCAGTGAGAGAATGGGCCGCTCTCAGGAGCTCAGAGAACTCAAGCTCTAGACCTGCAGACGCTTCTACACACATCAGTGAGAGAATGGACCGCTCTCAGGAGCTCAGAGAACTCAAGCTCTAGACCTGCAGACGCTTCTACACACATCAGTGAGAGAATGGGCCGCTCTCAGTAGCTCAGAGAACTCAAGCTCTAGACCTGCAGACGCTTCTACACACATCAGAGAGAGAATGGGCCGCTCTCAGGAGCTCAGAGAACTCAAGCTCTAGACCTGCAGACGCTTCTACACACATCAGTGAGAGAATGGGCCGCTCTCAGGAGCTCAGAGAACTCAAGCTCTAGTCCTGCAGACGCTTCTACACACATCAGTGAGAGAATGGACCGCTCTCAGGAGCTCAGAGAACTCAAGCTCTAGACCTGCAGACGCTTCTACACACATCAGTGAGAGAATGGGCCGCTCTCAGTAGCTCAGAGAACTCAAGCTCTAGACCTGCAGACGCTTCTACACACATCAGAGAGAGAATGGGCCGCTCTCAGGAGCTCAGAGAACTCAAGCTCTAGACCTGCAGACGCTTCTACACACATCAGTGAGAGAATGGGCCGCTCTCAGTAGCTCAGAGAACTCCAGCTCTAGTCCTGCAGACGCTTCTACACACATCAGTGAGAGAATGGACCGCTCTCAGGAGCTCAGAGAACTCAAGCTCTAGACCTGCAGACGCTTCTACACACATCAGTGAGAGAATGGGCCGCTCTCAGTAGCTCAGAGAACTCAAGCTCTAGACCTGCAGACGCTTCTACACACATCAGAGAGAGAATGGGCCGCTCTCAGGAGCTCAGAGAACTCAAGCTCTAGACCTGCAGACGCTTCTACACACATCAGTGAGAGAATGGGCCGCTCTCAGGAGCTCAGAGAACTCAAGCTCTAGGCCTGCAGACGCTTCTACACACATCAGTGAGAGAATGGACCGCTCTCAGGAGCTCAGAGAACTCAAGCTCTAGTCCTGCAGACGCTTCTACACACATCAGTGAGAGAATGGGCCGCTCTCAGGAGCTCAGAGAACTCAAGCTCTAGTCCTGCAGACGCTTCTACACACATCAGTGAGAGAATGGGCCGCTCTCAGGAGCTCAGAGAACTCAAGCTCTAGACCTGCAGACGCTTCTACACACATCAGTGAGAGAATGGGCCGCTCTCAGGAGCTCAGAGAACTCAAGCTCTAGGCCTGCAGACGCTTCTACACACATCAGTGAGAGAATGGACCGCTCTCAGGAGCTCAGAGAACTCCAGCTCTAGTCCTGCAGACGCTTCTACACACATCAGTGAGAGAATGGACCGCTCTCAGGAGCTCAGAGAACTCAAGCTCTAGACCTGCAGACGCTTCTACACACATCAGTGAGAGAATGGGCCGCTCTCAGTAGCTCAGAGAACTCAAGCTCTAGACCTGCAGACGCTTCTACACACATCAGTGAGAGAATGGGCCGCTCTCAGTAGCTCAGAGAACTCAAGCTCTAGTCCTGCAGACGCTTCTACACACATCAGTGAGAGAATGGACCGCTCTCAGGAGCTCAGAGAACTCCAGCTCTAGACCTGCAGACGCTTCTACACACATCAGTGAGAGAATGGGCCGCTCTCAGTAGCTCAGAGAACTCAAGCTCTAGACCTGCAGACGCTTCTACACACATCAGTGAGAGAATGGGCCGCTCTCAGTAGCTCAGAGAACTCAAGCTCTAGACCTGCAGACGCTTCTACACACATCAGTGAGAGAATGGGCCGCTCTCAGGAGCTCAGAGAACTCAAGCTCTAGACCTGCAGACGCTTCTACACACATCAGTGAGAGAATGGGCCGCTCTCAGTAGCTCAGAGAACTCAAGCTCTAGACCTGCAGACGCTTCTACACACATCAGTGAGAGAATGGGCCGCTCTCAGTAGCTCAGAGAACTCCAGCTCTAGTCCTGCAGACGCTTCTACACACATCAGTGAGAGAATGGGCCGCTCTCAGGAGCTCAGAGAACTCAAGCTCTAGACCTGCAGACGCTTCTACACACATCAGTGAGAGAATGGGCCGCTCTCAGTAGCTCAGAGAACTCAAGCTCTAGACCTGCAGACGCTTCTACACACATCAGTGAGAGAATGGGCCGCTCTCAGTAGCTCAGAGAACTCAAGCTCTAGACCTGCAGACGCTTCTACACACATCAGTGAGAGAATGGACCGCTCTCAGGAGCTCAGAGAACTCCAGCTCTAGACCTGCAGACGCTTCTACACACATCAGTGAGAGAATGGGCCGCTCTCAGGAGCTCAGAGAACTCAAGCTCTAGTCCTGCAGACGCTTCTACACACATCAGTGAGAGAATGAGCCGCTCTCAGGAGCTCAGAGAACTCCAGCTCTAGACCTGCAGACGCTTCTACACACATCAGTGAGAGAATGGGCCGCTCTCAGGAGCTCAGAGAACTCCAGCTCTAGTCCTGCAGACGCTTCTACACACATCAGTGAGAGAATGGGCCGCTCTCAGGAGCTCAGAGAACTCAAGCTCTAGACCTGCAGACGCTTCTACACACATCAGTGAGAGAATGGGCCGCTCTCAGTAGCTCAGAGAACTCAAGCTCTAGACCTGCAGACGCTTCTACACACATCAGTGAGAGAATGGGCCGCTCTCAGTAGCTCAGAGAACTCAAGCTCTAGTCCTGCAGACGCTTCTACACACATCAGTGAGAGAATGGACCGCTCTCAGGAGCTCAGAGAACTCAAGCTCTAGGCCTGCAGACGCTTCTACACACATCAGTGAGAGAATGGGCCGCTCTCAGGAGCTCAGAGAACTCCAGCTCTAGACCTGCAGACGCTTCTACACACATCAGAGAGAGAATGGGCCGCTCTCAGGAGCTCAGAGAACTCAAGCTCTAGTCCTGCAGACGCTTCTACACACATCAGTGAGAGAATGAGCCGCTCTCAGGAGCTCAGAGAACTCAAGCTCTAGTCCTGCAGACGCTTCTACACACATCAGTGAGAGAATGGGCCGCTCTCAGGAGCTCAGAGAACTCAAGCTCTAGACCTGCAGACGCTTCTACACACATCAGTGAGAGAATGAGCCGCTCTCAGGAGCTCAGAGAACTCAAGCTCTAGTCCTGCAGACGCTTCTACACACATCAGTGAGAGAATGGGCCGCTCTCAGGAGCTCAGAGAACTCAAGCTCTAGTCCTGCAGACGCTTCTACACACATCAGTGAGAGAATGGGCCGCTCTCAGGAGCTCAGAGAACTCCAGCTCTAGTCCTGCAGACGCTTCTACACACATCAGTGAGAGAATGGGCCGCTCTCAGGAGCTCAGAGAACTCAAGCTCTAGACCTGCAGACGCTTCTACACACATCAGTGAGAGATTGGGCCGCTCTCAGGAGCTCAGAGAACTCAAGCTCTAGTCCTGCAGACGCTTCTACACACATCAGTGAGAGAATGGGCCGCTCTCAGGAGCTCAGAGAACTCCAGCTCTAGTCCTGCAGACGCTTCTACACACATCAGCGAGAGAATGGGCCGCTCTCAGGAGCTCAGAGAACTCAAGCTCTAGACCTGCAGACGCTTCTACACACATCAGTGAGAGAATGGGCCGCTCTCAGGAGCTCAGAGAACTCCAGCTCTAGTCCTGCAGACGCTTCTACACACATCAGCGAGAGAATGGGCCGCTCTCAGGAGCTCAGAGAACTCCAGCTCTAGACCTGCAGATGCTTCTACACACATCAGTGAGAGAATGGGCCGCTCTCAGGAGCTCAGAGAACTCAAGCTCTAGGCCTGCAGACGCTTCTACACACATCAGTGAGAGAATGGGCCGCTCTCAGGAGCTCAGAGAACTCAAGCTCTAGTCCTGCAGACGCTTCTACACACATCAGTGAGAGAATGGGCCGCTCTCAGGAGCTCAGAGAACTCAAGCTCTAGGCCTGCAGACGCTTCTACACACATCAGTGAGAGAATGGGCCGCTCTCAGGAGCTCAGAGAACTCAAGCTCTAGTCCTGCAGACGCTTCTACACACATCAGTGAGAGAATGGACCGCTCTCAGGAGCTCAGAGAACTCAAGCTCTAGACCTGCAGACGCTTCTACACACATCAGTGAGAGAATGGACCGCTCTCAGGAGCTCAGAGAACTCAAGCTCTAGTCCTGCAGACGCTTCTACACACATCAGAGAGAGAATGGGCCGCTCTCAGGAGCTCAGAGAACTCAAGCTCTAGACCTGCAGACGCTTCTACACACATCAGTGAGAGAATGGGCCGCTCTCAGGAGCTCAGAGAACTCAAGCTCTAGTCCTGCAGACGCTTCTACACACATCAGTGAGAGAATGGGCCGCTCTCAGGAGCTCAGAGAACTCAAGCTCTAGGCCTGCAGACGCTTCTACACACATCAGAGAGACAATGGGCCGCTCTCAGGAGCTCAGAGAACTCAAGCTCTAGTCCTGCAGACGCTTCTACACACATCAGTGAGAGAATGGGCCGCTCTCAGGAGCTCAGAGAACTCAAGCTCTAGTCCTGCAGACGCTTCTACACACATCAGAGAGAGAATGGGCCGCTCTCAGGAGCTCAGAGAACTCAAGCTCTAGTCCTGCAGACGCTTCTACACACATCAGTGAGAGAATGGGCCGCTCTCAGGAGCTCAGAGAACTCAAGCTCTAGTCCTGCAGACGCTTCTACACACATCAGTGAGAGAATGGGCCGCTCTCAGGAGCTCAGAGAACTCAAGCTCTAGACCTGCAGACGCTTCTACACACATCAGTGAGAGAATGGGCCGCTCTCAGGAGCTCAGAGAACTCAAGCTCTAGTCCTGCAGACGCTTCTACACACATCAGTGAGAGAATGGACCGCTCTCAGGAGCTCAGAGAACTCAAGCGTGGGGCCGTGAT
>CM042259.1:46882414-46962414 GCA_023566225.1 Romanogobio albipinnatus | reverse complement strand
TTGTATTTAATTTCAGTTTTTTAACTAATATTTGTTATTTTATGGTTTAGCTTTTTTTAAATTAACATCAATATTTTTAATAGTTAACCATTTTTTTATAATATACAGTATGTATATATGTGCTGATACTTTATTATGTTTCTTAGTTTATACAATTTTGTGTTCACATTTCTTTTTGTTGTATGAAATAAGTTAAACTTAACACTGAAGTGTCTGTAACTTAATTCAATACTGTCATAAAAGCTTTAGAAATTATATTTGATACGTCACATGCCTATTCTGAAGCGCTATTATTGCTTTGACTGAAATTCAGGTGTTATTCATGGTAAAATTCTAGACTGAACGTTGTTGATTTCTTGTCCACATGACTTTTGCAGTTGATTTCAGATTCAGAGAAGAAAGTCGTGGAACAACATGAATGGCAAGTTTGGATGTAGATTTGAGAGGAGGGGAAAGTAATATTGATCTATTTGTTCATGTGGAGGTTTGATGAGCGGGTGAAGGATGTTTACCTGGCATCAGTGAAGGGAACAGCGAGTGAATGAGCTGGAGCGTTTGGGGCTGAAGTCTGTGGGACGGATGGAGAAACCGGACCCAGACTGTGGACCAGCATGGCGTTGCTCGTCACCTGCAGGTTTGAACTGCCATACGGCCCGAAAACGTTTCTGTTCATCCCCAAAGACAAGTAACCTGGGAAAGAGTCACGTTTCATCAGACATTTGTGACCCGTGACTGAATGGAGATAATTCATTCCTGCATTATATAAAATCTACTTGCACAAAAATTGGAGCACAAAATAGTTTGAACTCCTGCTGCACAGTCACATAATACTAAAGTTCAGACTGTCTGAATAAAATCTTGCCATTAAAGAGCAGGAAAATCTGGCAGTAAAAGACTCCAGCAGAGAACTAATAATCAAGCTCTGCATTTTCAGGAGATCAGAGGCTGGTCTGCCTCAGAGATATACTTATTTCCTTCCTTGTACAGCGTAAAGGACAATAATTGGCCTGTCCGGACGCAAATCCTGATTACACCCCAGCTAACAAAACATGTTCTGAGAATTTCTTTGCTACCGTTTCCATTAAGTTATGAAAATATTATTTCTCAGAACATTCAAAACGTCCATTTTTTAAATTTAAATTACGGAAATGTTAGTTTTAGTAGTAAAACATAGTAGACTAACATCCATCTAAATGTTTTGTGTATGATCTATAAATAATAATTTTTGTGCTAGCATTTTGAAAACACTCTAAAAAAAAAAGGTTCTATATAGCACCAAAAATGGTTCTTCGTCGTAATCATAGAGGAACCACTTTTGGTGCTATATAGCACCATATCTTAACATGTTATGTATATGGTAGCGGTGCTATATAGCACCTTAGTCAAAGAACCGGTGAAGAACCTCTGAAGAACTGTTGAAGAACCACTGAAGCACCAACATTGGTGCTATATAGCACTAAAAAAGGTTCCCATATGATTACGAGCCAAGAACCATTTTTGGTGCCATATAGAACCTTTTTTTTTTAGAGTGCATAGATAACGTTGAACACACGTTCTATTAATGTTACTGGACGAACGTTTGCTCATAGCTCTCTTTCCAGAACATTACACTCTAAAAAAAAAGGTTCTATATGGCACCAAAAATGGTTCTTCGTCGTAATCATAGAGGAACCACTTTTGGTGCTATATAGCACCATATCTTAACATACCATATCTGTTCTGTATATGGTAGCGGTGCTATATAGCACCTTAGTCAAAGAACCGGTGAAGAACCTCTGAAGAACTGTTGAAGAACCTCTTAAGTGCCAAAATTGGTGCTATATAACACTTAAAAAGGTTTCCCTATGATTACGAGCCAAGAACCATTTTTGGTGCCATATAGAACCTTTTTTTTTTAGAGTGCATAGATAACGTTGAACACACGTTCTATTAATGTTACTAGACGAACGTTTGCTCATAGCTCTCTTTCCAGAACATTACACTCTAAAAAAAAAGGTTCTATATGGCACCAAAAATGGTTCTTCGTCGTAATCATAGAGGAACCACTTTTGGTGCTATATAGCACCATATCTTAACATACCATATCTGTTCTGTATATGGTAGCGGTGCTATATAGCACCTTAGTCAAAGAACCGGTGAAGAACCTCTGAAGAACTGTTGAAGAACCTCTTAAGTGCCAAAATTGGTGCTATATAACACTTAAAAAGGTTTCCCTATGATTACGAGCCAAGAACCATTTTTGGTGCCATATAGAACCTTTTTTTTTTTAGAGTGCATAGATAACGTTGAACGCACGTTCTATTAATGTTACTGGACGAACGTTTGCTCATAGCGCTCTTTCGAGAACATTACACTATATGGCACCAAAAATGGTTCTTCGTCGTAATCATAGAGGAACCACTTTTGGTGCTATATAGCACCATATCTTAACATGTTCTGTATATGGTAGCGGTGCTATATAGCACCTTAGTTAGCGGTGCTATAAAGCACCTTAGTCAAAGAACCGGTGAAGAACCTCTGAAGAACCACTGAAGCACCAAAATTGGTGCTATATAGCTCTTAAAAAGGTTCCCCTATGATTACGAGCCAAGAACCATTTTTGGTGCCATATAGAACCTTTTTTTTTTAGAGTGTAGATCAAGTTCTGAGAATATTTCCTTGTTTCTGCTTATTCAACCTTTCTGGGAGAAACTGATTTATTGTTTTCCTGGTGTAGATTAGAAGCAACTTCCGCAGAACACCTTATGTTTGCAAGTTACACATAAAGAATGCACATTTTCAAGATTTTGCACTGTTATAATGATGGCCTCTGCTGTTTCATGCTTTGCAAATTTATACTATTAAATATTGCAACTTGTGTATGAAAGTTGGCATGAAAGGGAAGTTGCACTAGTCTTTTCTCCTCTATAGTGCTGTATATCCGCATTAAACGCTTCGCAAACAAGAACAAATGTAGGGCGGGCTTGAGTGTGTCTGTGGGGAATTGATTGGATGGTTGTGGTTTGCTATTGGTGGATCTCATGTGAGTGACAGATGGCCACGTCCTCGTCATCAGAGAAGAGATGGAGTTATTCTGATTCAAGATTATTAAAACAATACGGATAAATCATTTCGAATAAACACTGCAAGAAATAATAATTGTCCATTTTGATTACATGATGTCTTTAAAAACTACTGGAGCGATATCATGCGTGATATTTTCGTTCTCTATCAAACAGAAACGCATGAATAGTCATGGAATTCCTGTAACGGACCTGTAAATCCAGGGAAGCGTTTCTGCTCTGTTAGGTACAGAGTTTCTCTCTCAGCTTCGGTTCCATGGCTCATTTAGGTGCAAGCTTTCTGCTTAGTTAATCATCAAAAATATGAGAGTCGGAGCTGCTGGACGGTACTGAACTGAGTCTTTCAATAAAACAAGGCAGGTTTATGATTATGACAGCGCGCATCAACTAAACATGGGGAAGATGTCTCTATACCGGGCCTTGATGATCATTTCAGAGCACACCAGAGGAAAGTAAATGGGTTCGATTTTGATTTCATGTTGACTTGAGCGGTATTATACACGTAGGGCTGATTAAGTGCGATTCAAGTCCACTGCCATTGCTTTGCTCTGACAGTGCGAGAGGAAATGAAGGCTGGAAGTGCTGTTTAAATGTGAGCGGGGATGTTGGATTGTCCCTTATCTAATTCAAAGCATCATGTCTGGTGTTGTGGCTCACTGGGCTGAGCAGTACGAGCTCCGGGATGGAGATACGGCCTATTTCCTCCACACTGTTGCCGTGATTATTTTAAATTATGAACATTGGCTGCCCTTTCATGCAGAAGCTAATTTCTGCCACAGAATACAAAAATAAAAGGTAAATTTTGACACAATTTAGACTTTCTCCATACAATTCTGAGAAAAAAATCTGACATGGAAAAATAGTCACAATTACCTTTTAATTCAATGGCAAAACCAAAAAAACACACAATAAAAACAGAATTGCTGGATGTAAACTCTCAATTAAGAGTTTATAATTTGCAATTGCGAGATATAAACTTGCAAATATGAGAAAGAAATTCTGAATTGTGAGGCAAAAGTCACATTTTATTCTGTTGCGGGAACAAAAAAAAGAATTGCAACATGTAAACTTTCAATTATGAGTTTATATCTGGCCATTAAAAGATATAAACATATATATTATATAATATTATGTCGAAATATTCTGTGGTGGAAACAAAAAAATAACAGAATTGCTGGATGTAAACTCACAAGTGCAAGGAAAAAGTCACAATTACCAGTATTTATTATTATTCCATGACGTATTATTCCAAAAAGTCTGAATTGCGAGATATAAACTTGCAAATATGAGAAAAATAAAATATCAATTATTTTAATTATTACTCTGTGGTGGAAACAAAAAAAATAACAGAATAGCTGGAGGTAAACTTGCAAATACAAGACACAAATCACAATTACCTTTATATTTTTTATTCCATGGCGGGAAAAAAAAAAAGAAAAAAGGTCTGAATTCCGAGATGTAAACTCTCAATTGTGAGTTATAAAGAGATATAAACTTGCAAAGATGAGGAAAAAAAGTCAGACGTGTGAGATATAAACTCGCAAGTGTGAGGAAAAATAGTTGAAATTACCTTTTAATTCCATGACAAAACCAAAAACACACAAAAAAACAGAATTGCTGGATGTAAACTCTCAATTAAGAGTTTATAATTTGCAATTGCAAGATATAAACTTGCAAATATGAGAGAAAAAAATATCAATTATTTTGATTATTACTCTGTGGTGGAAACAAAAAAATAACAGAATAGCTGGATGTAAACTTGCAAGTACAAGACACAAATCACAATTACCTTTATATTATTTATTCCATTGTGGGGGAAAAAAGTCTGAATTGTGAGATGTAAACTCTCAATTGAGTTATAAAGAGATATATGAAATATGAAAAAAAAGTTAGACTTGTTTACCAAATTACCAAAAAAAAGAATTGCAAGATGTAAACTTTCAATTATGAGTTTATATCTGGCCATTGAGAGATATAAACGCATATATTATATAATTTTATGTCGAAATATTCTGTGGTGGAAACAAAAAAATTACAGAATTGCTGGATGTAAACTCACAAGTGCACGAAAAGTCACAATTACCAGTATTTATTTATTATTCCATGACGTATTATTCCAAAAAGTCTGAATTGCGAGATATAAACTTGCAAATATGAGAAAAAAATTGCAATTAACTTTAAAAAATATATATATATTATTCTGTGATGGAAACAAAAAAAACTATTGCGAGATGTAAACACAAAATACCACAAAGAAAGACTGAATTGTGAGATCAATTATGAGTTTATGTCTTGTAATTGAGAGATATAAATTCACAATTTTTTTCTTATCAAATACAAGACACAAATCACAATTACCTTTATATTTTTTATTCCATGGCGGGAAAAAAAGAAAAAAGGTCTGAATTCCGAGATGTAAACTCTCAATTGTGAGTTATAAAGAGATTTAAACTTGCAAAGATGAGGAAAAAAAGTTAGACTTGTGAGATATAAACTCGCAAGTGCGAGGAAAAATTGTTGAAATTACCTTTTAATTCCATGACAAAACCAAAAACACACAAAATAACAGAATTGCTGGATGTAAACTCTCAATTAAGAGTTTATAATTAGTCGCAAAAAATAGTCGCAATCACCAGAATTTTTTTTTTATTCCATGGTGTATTATTCCAAAAAGTCTGAATTGCGAGATATAAATGTGCAAATATGAGGGAAAAAAGTTACAATTACCTTTTTTAATTTTTTATTATTCTGTTGTGGAAACAAATTGAGAGATGTAAACTTTGAAATATGAGTTTGTATCTTGCAATTAAGAACTTTGACGTAATTATGAGGAAAAAAGGCTGAATTGTGAGATAAAAACCAAACAAGTTTCCATACTTTCAAACCACTGAACACGACAAGATAAACCTGAGATGTTTATTCTTGTTTTATTACCTTGTGTACCATTGTCCATGCAGCTGGGTCGAACAGACTGTCTGGAAGAGGATGCTGGGAGCGAAAGCGCCGGAGCTTGATGACGTGACGACTGCGGAAACCCCATCCTCCCATTGGTCAGCACCTGCCGGCGGAGACTGAGGGCCGAGCTTCCAGAAGTGGAGTCGGGATGGAGTGACGGGGAAGAGGAGTGACCCGTGTGGATCCTCAGCTGAGGTACCTGAGCCATACTGCAGGGAGAAACCATCAGATTACAGCCTTTCCCGTTCATGTCCAGCACTGCTCCGATGGGGCATCTCCAGCCTTCAGATTTATATCCCAGTCACCTGATGAACATAGTCAAGTTAAGGGTCAGGTTAGCAGAAAATATGGCCTAAATCCACTTTTATCCTAGTCAAAACATTGTTTGCATTAGGTTACATAGGTCATTCTTAAAAGTCAGATCAGGGACACAGAAAAAAATTACATTTTACCTCAGAAATTGCTGGAACAATCAATTACACAATGACAAGTAGGGCCTACACAAGTAGAAAAACAGTATTTTCTTCTAAAACGTACTTCAATAATCTGTTTTATTTACACTTTTTTTTACCGTGTAGGAAGGAATAGTTATTTTCCCTAATTTTACCACAAAAGGTCAAACGTCTCCAAATGTACCATGGTATGATACCATCATTGTACATGTTTTTAAGGGAAATACTTGAACTACAGCAAAGTTAAGACTAGTTGGATAAATAGTAGGGCTACTAGTAATTGTTGTGACGCTCAGGATGAACTAAACAGCATCAAAAATAATTGTAATATAAGGTGAATATTTTTAATGTTAGACAATATTGACCCTTTTCACCTTTCTTAGAAGTGGAAGTCGTTAGTCGTCACACGCTCATATCTCATGCCACAAGAAAAACAACAAACGGTGCTAATATACACACACAATGTGGAGTAATACTACAAAAAATATATATAATCATAACCTTTATCGCCATACCAAAATTCAAGACGGCCAGTGATTCATCTTTTATAAATCGTTAAAATATTAATGTCTGCGACGTTGTGAGCACAGAGACTGTTGTGTAGACTGTGTAAGTATTTCAAATGTTTATCTTTTTTAATTGTTTTATGTTTAATATGAATAAATAGCTCTCATAAACGGCCATCGACGGCATTCTCAAGTGAAACAAGTTGAGGCTTGGACCCAGAAACGGCGTTTCTTACGTCACACACACACACACACACACACATATATATATATATATATATATATATATATATATATATATATATATATATATATATATATATATATATATATATATATATATATACTAGTTATATATTGTGTGTTCTTATATGCTCAAATAGCAAAAGCAAAACTCCGTAATAGTGTTTCCACAACTTTAAAAACAAAAACAAAAACAAAAGATTGATGGCAGTCAGAAAGGACGTCAATTTTACCGTTTGTAATTCGATGCAAAAAGGTAATATAATACAAAGTATAGTATTATAAATGTACACACATTAAAAAAAAAATTATTAAAAAAACTTTCCCGGGCTATGTTGATAACCGTTAAAACGCCACAGTCTGTGCAGGAAGATTTCGTCATATAAGCTGTTCGGTTTGCAATACATGTTATTACATTCATTTTCTTACATCATTAGAAAAAGCCTAATAAAATCAATAATGTAAAATAAACGCATTTTGATGACAAACCCAATCATATTTGTCCCTGAGGGAATCAAAACTTCAACCGTCTCTCTTCGCGCGCAAAATAATTTGAAGTTCATTGATCTCATGTAGTTTTTACTTCAAATGAGAGACAAACTTTACAGTTGTTGGTGAAACACGTCAGTTTAGCGTCACCTAACTCGCTCAGTGTTCGGTAAACTCACCTGTTAAAGTCTCCTCGTGACACCTTTATGAAATAAAACCGGTTCAGTCGAACTTCTGCCGCGGTGACGTCATCACCGGACTCGGTCTCGGCGGGTTTCTGCAGAAGTTTGTCTGTTTAAAGCGCGTTTGGGTTCATGTTGAGTGAGTGTGAGTGTGATTGTGAGCCGCGGCTGTTGTGTGTGGGTTGGTGATGGTTGTCATGGGCGGGTAGATCAGCCTCATTTTGCCCTTTTGCCCCACTAAACCTCCATCATGTGAATGTTTGGCAGCATTACATCATGGCACGCGTTTTAAAGACCATATTTGGATTCGTTTGAGACCCACGCGCGTTATTTATAAGCAATAATTAAGCAGGTGCTACTGTAACTCGTTTAATAACTTTTGTGAAGATTTTGCATTATGCAGTTTAACAGAATTCAAATAGACTGATTTGAATGAAATGTTGATGTCAGTTTTTGATTGGTGACCTTGTGTTTGTCTTTGTGGCCAGAATTGCTTCTTTTACAATTTATTGCATTTAAAAAAGCATTCAAATTAATTGGTAACACTTTGCAAAAAGGCCTTAATGCATTAGCTAACTTACAAAAAGCAACATTTTTAAAGCATCTATTTTTCTTCATGTTAGCTATAGTAAAAATCTAGTATTAGTGCATGTTAGTTCACAGTGCATTGACTAATGCATCAAAAGTTGCATGTTAACATTATTATATGCTGTTATTAACATTAACTAAGATTAAATAATGCTGTAGAAGTATTGTTAGTTCATATTTGGATTCGTTTGAGACCCACGCGCGTTATTTATAAGCAATAATTAAGCAGGTGATACTGTAACTCGTTTAATAAATTTTGTGAAGATTTTGAATTATGCAGTTTAACAGAATTAAAATAGACTGATTTGAATGAAATGTTGATGATTGGTGACCTTGTGTTTGTCTTTTCGGCCAGAATTGCTCCTTTTACAATTTATTGCATTTAAAAAAGCTGGTAACACTTTGCAAAAAGGCCTTAATGCATTAGCTAACTTACAAAAAGCAATATTTTTAAAGCATCTATTTTTACCTATAGTAAAAAATCGAATATTAGTGCATGTTAGTTCACAGTGCATTGACTAATTAGTAAATGTAAGATGTTAGTTCATGTTGAGTCTTGAAGTTTGTCAGTGACCAGTGAAACTTTTCCATCTGGTCTGATCTGGATTTGCACTGATACCTGTGTGTTTTGGGTCCCGACTCCATTGTGCTGCACTTTCACTGGCACTTTGAGTGTTTGCACAGTGAGATCTGCTGCTTGTTCTCATGGCAACATGCTTGTTTATTCTACAGGAGACGTCTAATAAAAGCCCTGTATTATTGCATGATTCAAATGGAGATGCTGTCGCTCTGGATGCATTGAGGCCTGTCTCTGTGTGCAACTTCAGGGTGACCAAATGTGAATTAAAGGCTGCCCTCTAGTGGAAATCACTGGGCACAAATGACTGAAGCTGTAAGATGTGAAAAATGTGTTTACCGAGTCAGGCTTGGAGTCGCTCCCTGCACTCATTGTGTTCTAATTAGAGGGTTTGTGTTGTGCTCTATAATAATCTGTTCACACTAATGCAGTGCTGAGACTGGATTGTCAAACAGTCATTAGTGCAAAAGACTTTTGACAGGATTTTATTATAAGTGCTGTTGTGGTTAACCAATATGCATGGGCTGATACCAATGTAAACTAAAACTATATGATAACGTGCCTTGAGGAATATCAGCGTCCTGTCTTTAATGCACCAGAACACAACGCAATAGTCGGCGACGTGCAGAACACTATTGCGTTGTGTTCTGGTGCATTAAAGACAGGACGCTGATATTACTCAAGGCACTTTATTATTACTCAAGGCACTTTATTATTACTCAAGGCACTTTATTATTACTCAAGGCACTTTATTATTACTCAAGGCACTTTATTATTACTCAAGGCACTTTATTCTTACTCAAGGCACTTTATTCAAGGCACTTTATTCACGTTTCAGTGATGTAAATGTGAGAGACGGACGACAGCTCGAGCTCGACTACAGCAACTCTTCCTCTTCTCCACATGTTCCCGGGGGCGGGGTTATGCTAAATGACAGGGGTAGTCTGCAGATGTTGTTTGTGCTCAAACAGTGACTCTACACACTCACTAAAGATACACAAGTCAAATCAAAATCACACACACCTTTAACTAAAATTAAAATTAAAACAGAAAAGATAAAAATAAAAGAGATATTAACCCTCTGGTACTGTTTTTTTTTATTTTAATAAAATTATTGTACTATATTATTATATGTTGTGTATATTTTTAGGGGATTTCATTAGTCCAATTGAGGTCTTTCCTGGTTCGGTTGAAACACCCCATAATCACAGCCCAACGGTGGATGGATGGATGGATGGATGGGTGGATGGATGGATGGGTGGTTGGGTGGGTGGGTGGATGGGTGGTTGGGTGGGTGGGTGGATGGATGGATGGATGGGTGGGTGGATCTATGGATGGATGGGTGGGAGGATGGATGGACGGGTGGATGGATGGATGGATAGGTGGATGGATGGATGGATGGTTGGTTGGGTGGTTGGGTGGGTGGATGGATGGATGGATGGATGTGTGGGTGGATCTATGGATGGGTGGGTGGATGGATGATGGATGGATGGATGGATGGATGCATGGGTGGGTAGATGGGTGGATGGGTGGATGATGGATGGGTGGATGGATGGATGGATAGGTGGATGGGTGGATGGACGGACGGACGGACGGACGGACGGACGGGTGGATGGACGGGTGGATGGATGGATGGGTGGGTGGGTGGATAGGTGGATGGATGGATGGATGGATGGATGGGTGGGTGGATGGATGTCAGAATATGAGTCTGCTCCTGCTCCGTTGGGCTGTGATTATGGGGTGTTTCAACCGAACCAGACCAACAACCAGTCACAGCAAAGGAGCGACGCATGTCAACAGAACTCAACTGCACGCTGGAAGAGTAGAAGAAGAGGAGTGTAAACGATCTGCGCCGGTGCTGTAAAGAATGTAAGGACACACAGAACTGACCAACACCATCATCATTTTTCGGTCAAAAATGACCGAACGGATAACGGAGGGCAATAGGCTATTCTAAAATACCACTGGACTTAATTTAATACTTAAATTATATAACTTATTTGCACAAATAAAAATTCAAAATAGAAATAGAAAGGCTTTCACTACGTTTGGTGCATGGGTGCAAATATTGAACTAAATTATTATGAAAATTATTATAATCAAAAATGAATTATGGCATGTGAAAGCCTTGCATTATTTAGCCATTATAATGCTGATATATAATGGCATGTTTAACTGCATTATTTTGCCATCATGATACTAAAATGTTGTTTTTACTAAACGGTTCCAAAAGGTTTTTCACTGAACTGAAACAAGCTAATGTTAAAAACAAGAGATTTCACAGCGATGGTTCAAAGAAGAAGCACTTTTAGTGTAAAGAACATTTTAAAACTTCCATGGATGTTATGGTTAAAGGCTCTTCGTGGAGGCATCGATGCCAGTGCAGGTGCAAATATGAACTGATTGTGATCAGAGATCTGGCTTTTGCTGGAGATGTTGGTACTTGTTTGTCCAGCAGAGGGCGGTCGAAGAACAGACACGGACCGGCGTGCTGAAAGAGGCCAAGAAACAGCAGGGTGTCATTATTGCTCCACTCTACAATTATTTCCTCAGAATTCATTCAAATCATTGTCAATCTGTGTGTGTTTCATGAGAAAGCTGTTTTGTAATAGCAGGTCTCCTCAAGCACACATGACAGCTGCTATTGAACTGTGTTCTTTCAGCGTGTGACCCGTTTGTGATTAATGTCAAACTCTGCCAGATTCAACGGAGAGCGGGAATTATTGCAACATGAAGGCATTCGGTAGGCATGTCTTCAAACACATGCAAATGTTCATGGAAACCCTTACTCAATAAGTCACAGACATACAGACGGAGGGGCTTGGCATTGACCTCTCGGATCATGTGCTGCATCTAAAGGCTTCTTCATGAATATAATGCGTTTCTCCAGACACGTCTCTCATGTGATTAATCGAGAGCGCGGCTCCCGTTTTAAAGGCTCCGAGAACTAATTTCTGCTGGATAATGTCACACACGGTGTGAATGTCACAGGAGAGAGAAGAACCAAAGAACCAACGGGATTCCATCACTTTATGGACTTAACATTGAAATTAACATTTAAGCATTGCATTATTTATCCATTATATCCATTCATCCATTCCTATTATAAAGCCTTCAATCCCTCAAAGAAACTCAAGGATACGAGAGCGCTTAATGACCTTAAAATGCAAATAAATCCAAGAGTATTTGTCATTTGCACAGCTTATTGAAATCACAATACAAAGATTGAACAATAGCATACACATACAGAGACAAATAGAATAAATAAACAATAGACTATGACTAAGCAAGGAAGTAGTAATGATAAAATATGTAATATAGTGTGTCTTAATGAATTCACAATTAAACATGATCTCTGTATATATATATATACACTATATTGGCAAAAGTGTTGTGACGCCTGCACATCCCATTCTCAATCCGTAGGGTTTAATATGGAGTCGCAGCTCTAACAGCTTCAGCTTTCCTCAAGGTTTAGGAGTGTGTTTATGGGGATTCTTCTAGAAGCGCATTTGTGATGTTGGACGAGAAGGCCTGGCTCTCAGTCTCCGCTCTAATTCATCCCAAAGGTGTTCTATCGGGTTGAGGTCAGGACTCCAGTTCCTCCACACCAAACTCCTCATCCATGTCTTTATGGAGCGATGCTTTGTGCACTGGAGCGCAGTCATGCTGGGACAGGAAGGGGCCGTCCCCAAACTGGTCCCGCAAAGTTGGGAGCATGAAATTGTCCAAAATGTCTTGGTGAAGCATTAAGAGTTCCTTTCACTGGAACTAACCCCTGAAAAACAGCTGATGTGTGTAGAAGCATCTGCAGTACTAGAGCTTGAGTTCTCTGAGCTCCTGAGAGCGGTCCATTCTCTCACTGATGTGTGTAGAAGCGTCTGCAGGACTAGAGCTTGAGTTCTCTGAGCTCCTGAGAGCGGTCCATTCTCTCACTGATGTGTGTAGAAGCGTCTGCAGTACTAGAGCTTGAGTTCTCTGAGCTCCTGAGAGCGGCCCATTCTCTCACTGATGTGTGTAGAAGCGTCTGCAGGACTAGAGCTTGAGTTCTCTGAGCTCCTGAGAGCGGTCCATTCTCTCACTGATGTGTGTAGAAGCATCTGCAGTACTAGAGCTTGAGTTCTCTGAGCTCCTGAGAGCGGTCCATTCTCTCACTGATGTGTGTAGAAGCGTCTGCAGTACTAGAGCTTGAGTTCTCTGAGCTCCTGAGAGCGGTCCATTCTCTCACTGATGTGTGTAGAAGCGTCTGCAGGACTAGAGCTTGAGTTCTCTGAGCTCCTGAGAGCGGTCCATTCTCTCACTGATGTGTGTAGAAGCGTCTGCAGTACTAGAGCTTGAGTTCTCTGAGCTCCTGAGAGCGGTCCATTCTCTCACTGATGTGTGTAGAAGCGTCTGCAGGACTAGAGCTTGAGTTCTCTGAGCTCCTGAGAGCGGTCCATTCTCTCACTGATGTGTGTAGAAGCATCTGCAGTACTAGAGCTTGAGTTCTCTGAGCTCCTGAGAGCGGCCCATTCTCTCACTGATGTGTGTAGAAGCGTCTGCAGGCCTAGAGCTTGAGTTCTCTGAGCTCCTGAGAGCGGCCCATTCTCTCACTGATGTGTGTAGAAGCGTCTGCAGGTCTAGAGTTTGAGTTCTCTGAGCTCCTGAGAGCGGCCCATTCTCTCACTGATGTGTGTAGAAGCGTCTGCAGGACTAGAGCTTGAGTTCTCTGAGCTCCTGAGAGCGGTCCATTCTCTCACTGATGTGTGTAGAAGCGTCTGCAGTACTAGAGCTTGAGTTCTCTGAGCTCCTGAGAGCGGTCCATTCTCTCACTGATGTGTGTAGAAGCGTCTGCAGGACTAGAGCTTGAGTTCTCTGAGCTCCTGAGAGCGGCCCATTCTCTCACTGATGTGTGTAGAAGCGTCTGCAGGACTAGAGCTTGAGTTCTCTGAGCTCCTGAGAGCGGCCCATTCTCTCACTGATGTGTGTAGAAGCGTCTGCAGGACTAGAGCTTGAGTTCTCTGAGCTCCTGAGAGCGGCCCATTCTCTCACTGATGTGTGTAGAAGCGTCTGCAGGACTAGAGCTTGAGTTACACACCTGTGGCCATGAAGGGACTGAACACTTATTATGTACTTTTCATATTTTTGTTGAAGTTGCTGCGCATACAGTCAGACTTTACAGTGTATTCAATCTGGAAATGTGTCTAATACAAATGCAACAATTACGTGTTCTTGTGACCGTAGCAAGATAATGTGACCTCTAAAATCGTATCATGTGACTAAAAGTCACAGAGACACATACGGATCTGAAAGATGCTCTGCACATTTTTCGTCCTGAACCGTGTCATGAGCGCAACTGGAACTGCTATTTTGAGTTATTTATGGTTATTTGATTTTGAGGAGCATGGCGATTGATCAAAGTATATGATTTGATTATGTTTTGTTTGCTTTTTATTGTGGCAGCGAGAGCAGGGAATCGACCCTGGGAAAACTGTGTTTGCAAGTGTCGCCGTTGCACAAAACTCGCATTAAACATCCTATGAAATTCACCGTGTCAACATAGTTCTTCAAAATCCAATAAAATATGTCAGCACGGTTTTCATGAACCCAATAAAGTATAATTTTGAAGCGAGCAGATGTGTGTGTGTGTGTGTGTGTGTGCGTGTGTTCTTTCAGGTCCTCTCCTGCTCCTCCAGGGTTATTACTCATGTTTTCCTAATTAAAACCATTGAAAGCAACACCGTTAACGACTGACCGCTTTACTGTCCGAGCTCTTTGAGTCTGTGATGTTAAACAGCTGCTGATAAACTTCTGTTTGTGTGTGTTTGTGACATTATCATCATCATCATCATACTGCAAAAATGATGTCTCCCTCAGTATTTTTATCTTGTTTTCCAGCACAAATATCTAAACATTGGTATAATCAAGATACATTTACTGGAGACGCAAAATGACTGAAGTGAGTTTGTGCTTAAAACAAGAACAAATATCTGCCAGTGGGGTCAGAAAAAATCCACTTAATTCAAAGGAAAAACAAGATTATCGTTCTGACCCTATAGGCAGATATTTCACTGGAAAAATTGTGGAAACTGACAATTAAAATCGGCTCAACAACGTCCAAAATAATTTGGTTGTTAAGTCTGATGTCACGCGGCAGCGCTTTCATACCACAAGAAAAACAACAAACAGTGCTAACACACACACACACACACACACACACACACACACACACACACACACACACACACACACACACACACACACACACACACACACACACACACACACACACACACACACACACACAGAGACAGTGTTACTACAAAGAAATATCATAATACCAATTTATCTCCATACCAAATTTCCAGATGGCCAGACAGTGATTCATCTTTTAAAAATCGTTAAAATATTAATGTCTGTGACACTGTGAGCACAGAGACTGTTGTGTAGACTGTAAGTATTTTAAATGTATAACTTTTTAAAATGTTTGATGTCTAATATGAATAAATAGCTCCATGGGTGTCGGAACCATTGTTTGTGGGCGGGACAAGACCCACCCACTTTTTACGATCAATGATATTGGACCCACTCACTTTTATCGTCTCTAACATTCAGCACATGTCTGTTTACCTACCCCTAATCCATAAACACTTATTAGTAAACACATGTTAGATGCTTTATTTCCACTTTTCTAACATTTTCTTCATTTTTATTGAAAATAAATGCCTTTCCGATCTGATATGTGATGGGAAAAGGGAGAGGATTGAGTTCGGCGAAAAGCGAACTCGAACTGCGGGTCAATTTGTGTCAAAACTAGACGCTGTGCATCTTACCCCTACACTACTGCCGCTTTCAATGATATGGCGATTTCCGTAATTTTGTCTTTCCGAACTATACGTTTAGCAAGGACCCACCCACATTTTTTTGCTTCCGACGCCCATGAATAGCTCTCATAAACGGCCGTCGACGGCATTCTCAAGTGAACCGAGTTGAGGCTTGGACCCAGAAACAGCGTTCGTTAGGACTTTACAAGCGGATTATCCCCATGGAAAATAATGCACTGTACTAATCATAGCTTTAGGACTTAAAATATATCATATTCAATGAATTCAGACATTCTATCAAACCGAAGTGACCTACAGCCAAATATCTGTATACGCATGCGCAAACCGCGCCTGAGGAAAAGGACCGTTGCTGTGGAGAATTCAAATGCGAAAACGCGGGAGAGCGAGTGAAGCTGATCCAGCCGCTGCTAACCGAACAAACATTCCCTTGAGAAAACAAGAATTCATCGTCACAAGTTTCAAGAGATTGGCAGTCCCTCCAGAAAAACGTGATTATGTGATCGCGTGATTTAACGCATAATCAGCCACAGTCTGCATATTTATGCGGGGGCCGCATTTTTTCAAATACACCGCACTTTCTCCGCATAAATTGTCTATTTCCATGTGCAAAATATGCAGGGCTAGCATGATTTCATAATCCCCGCATTTTCGTTGCAAAAAACGTCACATATATATATTAGCAGAAAGTTGAAAAATGTTCGTTTACTTCACACAAGAGCCGCAATTTCCCCTTGTTGCCATGGGAACGCTTTGAAGTGACATAATTACCCGACGCAAACGTCATCGAAAAGCTGCAAACCCCGCGGAGAAACCATAGATACCAGAGAAACCATGATGAAGCGCAAACTCCCATTGGCCAACAAACATAACAGCAAAAGAGCAAAGCAGTTTCAGAACAGCATCATGAAGCTTCAGAGCGGTATGAGTCAGTGAGTCGATTCAGCGGTTTGAAGCGTTATGAATCAGTGAGTCGATTCAGCGGTTCAGAGCGTTATGAGTCAGTGAGTCGATTCAGCGGTTTGAAGCGTTATGAATCAGTGAGTCGATTCAGCGGTTTGAAGCGTTATGAATCAGTGAGTCGATTCAGCGGTTTGAAGCGTATGAATCAGTGAGTCGATTCAGCGGTTTGAAGAGTTATGAATCAGTGAGTCGATTCAGCGGTTTGAAGCGTTATGAATCAATGAGTCGATTCAGCGGTTTGAAGCGTATGAATCAGTGAGTCGATTCAGCGGTTTGAAGAGTTATGAATCAGTGAGTCTATTCTGCGGTTTGGAGCGTTATGAATCAATGAGTCGATTCAGCGGTTCAGAGCGTTATGAATCAGTGAGTCGATTCAGTGGTTCAGAGCGTTATGAATCAGTGAGTCGATTCAGAGGTTCAGAGCGTTATGAATCAATGAGTCGATTCAGCGGTTTGAAGCGTATGAATCAGTGAGTCGATTCAGCGGTTTGGAGCGTTATGAATCAGTGAGTCGATTCAGCGGTTCAGAGCGTTATGAATCAGTGAGTCGATTCAGCGGTTCAGAGCGTTATGAATCAATGAGTCGATTCAGTGGTTTGAAGCGTTATGAATCAGTGAGTCGATTCAGCGGTTTGAAGCGTATGAATCAGTGAGTCGATTCAGCGGTTTGGAGCGTTATGAATCAGTGAGTCGATTCAGTGGTTTGGAGCGTTATGAATCAGTGAGTCGATTCAGCGGTTCAGAGAGTTATGAATCAGTGAGTCGATTCAGTGGTTCAGAGCGTTATGAATCAATGAGTCGATTCAGCAAATCCGAATCATGAATCGACTCACTGATTCAAAGCATCATGATGCTGTGTTTTGAAATCGGTCATCACTATATAAGTCGTTATTTAGAGATGAACGGAGGTCTGACGGGTGTCCAGCGACATGAGGGGACGTCATTCATGACAGAATTTAAAATTTTTGAACTATCCCTTTAAGAGATTGCACTTTGTGCACTGGAAGCACTCAAATGTCTGTTTTGTAAAGCTACCTCTGTAAAACAGGAAGTTATTTATTCATTTTTCAGAAGTTGTAGCATATTCCTTTTGTAAAGCTACAGAACTTGTTTGACTCGATGTTTTGTAAATTTGAGCCGTGTGTTTATTAAGGTCTTCAATAAAACAAGATGAGAACTTAAATATTCCAGCACTTTCTGTGAGGTAGTGCTTTTTTTCTCTTTTTCATCAAACCGCAGTTTTTGCAAGTTCTTAACTCACACTCACACTCACACAGAGACACACACTCTCTCACACACACACACACACACACACACTCTCTCACACACACACACACACACACACACACACACACACACACACACACACACACACACACACACACACACACACACACACACACACACACACACACACACACACACACACACACACACACTCATTCTCTCACACACACACACACACACACACACACACACACACACACACACACACACACACACACACACACACACACACACACACACACACACACACACACTCTGTTGATAACTCTGTTGATAACATTCAATTGAAAATGTAGACGTGACCAGTCACTAGACATGTTTGCGTTGTTGAGCTCTGATATTTCGTGTTCTGAGTTGTGAAAACCCTTTTTTGCAGTGTGAGGCGTGTGCTCTCGTGTCACTGGAGGAGCACCTGAGTGGATCCGTGAGTGTTTCTCCCCATCAGTCACAGCGGGGCCGAAGGTGTGTCATTAGACCCCTGCCGGCCGCCTCCTGGTCCGGCCCTCCTCACATTCGTCTTCATTAAAGAGCCGTTGACTGGGTCTCTCTGAGCAGATGGCCATTAATGTGGCCACCCTATCCACGGGGACCCTACCTGGAGGACGTCACCCCTCCGAACCGCTCAGAGAACGCAGGGCCTGTTTGAATCACTTCCCAGACGAGGAGATAAATGGATGCCGGCGGGTGGCGAAGGTGCACCACAGTACGCCTAATGAAGCCATAAGTACACTCACGCAAACACCAAGTACGGCTATTTTAGTGACATCATCAGGTCTAATGAGCCAATCACTTGCTCTGTTTCTAAACCAATAACTTCACATTCAGCTCAGATATTATTGTTAACCAAAACCATAAAGAAAAAAACATGAAATAAATGGAAAGTTAACTGAAATAAAACTACAATATCAGTGCCACTAAAATAAGAGTAAACCAAGGCATTCGTGAACTCTTCATGGTTCTTTTAATATCATGTAATCATTTGCTTCCAGTGTTTTTATAATATGGAATCTGGGGCCAGATTCACAAAACATTATGTACACATGTATGTACATATAATTTAGGAAAACGGACAATTTTATATATGTCACATATATTAAAAACCTATATTAAAATAGATTATTTCAATGTGGGCAGTCCTGATCAAAACTACTATATGTTTAAAAATAAATTTAAAAAAATCTGGATTTTAACTCTTTAATTGCCAAATTCATAAATGATGTCACTAATTTAGGGGGAAAAAAACACACAAAAGGACTATTTTCAATATAAAAAGTGATTGTGGACAAAGATTAGAAGCAACATTGGCTTTGATGCATTGTTAGTTTTTGCACACACACACACACACACACACACACACACACACACACACACACACACACACACACACACACACACACACACACACACACACACACACACACACACACACACACACACACACACACACAAACAGTGAATTCTGAAGTGATATATTTAGGGCTGTAATCTCTGGCTCGACCAAAATTCTGATTGGTCGATTTTTTGCCGCGTTCATTTCATCAGTTTAGCCGCGTTCATTTGATCAGGTGGAGAGCACTGATTGCTAATGGGGGTGTTTTCAGAGCAGCTCTGTTTCACAGGTCACAGTCTGTCTTCAGAACACCCCCATTGTTTCCACTTCTTTTGGATTAGCCCAACCCACTGGAGAAGAGAGACAGATTGAAGAAGGCTAGTTTGCTGTATATTATCTTTTTAATTGTGAGCGTTTTTTCTGCTCTTGATCTGGCTTGTTTCATAAATATTCCTTTTTTATTAAAGTGGACGTGCCTTTTGTGTTTAAGAGTAAAAGCTTTAAGTTAATAATCTATTCGTGTCTCAGCCGTGAAGCTGAGCTGATCCTGTGTTCGGCTATAATGATAGTGTCTGTCAGTTATTATAATACATATGACAAAAACAATTGTCTAAATTATGTTGCATATTCCTCAAAAGTTCTTGTGATGATATCACTAGTGCTATATTTTGGGAAATCATAGGCTATGATGGAGCACGTGATGCTGTCAGAGCCGAAAGACTCGTGTGTCAGACTCACTTCAGTGCCAAATAATCAGCTCAAAAACCATTTAATATACTGCAAATAACCTACTAGCTTATGTTCATTTATAATTCATTTAGGCAGACAACAAGGCTACCGAGTACTGCGCACAGTGCAGCTAATTAATTTAACGTTTTTTTTCCTAACGTCATTTTTAGTCGAAAATTTCAGGACTTCAGTCGACCAAGATTTTCTTTGGTTGATTACAGCTCTAGATATATTATTGAAAACTCAGAGATGTGGATTCGGACGGCAACACACGACCTCTGTGTTTGTCAAACAGGAGGTAATTCGGCCGGGGATTTTTACACGAGTGGTGGAGAAAAATACTGATATTCTGGATTAAGACATTTACATTACATTTACATTTAGTCATTTAGCAGACGCTTTTATCCAAAGCGACTTACAAATGAGAGCAATAGAAGCAACTAGAACAGTCAAAGGCTACAGTATGCAAGTGCTGTAACAAGTCTCAGTTAATCTAAACACAGAACACAGGACTTTTTTTTTTTTTTTTTTTTTTTTTTTTAAATAAATTAGACAGACAAAAAAATGAATAGAATGTTAAGTGCTATTCTTGATTGGTCAGGTGCTGCTGGAAAAGACGTGTCTTTAGCTGTTTTTTGAAAATGGCTACAGACTCGGCTGCTCGAATTGAGATAGGCAGGTCATTCCACCAGGTGGGGGCAGTCCAGGAAAAGGTCCGTGAGAGTGATTTCATGCCTCTTTGGGATGGCACCACAAGGCGTCGTTCACTGGCAGAACGTAAGCTCCTGGAGGGTGTGTAAGTCTGAACAAGCGAGTTTAGGTATATTGGTGCAGAGCCAGTGGTTGCTTTGTAGGCGAGCACCAGTGTCTTGAATTTGATGCGAGCGGCTATTGGCAGCCAGTGGAGATTGATGAAGAGAGGCGTGACGTGCGCTCTCTTCGGCTCGTTAAAGATCACTCTCGCCGCTGCATTCTGGATCAGCTGCAAGGGTTTGATAGTGCATGCCGGAAGGCCCGCTAGAAGAGCATTACAGTAGTCCAGTCTGGAGAGAACAAGAGCTTGGAC
The DNA here is from genome assembly GCA_023566225.1 of Romanogobio albipinnatus. Lineage (NCBI taxonomy): Eukaryota > Metazoa > Chordata > Actinopteri > Cypriniformes > Gobionidae > Romanogobio > Romanogobio albipinnatus. The sequence continues at coordinate 46,941,164 of CM042259.1, read as the reverse complement.
CAAGAGTTGAGTGGCCTGCTCTGATAGGAAGGGTCTAATCTTCCTGATGTTATATAATGCAAATCTGCAGGACCGGGTTGTTGCAGTGGTGTGGTCAGTGAATTTTAGCTGATCATCAATCACAACTCCAAGGTTCCTGGCTGTCCTGGACGGAGTTATGGTTGATGATCCTAGCTGAATGGAGAGATTATGATGAAGTGCTGGATTGGCTGAGACCACAAGCAGTTCTGTCTTTGCAAGGTTGAGTTGCAGGTGATGCTCCTTCATCCAGGCAGAAATGTCTGTTAGGCAGGCAGCGGTACGAACACCAACCGTGGGATCATCTGGTTGAAATGAGAAGTAGAGTTGAGTGTCGTCGGCATAGCAGTGATAGGAAAAGCCATGTTTCTGAATGGCAGATCCCAGTGATGACATGTAGATGGAGAAGAGAAGTGGTCCAAGCACTGAGCCCTGTGGAACTCCAGTGGCTAGATGATGTGACTTAGACACTTCACCTCTCCATGACACACTGAAGGACCTACCTGAGAGGTAGGACATGAGCCACTGGAGAGCAGTTCCTGAGACGCCCATCTTCATGAGAGTTGACAAGAGGATCTGGTGGTTAACTGTGTCAAAAGCAGCAGACAAATCTAGTAAGATAAGTACTGTGGATTTGGAAGCCGCTCTTGCCTGTCTCAGTGCCTCCGTAACCGAGAGTAGGGCAGTCTCAGTTGAGTGGCCGCTTTTGAAGCCTGATTGGTTGATATCCAGGAGGTTGTTCTGTTCAAGAAACGTAGAGAGCTGGTTAAAAACAACTCGCTCGAGTGTCTTTGCAATGAAAGGCAGAAGGGATACCGGTCTGTAGTTTTCTAAAAGTGCTGGGTTCAGAGAGGGTTTCTTAAGCAGTGGGGTTACCCGAGCCTGCTTGAATGCTGTGGGGAAGGTCCCGGTGTGAAGAGAGGTGTTGACAATGTGAGTGAGTGCAGGAGTAACAGAAGAAGAAATGGCCTGAAGGAGGTGAGTGGGGATAGGGTCAAGCGGACAGGTAGTGGGGTGGTTGGAAAGGATGAGTTTGGAGACTTCAGCTTCAGAGAGCAGCGAAAAAGAGGGGAGAGTATGTGTGATGGTTGTTGAGATGTGTGTGTCAGTTTGTGGTGTGGAGAATTGGCTGCTGATGGAGGAGGTTTTTTGTGTGAAAAATGATGCAAAGTCGTCAGCTGCAAGAGTCGTTGAAGGAGGGGGGGGAGGAGGACAAAGGAGCGAAGAGAACGTTCTGAAAAGTGCACGAGAGTCGGAGCAGTTGTTGATTTTGTTGTGGTAGTATGTAGTTTTAGCAGTGGAGACGTTAGCAGAGAAAGAAGCAAGGAGAGCCTGATACAGGGTCAGGTCAGTAGCATTTTTAGTTTTGCGCCACTTCCTCTCTGCCGCCCGGAGCCCAGAGCGATGTTCACGGAGAACATCAGACAGCCAGGGGGCAGAGGGAGTGGTGCGGGCTGGCCTGGTTAAAACGGGACAGAGGTTGTCTAAGCAAGATGTTAGAGTGGAGCAAAGAGTGTCAGTAGCACTGTTAGTGTCCAGTGCTGAGAACTGAGCAGGTGGAGGGAGTGAGGAGGAAACCATAGTGGATAGACGGGAGGGAGAGAGTGAGCGTAGATTACGCCGAAAGGTGATCAGCGGAGGAGTGTGTGTTGTGTCAGGAGTTAGTAGGAGGTTGAGAGTGATGAGAAAGTGATCTGAGGTGTGCAATGGAGTAACTAAAGTGTCGTCTGTGGAGCAGTAGCGTGTATAGATAAGGTCCAGATGGTTACCTGATTTGTGAGTAGCTGTAGTTGATACTCGCTTAAGGTCGAATGAGGTCAGAAGAGTGGTGAAGTCTGTAGCTTGGGGTTTATCAAGGTGAATGTCACCGAGCAGTACCAGAGGAGTGCCATCTTCAGGGAAGTGGGAGAGTAAAATATCTAATTCCTCCAAGAAGTTACCCAGTTGGCCTGGAGGGCGATAAATAACTACAACATGGATTTTAGCAGGGCGAGTGATAGTGATTGAGTGTGATTCAAACGAGCAGTTGCCAGATAGAGAAGGAATGGGCTCAAATTTCCAATCCTTTGAGATGAGCAAACCAGTACCTCCGCCCCTCCCAATCGGGCGAATATTTGAGAGAGCTGCAGGAGTGGCAGTGTCTTCTGGTTTGATCCAGGTCTCAGTTAGAGCCATGAGACCGAGATGTGAATGAGCGGAAATAGATGAAATAAAGTCTGCTTTGTTTACAGCAGACTGGCAATTCCAGAGACCAATTGGAATGGACATTAATGTAGCAGAAGAAATAGGTACAGTACGCAGATTATTAGGATTACGGCGTCTAGAATGTACTGAGCGTGACTTACGGGTGTGTGTGATAATGGTATAGATTTGGAAGCACATAGTGAATACGGGTCAGAGAAATAAACAGATAAAAAAACAAGCTAAACACAAAAGTGGACAAAGTAGAAGGAAAGCTATACTTAAGTGCCTTGTCGGTGTCCTTGCTCGAGTGGAGTCGCGCAGAGTAGAGTCGATGTCTTTACACTCGTCGGTCTTCACACGAGGAGGGCTTCACACAAGGGCTGCCGCTTCCGCTGCCGCGGAGTACTACTCAATTTATTCTCACATTAAGTGTCGTTAGTGAATACGTTAGTTAGATGACAATAAAATCACAGACTAGCCCCTGTAAATTATGAAAACACCTTACGACCGCAGGAGGCACAATTACCGTCCGAATAGGGCTTACGAACCCCGACTGGCCGGCCATCGGCCCCTTTCTCTGTGTCTAGGGATGGGTCGCGATTTTCGAATATTCGATTAGTTGATTTAATTATAGAATATCGAATAGTTTGTGCGATTATCGTCCCCAAAAAAATCCCCATGTTTTCGGTGCGTTCATGTGACCAGAGGGAGGCGCTGCCAATAAAGCTCCTAAAGCGGTCAGTCAGCGCTCAGGGTGTTTATACTGGGCAGGTTTGATGCGGTCCGAGCTGATTCTTCCCTCCGCCTCCGCAGGTTTGGTCTGGTTTCACACTCAACTTGAACCCTAGTGCGTTTGCGTTCATCTAACGTCATCACAAACGTGCACGGGCATGATAGGAAACAGAACGCGGGTCAAATATATTGGGCTTTTTTAAATTAATTTGGTGCTATTTGGTGCATTATGTGCAGCTGAGTAAACAACACTTGTGTTTACCGTATGTGTGTCGCTGGAAGGCGGCTTTGCTGCTTGCAAACAGACTCTTTTGAGGAGACGTGAATTGCCATTCATTTGCTGCCCTGATTGCACTCTATGTGTGAATACACTGCAGGCTCGCTCTCGCGATCGTATCTCAGGTAAATCATCAACACTATCATCACTTACATGTGTGTTATTGAACTAATGACATTGCAATCGGCTAAAACGCATGCGCTGGTTACTTTTCTTCCTGAACAAGTGCACACCCGAGTGTTGTTTGCACATTCACGTGAATCGCGGCAAAGCTCCGAGTCCAACCGAACTCCGGTTGTGTGTTCTCGGGTTCGGTACCTCAGTGCACACCAAGCTCTGTATGAAAGCTTTCACATTAGCAGTTTTTCATGCGAACCGTGCTCCATTTCGAACTAAACTGCCAGAGTAAAAACACCCTGAGACAACAGAAGAAGAACACATCGCCTCACGCGCACACTGTAGACTTGTGGCATTTATCGGTTGCGGTAACTTGGGGCGATGTCAAATAACAGTCATATGTTTCAGCGTTACAATAATTATATGGCTTGAGTTGATATAGCCTATTCCCTAATGAATTAAACAGTTTGTTATCATACAGATTGAGAGTGTGAATGGTCTCTCTCTCTCTGTTTATATGTGTGTAGCCTTTACATGCGTGCATGCGGGGGAGGAGTTGCGATTTTCGAATAAAAATCGAATAATTCCCAGCGATCTTCGAATATTATTTTTGCTTGAAATGCCCATCCCTATCTGTGCCAGACTTAACTTTGTTTGTTGTGGTTAACTCACCGCAGCTCGACCTGATGCAGCCCCTGAATGAGGCGCACAGAAATACTGCACAATAATGACAATAACGCGACTAAGTAAAGTTATATCATTTCATCTCGTCTCATTTTTGTAACGAAAATGAAGAGACATTTTAGCATCCTTTTTATTTTGTGAACCACATTTAGTCTTGTCAACAATATTGTATTATACATTTAATTATAGTCATCGTCACATGACCAGCATTTTCGTCACGTGATAAAGGTTCGTTGACGACGATATTTAGTCATACTTTTCGTTGGCGAAAGCAACACTAGACGACAGCAGTCGCTGAATGAGTTCGTCCTTCTATAGTGACGTGAGGCTCGTCCGGAGAGCATAAGCGATTAACTGGCAGACACTGGTAAGAGCTCAATTAATGAATTTTTACTATGGTCAAAGTAATTACATATTGTGACTGGAATATCATATCAGCACGACATAATTAGCAGTCATGACATAAGCCCTTTATAATCCTTATAAAGCTGCTGTATCATATTTGATACGGTCTCTAAATGATCAACATGATCTGATAAACCTGTCGCACACAATCTCCTACAGTCCTTCTGATAGTTTAGAGTTGTTTAGCCTTAAACGGGACATATTATGCCCTTTTCTCGAGATGTAATATAAATCTCTGGTTTCCTCAGAATGTGTGTGTGAAGTTTCAGCTCAAAATACCCTCAAATCATGTATTATATCTTGTCAAATTTGCCCCTATTTGGGTGTGAGCAAAAACACGCCGTTTTTGTGTGTGTCCCTTTAAATGCAAATTAGCTGCTATCCTTGAAATCCTTGAAAGTTTGTGAATATGAAATGTTTTTTTTTTTGAAAGTGCTTGGATTTATTTTGTGTTTTTCTGGAAAAAATTCCATATTATCCCCTCCGGTCCGATAGTTTAGTGTAATTACGGTTATAACTGATGATGTCATCTTTTTTTTAAGACATAATATAGCGTTTGTGTTCGTACTGTATCAATAAATGTGAGAGACGGACGACAGCTCGAGCTCGACTACAGCAACTCTTCCTCTCCTCCACATGTTCCCGGGGGCGGGGTTATGCTAATGTTAGGGGTAGTGATGTCACTGACTCGTTGTAGTCCCGACCAGCCGTCTGGTGCTCTTCGGTCATTTCTGACCGGAAAATTTTCTGTTTTGAAATGTTAAAAATCACAGCTTCAGCTGAAACTTGGTGACTTTTCTAGCATTAGGTATGTAAACACACACAAAAATTGGGGTCATGATTCGAGCATGCTAATTGGTCGTAAAAAAAAAAAGTAGCGTTCATTGTTTTGGGTCATAAATGACCACCATAGGAAATTAATTGGAAATTCTCTGAATATTTGTGTGTGCAATCTACAAATCGGCCACAATGCTGAAAAAAAGTACACAGCAGTGAAGGGGTGACACTCTAAAACATCAAGAGTGTGATATTGACACACACACACACACACACACACACACCCTTAGGGTTTACTCACACTAGCCAGTTTGAACCGTGCCCGAGTGCGTTTGACCACCAAAGCGTGGTTCGTTTGACTAGTGTGAGTGCTCCGAATTAGTGTGCCTCGAGTGCCTCTCGATTAGCCGGCCCTGGCCCGCTTGGAAGAGGTGGGCCAGAGCACGGTTCAGTTGGACTCGGGCGCGGTTCACATGCAGTGTGAGTGCTAACCGTGCTGGAGCACGGAACAGGACGTGTAGTCCGTAATCAAAGCTGCAAAGTCCTTGCTGCACTTCAGCTGGTACCTTGCAAACCTCCTCATACGAGCAGCACGATTACGTGAAAATTTTCGTGCCACAAAGGCGATAGATCTGTTTAACAACAGGCTGTGAGAGGGCTGTGGACCACCGTGGACCAAACGACTCAAAATTATCCACAAAGTAAACAGAGCGATGGACTCCATTGTGCTCAGTGAGAGCCTAGTGTGAGTACACCCTTATACACACACACCTATGAACAACTGAACCTATGAACCACATTTAGAATTTAAAAAAATCACAGCTTCATCAGAATGATATGAAACTTGGTGACTTTTCTAGCATTAGGGATGTAAACACACAAAAACATTGAGGGCATGATTCGAGCATGCTAAGTGGTCGTAAAAAAAATGCTCCCACTTGTGCTCTTCGGTCAAAAATGACCACCATAGGAAATGAATGGGAAATCTGCAAAAACACAAAAGAAAAAAATCTATATTTCTAACAACAACAAAAAAATCTAAAACTTAATCATAAATAGTCTTTGAAATTTTTTTAAATATATATTTAAATCCATCAACAAAAAAAATCATTAAATGTGTTCAAAAGAGAACTAGTGAATTCTCAAGCCTCTCCATAGAGACCTCTAGTGGTTACACCCATGGTTGCATGATTCCTTAAATAATTCCAAAAGAGGGCGCAAAAAAAAAATATTTTGAAGGCCTAGTCTCTATTTAATTTTTTTTTTATAATTTTCAATGGCAAAAATAGACCATAATTATTGCATAAATATAAAAAAATAGCATTAAATCATCTCAAAATACAAAATTAAAAAGAAAAAATGGTAACACTTGAGTATGGGGAACACATATTCACTATTAACTATTATTAAACTCCTAATTTATTGCGAATAAATAGTTAGTAAGGTAGTTTTTCTAGCATTTCAGTTTAGGTGTTGGGTCGGATTAAGGGATGCCGAATATGGTCATACAGAATAAGGCATTAATATATGCTTTATAAGTACGAATAAACAGTTAATATCCTAGTAATATGCATGCTAATAAGCAACTAGTTAATAACGATAATTGAACCCTAAAATGAAGTGTTACCGAAAAAATATTATTGAAGAAAAATAAATAACATTGGTTTTACTGGGGTGGAGGGAGTATAATTTACGGCCCTAAACGAAGAGCACCAGAGGGTTAAAGAGAAAATATCTGCCTTTGCTCTGAGCGTTGAGCGTCGTGACTCTGCAGATGTGGTTTGTGCTCAAACAGCGACGCTACACACTCACTAAAGATACACAAGTCAAATCATAAATCACACACACCTTTAAATATCATCTTACTAAGACAATATTGCAAATATTGATATTTATATGCATTTTATGTCAGTATAAAGATAGCATTGATTCACATTACAAGCATCAGAATTTCATCTCTTTTTGTCCATATAAATATCAACATCTGCTGTAAATTCCATATTTATGCTCAGTTTGAGTCTCTCTGAATAAAACTGAGCCGTTTTCCTCCATATCTGAGCCATAAAAGCCCGATCAAATATGATATTCAACTAATGCTTCACTAAATTGATTTTTCATATGTCAGGCTTTGCAGGTTAAGTTAGTGAGGAGGTCTTGATGAATATATACAGTAGGCCTATTTGCCCGCCTGATAGAAATGAGACGGGTCTGATTATCGTCACTCATCACAAAGACAGCTGCAGCTCTGCGAGAGCCGTGTGTTATTTTATCTCCGTCTTTATTAAGTCATAAAGCCGCTATCAGTTCTCCGTCTCCATCATCTTCTCTGATAGTCTGTCGTTCGTCTGCATTAGATGGAGCGAGTGACACTGAGAGCTGCGAGGAGCTGACGGAGCATCATGAGGTCATTGGCATCAGACGCCGCTTGTTAGGGCCTTGAGAGGCTTTTGGCTCGCGCCACGGGGGAGCCGATATATTTCCTCATCGGCCGTCATTCTGTCGCTCTAATGGACGAGACGCGTGTGACAGATTTCACTTCTCAGACCGGCGTTGGACGAGTCTGAGGTCGTTGGGACAGATGATTTTCTTGCATGGACAAATCTGGCAACAACTGTAAGGTTACGGGGTCACAGACTTAGTGCGGCTAATGATCTTTCGCTGAATGAGACGACAACATCATCTGACTATGACTATGCAGTGTTTATGTTTGTCAGATCCAATTGTGACTCTTAAGGACCTTATATCAGGTTTTTAAAATGTCTTAAATTGGAGCAGAAAGTCTTAAATTCAATATCATGGCATTACATTAGGGCTGAAATCACAGAATCCAGTCATAAAAATGTAATTTCCTGTATAATGTAGAGTCACGGATGAATAAATCAACAGTCAGTCCGTCTCTTTAAGGGTCAGTTCACCCATTAATGAGAATCCTGTGGTCATTTCCTCTCCTAATGTCCTCAAACCTTCCTCATATAAAGCCATGGAGTCTCTTCAGAACATCTGGAATAATCCGCTCAGTTCCTCTTGATGAACTTTCTGAAGTTGCTTAGACTGTCAATGGAGGACAGAAATCTCTCATTTGTGTTCAGAAGACGAACGAGAGTCCGGCACATTTAATCTGAGCATTAAAGCAGAGGCCAGAACAATTCAACACAGAATCAACTAGAAAACAGATTTCACACGGCCCTACATTTAATCACAATGATGATATTCCTCAGCACAAGCTCTCAACATCCTTACATCAGGAGACATTCATGACACGCTAATGAAGAAATCAAGTCTTGTTTTCTGAGAAACTCAACAAAATGAAGTGAGTTTGTGCTTAAAACAAGAACTAATATCTGTCATTGGGGATGGAAATTACTCACATTTGAGTCAAGTTGATTTTTATGAACACATTGGCAGAGATTTGATCACTTTCACAAGATTTCTCATCTCAAACTTGAAGCTATTTTTGGTCAAATTAATTCAGAAGTGATGGAGATCTGCTGGGAATTATATTCTCAACACTGAAGTGTCACTGATACACTCATTGTTTACATTTAGAGAACACATTGATGTTCAATTTATTCCTCAATTTCTAGAAAAGTCTTAAATTGACCTTCATAAAACCTACAGAAACCCTGATATATATATATATATATATACATTTAATTGCAATGATATTCTTCCTCAGGGTTTTTGTACAAATATCTAAACATTTATATCTTAATGACATGCAAAATGAAGAAATCAAGTCTTGTTTTCTGAGAAATTGAACATAATGAAGTGAGTTTGTGCTTAAAACAAGAACTAATATCTGTCATTGGGTATGAAAATGACTCGCATTTAAATATGAGACATTACATTGTCAGATATTTGCTCTTGTTTTAATCATAAAAACACTTTCACAAGATTTCTCATCTCAAACTTGAAGCTATTTTTGGTCAAATTAATTCAGAAGTGCTGGAGATCTGCTGGGAATTATATTCTCAACATTGAAGTGTCACTGATACACTCATTGTTTACATTTAGAGAACACATTGGCGTGTTCCCTTCAGTTATTCTTTACATTTTCTTTAATTGGTCGTACCGGCAGAAACCCTGTTATATGGTGTATTTAATGTGAACAAAAGGGAGGTGGTGAGTGATAGACACACAGAGCCATTTATGAGCTTTTGCCAATGGACTGTTGTTAGAAAGACAAATACCCAGCGTTTTATTGCCTCAATGATCAGCATCAATATTCCGGAGATCCTGCTCGATCAATCACAGCAGAACTCCCAGTGTTAAACTAACACCAGTGTTTATATAGTCCAGTGTGGTGTTAATGTAACACGTCCTGACCACAGCGCTTACATCGAGCCAGGGAAAATAAATTACTTTGAATTAAAGTATTTGACGTCTGACATCTGCTGGTTTTAAATATCAAGGCACCAGTTGCAATTCAAAAATGTCATTGTGCGCCTCCAAATCTAGTTTGAGCTCCGCCCCTTTCCCGCCCCCCAATCTAAAAAACACGCGCTATTCTAATGTGTTCCGGGTGAGTTTGTGTCCTGAAGCTAAAATGCGAATATTCCGGTGAAATTCCAAAGGCAATCACATTTTCTGTCTCGGTAAGCAGCGCGTGTAGCTCGGGGTCGTCCGCGGAGGTTGTTCCTCTTCCACGGGCGCTTTACATGAACCCCGAGGCTTACCTGTGTAATTAACTGTTTTTCCCCTTATCTGTCCCGCAGTGGATTGATTCCCGGCGGAGCCGTATACTGTAATGACTCCTCTGTTCTCCTCTCGTCTGCTAAACGCCTCCCGCTCCAGATTATGATTAGAAGAGGCTGAGAGTTTCCTTTACTTTCAGGAGCCGGTGCTGATCGGGGAATATATACTGATGTTTTTAACAAGGACACGTGAAATTAATCAAAAGTGACATGATGAGATCAAACAGAATGCTTTTGAACTTTCTATTCATCTAAGAATCCTGAAAAATAAACCCAAAAATATGAATTGTTTTCAACATTGATAATAATCATAAATGTTTCTTGAGCAGGAAATCACACTTTTCTGTACACCGATCAGGCATTGTGTTGGTCCTCCTGACCCGTCGAGGCATGGACTCCACTAGAAGCTGTGCTGTGGGATCTGGCACCAAGATGTTAGCAGCAGATCCTTTAAGTCCTGTAAGTTGTGAGGCGGGGCCTCCATGGATCGGACTTGTTTGTTCAGCTCATCCCACAGATGCTCGATTGGATTGAGATCAACGCCTCAAACTCGTTGTTGTGCTCCTCAAAGCGTTCCTGAAGCATTTGTGCTTTGTGGCGGCTCATTATCTGCTGAAAGAGCCACAGCCACAGGGAATACCGTCCCCATGAGAGGCTGGACATGGGCTCAGCAATGCTTAGGTAGGTGGGACGTGTCAAAGTCACATCCACATGATGGAGGACCCAAGGTTTCCCAGCAGAACATTGGCCAAAGCATCACTGCCTCCGCCGCCACGCCTTCTTCCCATAGTGCACCTGGTGCCATGTGTTCCCCAGGTCAGCCACGCCTTCTTCCCATAGTGCACCTGGTGCCATGTGTTCCCCAGGTAAGCCACGCCTTCTTCCCATAGTGCACCTGGTGCCATGTGTTCCCCAGGTAAGCCACGCCTTCTTCCCATAGTGCACCTGGTGCCATGTGTTCCCCAGGTAAGCCACGCCTTCTTCCCATAGTGCACCTGGTGCCATGTGTTCCCCAGGTAAGCCACGCCTTCTTCCCATAGTGCACCTGGTGCCATGTGTTCCCCAGGTAAGCCACGCCTTCTTCCCATAGTGCACCTGGTGCCATGTGTTCCCCAGGCAAGCCACGCCTTCTTCCCATAGTGCACCTGGTGCCATGTGTTCCCCAGGTAAGCCACGCCTTCTTCCCATAGTGCACCTGGTGCCATGTGTTCCCCAGGTAAGCCACGCCTTCTTCCCATAGTGCACCTGGTGCCATGTGTTCCCCAGGTAAGCCACGCCTTCTTCCCATAGTGCACCTGGTGCCATGTGTTCCCCAGGTAAGCCACGCCTTCTTCCCATAGTGCACCTGGTGCCATGTGTTCCCCAGGTAAGCCACGCCTTCTTCCCATAGTGCACCTGGTGCCATGTGTTCCCCAGGTAAGCCACGCCTTCTTCCCATAGTGCACCTGGTGCCATGTGTTCCCCAGGCAAGCCGCGCCTTCTTCCCATAGTGCACCTGGTGCCATGTGTTCCCCAGGCAAGCCGCGCCTTCTTCCCATAGTGCACCTGGTGCCATGTCTTCCCCAGGTAAGCCGCGCCTTCTTCCCATAGTGCACCTGGTGCCATGTCTTCCCCAGGTAAGCCGCGCCTTCTTCCCATAGTGCACCTGGTGCCATGTGTTCCCCAGGTAAGCCGCGCCTTCTTCCCATAGTGCACCTGGTGCCATGTGTTCCCCAGGTAAGCCGCGCCTTCTTCCCATAGTGCACCTGGTGCCATGTGTTCCCCAGGTAAGCCGCGCCTTCTTCCCATAGTGCACCTGGTGCCATGTGTTCCCCAGGTAAGCCGCGCCTTCTTCCCATAGTGCACCTGGTGCCATGTGTTCCCCAGGTCAGCCGCGCCTTCTTCGCATAGTGCACCTGGTGCCATGTGTTCCCCAGGTAAGCCACGCCTTCTTCCCATAGTGCACCTGGTGCCATGTGTTCCCCAGGTAAGCCACGCCTTCTTCCCATAGTGCACCTGGTGCCATGTGTTCCCCAGGTCAGCCACGCCTTCTTCCCATAGTGCACCTGGTGCCATGTGTTCCCCAGGTAAGCCACGCCTTCTTCCCATAGTGCACCTGGTGCCATGTGTTCCCCAGGTAAGCCACGCCTTCTTCCCATAGTGCACCTGGTGCCATGTGTTCCCCAGGTAAGCCACGCCTTCTTCCCATAGTGCACCTGGTGCCATGTGTTCCCCAGGTAAGCCACGCCTTCTTCCCATAGTGCACCTGGTGCCATGTGTTCCCCAGGTAAGCCACGCCTTCTTCCCATAGTGCACCTGGTGCCATGTGTTCCCCAGGTAAGCCACGCCTTCTTCCCATAGTGCACCTGGTGCCATGTGTTCCCCAGGTAAGCCACGCCTTCTTCCCATAGTGCACCTGGTGCCATGTGTTCCCCAGGTAAGCCACGCCTTCTTCCCATAGTGCACCTGGTGCCATGTGTTCCCCAGGTAAGCCACGCCTTCTTCCCATAGTGCACCTGGTGCCATGTGTTCCCCAGGTAAGCCACGCCTTCTTCCCATAGTGCACCTGGTGCCATGTGTTCCCCAGGTAAGCCACGCCTTCTTCCCATAGTGCACCTGGTGCCATGTGTTCCCCAGGTAAGCCACGCCTTCTTCCCATAGTGCACCTGGTGCCATGTGTTCCCCAGGTAAGCCACGCCTTCTTCCCATAGTGCACCTGGTGCCATGTGTTCCCCAGGTAAGCCACGCCTTCTTCCCATAGTGCACCTGGTGCCATGTGTTCCCCAGGTAAGCCACGCCTTCTTCCCATAGTGCACCTGGTGCCATGTGTTCCCCAGGTAAGCCACGCCTTCTTCCCATAGTGCACCTGGTGCCATGTGTTCCCCAGGTAAGCCACGCCTTCTTCCCATAGTGCACCTGGTGCCATGTGTTCCCCAGGTAAGCCACGCCTTCTTCCCATAGTGCACCTGGTGCCATGTGTTCCCCAGGTAAGCCCCGCACACGCACCCGGCCATCCACGTGATGTAGAAGAACACGTGATCATCAGAGCAGGCCACCTTCTTCCATTGCTCCGTGGTCCAGTTCTGATGCTCGTGCCACTGTTGGTGCTTTGGGCGGTGGACAGGGGTCAGCATGGGCACCCTGACTGGTCAGCGGCTGAGCCGCCCCATACGCCACAAACTGAGATGCTCTGTGTATTCTGAGCCCTTTCTATCAGAACCAGCATTAACTTCTGGAGCAGTTTGAGCTCCAGTAGCTCGTCTGTTTGATCGGACCACACGGGCCAGCCTTCGCTCCCCACGTGCATCAATGAGCCTCGGCCGCCCATGACCCTGTGGCCGGTTCTCCACTGGTCCTTCACTTTTGATAGAGACTGACCACTGCAGACCGGGAACACCCCACAAGAGCTGCAGTTCTGGAGATGCTCTGACCCAGTCGTCTAGCCGTCACAATCTGGCCCTTGTCAAACTCGCTCAAATCCTCACGCTTGCCCATTTCTCCTGCTTCTAACACATCAACTCTGAGGACAACATGTTCACTTGCTGCCTAATATATCCCACCCACTAACAGAGATCATCAGTGTGTCATAATGCCTGATCGGTGTATATTCACATATACAGAACAGCTGTTTTACATCAGAATAATATTTCACTGTTTTACTGTATTTTTGATCAAATAAATGCAGCTTTGAGAGCAGAATTTAAAAAAATCTTGCCAACACAAAATAGAAGTGCAGAGGATAATAAAAACCCGGCAAAGAGGAAACGTTCTCTGGTCTTTAATAATGCACGTTATTTATGCTTATCAAGTTTTAGGGTGCGTTCACATTTGTACTTTGTTTCGTTCGGTCCGGACCAAAAAACTAAAACTAGTCATATAGTCCTGGTCCGCTTAGCGTTCACACTGGCATTTTTAACAGCGAACCTAAAGTCACCGAACCAAAGGCGTAGGGATACGCTCACAACCTGATTGGTCGGCTTTTATGACGTATATTTCGTGATGGAGCTGCTCACCGAACATTCAGACCAATGCTGTGCTGATTAAACGCCATCATCTCATGCGTGCACATATGGTTTAATTCTGACCAGCGGAGAACTCATGAAGAGCTCATCAAATGCTCAACACATTCAGAACAGCAGCAGGATTTCCTACGGTGTGCAGAAACGCAGATCTCACCTCCTCGCTGCTCCACGTTTGCCCTCTACTCATTTTGGATACACCGATCTCTCCGCGTCGTCAAATCAGCTGACTTGTAGCGTCGCATCTTGTGACATCACGTCCTGTTTTTGGTTTGTTCATATGTCTTTGGTCCGTGTTGCGTTCATATCAGTCGAACCGCACCAGAGTTGGTTTGGAAGCGGACCGAGACCCGTCTCTTTAGCGTCTCGCTCCGCTTGTTTGGTGCGCTCCAGGGTTGGGATGGCAGCGTTCACATGTGTTCAAATGAACCGCACTAACCCAGCAATCGCACCAGGGTTCGCTTTAATCCAACCAAACATGACAAGTGTGAATTGTTCAGTGTTAATTTCGCTGACGAAAAATTTTCGTCAACAACCTTTTTTCAGTGACGAAAACGAGACGATAACTAAATAAAAACTAGTGTTGGATGACAAAAACTATGAGGAAAATCAACTGTCGTTTTCATCAACAAATAGAAACGAGATGTAAATGTTAGGGAGGGGCGATTAGGGAAGAGATCCTATCAGAACTGATGTCCTGTGTCACAGATGCGCACATTTGAGTTGAGCTGATCTAACCGCTGGAGAACACGCCTCACACATCCCCAATCCAGCGCTCCAGAGCGGCTCACAGTCAATCAATAACACACATTTATGCCAGGCAAGAGTTTATGAACTAATGCTGATGAATAATGAGTGTTTACTGTACCATGTTTATATAGTAATATGATTTAGACGGTTGTAATAATGCATATTTATCTCCTCATCTGAACTTGAATGAGCAACTGCAATAGAGGCGCAGACATTTCAAAATAAGAGTCCCGGTGTATTTCCAGCTTGTTTATCATTAAAAGTCACGCATTATATATTCGTTTTTGCTTACACAATAAACTGTATTTAATTTCATTCCCATTTAATTCATAGTCAGGAGGAAAGACCAGTATTTGACACATCACATATGATTGTGTTTACAGTGTGCAATATAACATGTGTTCATGTTTCGCGTGTAAAAACACAGTATTTTAAACACAATGTACTCATCTGTACACCGCTGTTCTCACTGTCCTAAAAACGGCTGATGAGTTCCTTGTTCTATGAAGTCCCTCCTTCAGAAATACGTAACGAGTTCTGATTGTGCCAGCGGTTCCTGTGTTGTGATTGGACAGCAGCTTAGCGCACGGAAAGGTCACGCCTCTTAACGGGAGATGTATGCGCTCAATGATCTCTACAGCGTCCCTGGGAAAGCCAAACAAAGGTGATTTGACTCCGGGATGAAAATAACAGCGTCTCGACGACATGGCGACAAACACACTCAAACGCAACACTTCCTCTTCTCCACGCAACACTTCCTCTTCTCCACGTGACACTTCCTCTTCTCCACGTGGGACAGCAACAAGACCACGCCCCCTTTTTTGCGTATTCTTGTGGGCGGAGGTTAGTCTGTTCTACTGTTCTACTGACGTCATTTATGAAGGAAGTACCAGGATGTAGTCCAAGCCGGCCGTTCGCTGTAGGCTTTGAAAGGGAACTTCTGTTAAATAAAATATCTCGCTTGGCATTGAACTTTGAGCTTTATAATTTTACAGGTATTATTTATGCTCTAACAGCAACATTACACACTAACTAAAGTTTGAACAATGGGATCACGAAGAACGGGACCTTTAATGTATTACAATTGAACTAAACTCATTAGATTTTAGGAGACTAAAAACGTATGATATTTAGTCGACTAAAACAAGACTAAAACTAAAAACAATTCAGGCGACTAAAATATGACAAAAACTAAATGGCATTTTAGTCAAAAGACTATGACTAAAACTAAATCAAAATTTGCTGTCAAAATTAACACTGGAATTGTTTTAGTTGGACATTTGTCAAATGCATTTAAATTTTGCTACTTAGTACTCATTTTAGAGCAGGGATGGGCAACTCCAGTCCTCGAGGGCCACTGTCCTGCAAAGTTTAGCTCCAACCCTGATAAAACTCACCTGCCTGTAGCCTTCTAGTAATCCTGAAGACATTGATTAGCTGGTTCAGGTGTGTTTGATTAGGGTTGGAGCTAAACTCTGCAGGACAGTGGCCCTCGAGGACTGGAGTTGCCCATCCCTGTTTTAGAGCATTCAAAAGTAACATTCCCATGATATTTACAATATGATAAAAAGAAATGTTCCTGTAATGTTTTCACTAACGTTTACAATAACCAAGGAAAAAAGTTTTAACGTTTGCAGAACATTCTGAGAGCATATTTTTGTTCTCACGAGTGGGTTAATGTGCATTAAACAGCCTTTATAATCTCAATCTGCTCCGCGTGTGTAATGCAGCCATATTGTGCTGCCGGAGATAAACTCATGCCACAACAGTTGAAAGTGCAGACAGTTCAGAAATGATTTCGCCAGTGGGGTAAAACTAAAGCACTTATGAGCCGTCTGTGTGGAATGATAACATTGATTAAAGCCGAGAACAGACAGCGTTTGTGCTGAGACATCAGTGCTTGAGAAGCAGCTTCTGCGTATCTGTGACTGTTGTAGTGAATCAATGAACGCGCGAGCCGTGTTTCTGAAGCTCGGCATCTGTGCGTCGACCTTCCGTGTCAGAGCGCGAGTAGTTAGTTTGACGGAGGTGTTGGTTAGCGGCTCTCGTGGGACGGGAGGTTTAATTACCGTAATCTTGCGTTGGAGAGGAGAGCTGCTCTTGATCTGTGCGGTAATGATCTGCTTCTGAAGTCATGATTACAGGATCTCGTCTGCTCTCATAATCAATGTTTAATTCCATTATGAAATAATAAAAGTCTTAACACCGTTATGCATGTTAATTTTAGAAATGTGTGCTGGGTTCAGCGTTGGCTGGAAACTTGTTTCCTCACAAACCAAACTACAGGCAAACTTTTCAGTATCACACAGGATCATTATTTCTGTCCTACAGTAATTCATATCATCACAGAAGTACTGGGATAAAGGTTTATAGTTCAGATATAAACACTAATGATGTCTACGGTAGTGATCAAAATAGAGCAAATCACCTTTAGAAAGTAACTTGATGCTTCAAATAATCGCGACACCAGTAGGACTGTTAAAAAAAGTGTTTGTCATTGAATCATTCATTCAAGAGATTCTTTCAAAACACTGATTCATCCAGTAATGAAACAAGTGAGTCATTGAATCATTCATTCAAGAGATTCTTTCAAAACACTGATTCATCCAGTAATGAAACGAGTGAAGTGTTTATGAGTGAGTCATTGAATCATTCACTCAAGAGATTCATTCAAAAACACTGATTCATCCAGTAATGGAACAAGTGACGTCTTTATGAGTGAGTCATTGAATCATTCACTCAAGAGATTCGTTCAAAAACACTGATTCATCCAGTAATGAAACAAGTGAAGTGTTTATGAGTGAGTCATTGAATCATTCACTCAAGAGATTTGTTCAAAAACACTGATTCATCCAGTAATGGAACAAGTGAAGTCTTCATGAGTGAGTCATTGAATCATTCACTCAAGAGATTCATTCAAAAACACTGATTCATCCAGTAATGGAACAAGTGAAGTCTTTATGAGTGAGTCATTGAATCATTAATTCAAGAGATTCATTCAAAAACACTGATTCATCCAGTAATGAAACAAGTGAAGTCTTTATGAGTGAGTCATTGAATCATTCATTCAAGAGATTCGTTCAAAAACACTGATTCATCCAGTAATGAAACAAGTGAAGTGTTTATGAGTGAGTCATTGAATCATTCACTCAAGAGATTTGTTCAAAAACACTGATTCATCCAGTAATGAAACAGGTCTTTATGAGTGAGTCATTGAATCATTCATTCAAGAGATTTGTTCAAAAACACTGATTCATCCAGTAATGAAACAAGTGAAGTCTTTATGAGTGAGTCAGCGAATCATTCATTCAAGAGATTCGTTCAAAAACACTGATTCATCCAGTAATGAAACAAGTGAAGTCTTTATGAGTGAGTCATTGAATCATTCACTCAAGAGATTCATTCAAAAACACTGATTCATCCAGTAATGAAACAAGTGAAGTCTTTATGAGTGAGTCATTGAATCATTCACTCAAGAGATTCATTCAAAAACACTGATTCATCCAGTAATGAAACAAGTGAAGTCTTTATGAGTGAGTCATTGAATCATTCACTCAAGAGATTTGTTCAAAAACACTGATTCATCCAGTAATGAAACAAGTGAAGTCTTCATGAGTGAGTCACTGAATCATTCACTAAAGAGATTCGTTCAAAAACGCTGATTCATCCAGTAATGAAACAAGTGAAGTCTTTATGAGTGAGTCATTGAATCATTCATTCAAGAGATTTGTTCAAAAACACTGATTCATCCAGTAATGAAAAAAGTGAAGTGTTTATGAGTGAGTCATTGAATCGTTCACTCAAGAGATTTGTTCAAAAACGCTGATTCATCCAGTAATGAAACAAGTGAAGTCTTTATGAGTGAGTCATTGAATCATTCATTCAAGAGATTTGTTCAAAAACACTGATTCATCCAGTAATGGAACAAGTGAAGTCTTCATGAGTGAGTCATTGAATCATTCACTCAAGAGATTCATTCAAAAACACTGATTCATCCAGTAATGGAACAAGTGAAGTCTTTATGAGTGAGTCATTGAATCATTAATTCAAGAGATTCATTCAAAAACACTGATTCATCCAGTAATGAAACAAGTGAAGTCTTTATGAGTGAGTCATTGAATCATTCATTCAAGAGATTCGTTCAAAAACACTGATTCATCCAGTAATGAAACAAGTGAAGTGTTTATGAGTGAGTCATTGAATCATTCACTCAAGAGATTTGTTCAAAAACACTGATTCATCCAGTAATGAAACAGGTCTTTATGAGTGAGTCATTGAATCATTCATTCAAGAGATTTGTTCAAAAACACTGATTCATCCAGTAATGAAAAAAGTGAAGTGTTTATGAGTGAGTCATTGAATCGTTCACTCAAGAGATTCGTTCAAAAACGCTGATTCATCCAGTAATGAAACAAGTGAAGTCTTTATGAGTGAGTCAGCGAATCATTCATTCAAGAGATTCGTTCAAAAACACTGATTCATCCAGTAATGAAACAAGTGAAGTCTTTATGAGTGAGTCATTGAATCATTCACTCAAGAGATTCATTCAAAAACACTGATTCATCCAGTAATGAAACAAGTGAAGTCTTTATGAGTGAGTCATTGAATCATTCACTCAAGAGATTCATTCAAAAACACTGATTCATCCAGTAATGAAACAAGTGAAGTCTTTATGAGTGAGTCATTGAATCATTCACTCAAGAGATTTGTTCAAAAACACTGATTCATCCAGTAATGAAACAAGTGAAGTCTTCATGAGTGAGTCACTGAATCATTCACTAAAGAGATTCGTTCAAAAACGCTGATTCATCCAGTAATGAAACAAGTGAAGTCTTTATGAGTGAGTCATTGAATCATTCATTCAAGAGATTTGTTCAAAAACACTGATTCATCCAGTAATGAAAAAAGTGAAGTGTTTATGAGTGAGTCATTGAATCGTTCACTCAAGAGATTTGTTCAAAAACGCTGATTCATCCAGTAATGAAACAAGTGAAGTCTTTATGAGTGAGTCATTGAATCATTCATTCAAGAGATTCGTTCAAAAACACTGATTCATCCAGTAATGAAACAAGTGAAGTCTTTATGAGTGAGTCATTGAATCATTCACTCAAGAGATTCATTCAAAAACACTGATTCATCCAGTAATGAAACAAGTGAAGTCTTTATGAGTGAGTCATTGAATCATTCACTCAAGAGATTCATTCAAAAACACTGATTCATCCAGTAATGAAACAAGTGAAGTCTTTATGAGTGAGTCATTGAATCATTCACTCAAGAGATTCATTCAAAAACACTGATTCATCCAGTAATGAAACAAGTGAAGTCTTTATGAGTGAGTCATTGAATCATTCACTCAAGAGATTCATTCAAAAACACTGATTCATCCAGTAATGAAACAACAACATTGCTTTAACATGTTCCTAGCATGAATGTCATGTCAGTTCATACTAACAAAATGATATAACATGCTAATTAATGTTAAAACATTTAAGCGACATGTTAAATCATGATAATTAATGCTAACATACTCATACATGCTAACAACATGCTAATTAATGATAGCAATGTGCTAAAACATGTCAACAGCATGCTAATTAAATCTCAAGCATGCTAACAACGTGTTAAATCATGCTAATTCATGTTAATAACATGCTTAATCTAGCAAACAAGATGTTAAAACATGCTAGCAACATGTTAATTCATGTTAACAACATACATGTTAGCTAGCTACACAGCTGGCTGGCTTTCAAAACTACTTCAAACTTTCCAGCTAGGCTTTTTCAAGCCAACTTAAAGTTGGTTTATCTCTGCTCATCTAGTTAGAGTATGTTTACCAGAAAATACTTCAGTCTTTCAACTATATCATGTGTAACTCAGTTCTTTGTGATTATTTGCTAAATGTATTTGCGATTTCCGAGTGAAGACGGCAACTTTTTTCCAGCGCAAATACACTTTATGGACTTCTCTGCCATGGTCTTCCTCAGAGTTCAGATGAGTTCAGGGCTGTTGATATGTTTCGATGGGACAAATGAATCTGTTTCGTTTCCATCAGCGTCTCTTAAGGCGTCCGTCTACAATGCACTGTTGTTTCTCAGACCCTTTTAATCTAATTGGACATTAAACTGCTGGTTGTTTATGGCGCGTGTGAGCTTGCCTTTACCTTTTCATCACGGCAAACATTTCTACATCAGCAGCCTAATTAAGTAGAATGTATCAAACGAGAGGGCTGATGCACGGCGGGACGTGTCACTCAATAAATCTCCCTTATGATGTGTCCTCACGATGCATCGTTTGTGTTGTTTATAGGCCTCGGGAAAGGTGGCCGTGATGGATGGATGGCGGAGGAGGTTCCTCGCATTAGTTGGCACAGGTTGGCGTTGTTCAACCGAGCTCTGGTTTTATTCCAGCGTGTCATTCTACATGTCTAATGACTCAAAATGAAATATCGTTGGTCTTGTCTGATCTCGCTATAATCCTTCATGCTGCTTGCTAATGCAATTATGTTTTTAATTATTTATTTTGTGGCTTTATGGCTCTTTTCAGGGCAGGTGCCATATTAAATTTGATGCAAATAAAAATAAGCAGTGCAACGCTTACGCCACCTTTCCACGTGTCTCAGGCAGTCGCATACGGTTATAGCTCGGAACCGGTCGCTTAATCCCCATTAATCTCTGCCATGTGTTTAAAGCATGACGTTTCAGTGGATAAACACACCATGCGCTCATCGTTTTGATTATAATACATCACATTTGGTTGGGCGGTTGCTTACCCTCTCAGAAAAAAAGGTACAAAAGCGGTCACTGGGGTGGTACATTTCCTAAAGGTCCTAATATTTACCATTTAGGTACTAATTAGGGCTGCACAATTTATCGAAATATCGCAAATGTTCATATCGCGATATGCATATCGCAACGGCACGCAATATCTGAATGATTTTAATAGGCTACTTCAACATTGTGAAAAGTGTACATTTTAGGCCGACGCATGTAGCAGAGAATAGACTGGGCACACGACTGTTACTCATGTGACTTGCTTGACGTTAAAAAGAGTTATTAAACACAATAACTTGTGAAAACAACTCCTTGCAGTCTCGCGCTGTCTGACACACACACCAAAACGTGACCTCTCTGAAAGCGTGTGATCCCTTCAGGTCTGTTTCATGCCTTGTTACACACTGTCAAATACACACACGTTTATGTCAAAATGGCTGTCTTGACGAGTGTTCATGTAAACGCAGTCGGTTATGTTTTAAGTGAACGATATCAGTTGGGGAAAGAAACCGAATGTGTGTCAATAGGATCCGTGCATTAGGTCTTAAAGTGCTAATACAGTAAACCTGCCGCTGTCTGTCAAACAACAAAAGAAAAAGAGAAAATCACTCGGTGCTCTTGGCTGAATAACCTTTGTAGCTTTATTATGTATCAGTTAGGGGTGTAACGGTACACAAAACTGACGGTTCGGTACGTACCTCGGTTTTGAAGTCCCGGTTCGGTATGAATTTGGTAAAGCAGTTTTACAAAACTGCTTTTTATTAATTTTTATTCAACAGTGGTTTAAATTATAACTAAAAGTTTCTTAAAGATAATGCTGTAAACTATATAGGGAGCCCTTACTTACATACAGCTATTAAAGATTAACAACAGAGCCCAAACTATTAGCCTAAATTCAGTTGCTATTTATTTTTAGATATAATAATCAACACTCATAAGCTTCACATAAGGCAGTTTTTTTTGACAGGTTTATTTAAACATACATTAAATAAACAAGACCTCACTAACAGGCTTAGTAGTATATAATGAATATATAACGGCTAATATAATGAATATAACGGCTAATATAATGAATATAACGGCTAATATAATGAATATAACGGCTAATATAGTGAATATAACGGCTAATATAATGAATATAACGGCTAATATAATGAATATAACGGCTGATAAGTGCATGTATTCAGTGAAAGAGTTGATTTCTCTAGTGAGCTACAGCTGTGGACACTGAAGGGCTTCTGAGTAAACGTGATTCTGCATGACATTGTTTACAAGCTGTTTTATTGTCTTTCCGCGGTTGAAACACAGATGGAGCGATTACACGACATGATACATTTCAGTAAGTTGTAATGTATCCTCAACATACCTTAAGATGTATTAATTCATGTTTATTCTTTAGGAAGAGATGATCGCATTGACTTTAAGTTGAACTGATGCGTCTATCAGTCACGTCACATTAAAGAGTTAAAACAGCATTTATCGTTTGAATTTTGTGATAAAATGGACTGAATACTTAATATGTTCGTGTGGGAACTCGGATTGAAGTGTGTTCCGCGCTTACAACAAGCCGACTGTGAACTGTTAAAGATTACATTCATAACCGTTCGGTACACGTGTGCACTGAAAGCCCTGTACCCAAACGGTTCAGTACGAATACGTGTACCGATACACCCCTAGTATCAGTGTATATTTAATTCATGTGAAGAAAGATAAATTAAAATAACAGAAATAATCGTCCACCCCAGTTCAGGTGTGTTTGTTTACCTGGATGTTCTTGATGTTAACTTAGGGTTAGGGTTAGGGTTAGGGTTAGGTTGATATAACTATATATTACCAAGTCAAGCAAAGAGTTTTTGGTATTTAAATTTTTTTTTTACATTGATGTTAAAATTATGTTGTCAGATTTGTGACAGTTTTTGCTAAAACACTGCTGGTCACTTTCAGAAGTTGTAGCGATGCTTTCATTTCCCAGAAAGAATGTGAAACACATAAATGGTGTCATTCCCAGTTTTTATATACTTTTTAAAATATAATTTAAATATATTTTACACACTAAAAGCAATATCGTATCGCAAATCGAATATCGCATTATTTATAAAGGTATTGCATATCGCATTTTTCTTCAATATTGCACAGCGTAGACGTAGACAGGACGCAATGTTTCAGGACCTCAGACCAGCTCTTTGTCTGTTATGGTGGAGAGCGGAAGGGAAGAGCTCTCTCAAAGCAGAGGCTGTCTCACTGGATAGTGGACACCATTATTTTGGCTTACCAGCAGCAAGGTCGACCATGTCCCCTTGGGGTTAGGGCACACTCCACTCGGAGTGTGGCCTCCTCTTGGGCTTTAGCGCATGGCGCCTCGCTAACAGACATGTGCAGAGCTGCAGGCTGGGCGACACCGAACATATTCGCCAGATTCTACAATCTCCGAGTGGAGCCAGTGTCCGACTATGTACTCGCCCCCCCGAGGGGCCGGTAATGGACCAGGCTCAGGTGTCTTCGCTTGCTCGCCATTCCACTCCACGGACTGGATACGTGCAATATTTTCCTCAATATTTTCCAGCACTGCTTACGCCGATACCTGTGTGTCTGCCCTCTAACGAGCCCAGACCCTCGTGTCCGGCCAGGTTCCCCTCCGGTGACCCCCACACGTGTATTTCCACCGTAAGCCTCCTCGGTGAGCGGGTGTCTTCCCTTGGCAAGTCCCTGCCACCCCTGGGGTTAAAAATCCACCTTCGGCTGGTACCCTAGAGTTTTCCCATATGCAGCCCTCAGCGGGTCATATATGTACTCTCTGAGTCCTCCCTATGGGTAGGCATCTTTGCATATCTCCACTGGAATATGCTTCTCAGTGTACCTTGGTATTCCTGTGATAAGCGGGAGTCCCTCGTCCATACTAGTCTTATGACAGGGAACTTACACTTACGCAGGGCACTGGAAGACAGCCGAGTGGCGTGATTATATTGGGACCCCCATTCGTTAGTCACTAACGTTACGTCGTAGTGACTGAACGAAAGGGAACGTCTCGGTTACGTAAGTAACCCTCGTTCCCTGAGGAGGGAACGGAGGCGTACGTCCCGTTGCCACTTCAGCTGTGCTACCTGGAACAGCCGGGAGTTCAGTCTTGGCTCCTCAGCAGGTAACATAATGCGATATTGCCACGTACTTCCTTTTATACTCACACGGTGAGGTGGAGTTACGTATGCAAATTCCGCATGCCCATGGCATTGGCACGCCATTGGCCGTTTTCTAAGTGCTCGAAGATGATAGGCTTCTAAGCGAAACCCCCATTCGTTAGTCACTAACGTACGTCTCCGTTCCCTCCTCAGGGAACGAGGGTTACATCCGTAACCGAGACGTTCACTGTTCTTTTTTATAAATATAGTATTTGTATTAAATCTATTTTCATTGACTTGAATTGAAATCGAATCGATTTGAGAGCTTGCGAATCTAAATCGAATCGAATCAGAACATCTGAATCGATACCCAATAGGTAGATCATTTACTATATCTCTTTACATAAGTCACGTCTGGTGCGAACGCACAGTAACACTTTTTAAATGTTACTTGTTTCGAAATGTTCAGAGGACTTTCTTTAACATTCACACAACTAAGGAAACATTCCAGTGTTAATTTCGTTGACGAATAATTTTCGTCAACAACTTTTTTTCACTGACGAAAACAAGATGATAACTAAATAAAAACTAGTGTTGGATGACAAAAACTATGAGGAAAATCAACTGTCGTTTTCGTCAACAAATAGAAACGAGATGTAAATGTTAGGGAGGGGCGATTAGGGAAGAGATCAAGTCAGAACTGATGTCCTGTGTCACAGATGCGCACATTTGAGTTGAGCTGATCTAACCGCTGGAGAACACGCCTCATGGTGCGTTCACACCGGACGCGATTCGCGCGAGTGATTTACATGTTAAGTCAATGCAGAGACGCGAAATGGCATTCTGCGGCGCGATTGAGGCGGCGAGATTTGAGCGTTTTGAACACGCGATTCGCTGGAATCGCTCAAGTTGGAAAATCTGAACTTTGGCGGATATTTCGCGCTGCGTTAACCAATCACGAGCTTGCTCTAGTAGTGACGCATTTACAAGCGGAGGCAGAAATCCCAACAACAATGGAGGACAAGATAATCGTGGCCGTATGTGGATCCCCGGAGCTGTGATACATCATCCTATCACTACAGGAACAGGAATAAAAGGAATAAAAAAGATCTTGCTTGGAAGAAAGTGAGTTATTGTGAGCCAAGTGAGCCATTTCACAACGAGACTGGAGCAGAAAAAAAGAGCCAGAGCCAGCAGCAAATGTGAGAAGGACTAGCCGAGGAAAGGCGGGTCTCGCCGGGTAAACGAGCGCGGAATGTCCCTGATCGCCTGGATCTCACAACTCCGAAAACGGCAGATAAAATGCTCAAATAGGCTCTTTTTATTAGTAGTATTTTTTACAAAAAAGACGTCAAGTGACCGAGACGAGCTGGCTCATCTAGGCTCATATAGAAGCCCCTCCCATGGTGCGAATTCGTGTCTATTGTGTAGTTGTCACGCGCGAATGAAGCGAGTAAACTCAAAATGTTCAAGCGTCCACCTTCGCGCGATTAGAGAGCGGCTCACAGTCAATCAATAACACACATTTATGCCAGGCAAGAGTTTATGAACTAATGCTGATGAATAATGAGTGTTTACTGTACCATGTTTATATAGTAATATGATTTAGACGGTTGTAATAATGCATATTTATCTCCTCATCTGAACTTGAATGAGCTCCTGCAACTGCAATAGAGGCGCAGACATTTCAAAATAAGAGTCCCGGTGTATTTCCAGCTTGTTTATCATTAAAAGTCACGCATTATATATTCGTTTTTGTTTACACAATAAACTGTATTTAATTTCATTCCCATTTAATTCATAGTCAGGAGGAAAGACCAGTATTTGACACATATTCAATAAAGGATCAGGGTTATAATAGTTCAATAAAACCATAAAAAAATCTTCATTACTTGAAATTAAATAAATTACATTAAAAATAAATAAACTTATTTGAAGCTTTAGCTTAACCTGATATACTAACTAAAACAGAAATACAAATTTATAAAAACTATACAGATGTTTTTAAAAAAGTGAATTGAGCTCTTTCGTGTATTTTTAATGTCAAAAACAAAATGTCGTCAAAATGTCAGTTCAAGTGTCAGTCGGTTATGTAATGCTTAAATGCTTAATGTGTTACAATTGAACTAAACTCATTAGATTTTAGGAGACTAAAACTAGACTAAAACTAAAAACAATTCAGGCGACTAAAATATGACTAAAACTAAATGGCATTTTAGTCAAAAGACTAGGACTAAAACTAAATAAAAATTTGCTGTCAAAATTAACACTGATTCCAGAGAACATTCAGAAATAAAGTTTACATAACTTAATAGGAAACTCAACGTTTTTTTCACTCACCTTGACTGAGATCTATTAATGTTTAATATTGTGAATTTTACTTTGGGAAAAAAAATGACATTTGAGTGTTGCAATATTCAATAACCAGTGGGTTATTAGCAGGTGGGAATTTAATTATGTATGTTCAAATTGGAATTTCCCAGACTATAAATGGTGGAATACGGACTGAAGCGATGACTCACCTCAGTTCAGTGCTGCAGGGAGATAATATATGTAATATACGGCTGCTGTCTCGAGGTTAACAAATTATATATCCGTGTGCATGTGTGTGGGATGGTGTCTGCGCTCTGGAGAGCTTCTATCTATAGGGAGAGACGCAGCATTAGCCGGCATTGTCTGAAGGTGTTGCGGGAAAAATGGCCGGAGGCTCTTGAGAGATTCCCTTCATGCCTTTATGCACGGAGCGCCAGTGTGTCCCTCTTCATGGGTGTTTAAGCAAGCACTTTAAATGGAAATGCACTTGACATTTTAGGAGGAGATGCAATCATCAGACATTAGAATGCAGCTGACATCACTCGGAATGAGCGGGATTCTTCCTCTCTCTCTCGTCTTCTCACTGTGAAGCTGACTGAAGATAACACTCGCAAATTTATAGAGCACAGATGCTGCGTCTTCTCAAAATAGGGCATATTGTATTAAACGAGTGTGTGTGTGAGATTGAGTCTGTTTTCCAAATCAAATCTGTTCTTATTGCTGCTGTGGAAAAACTTGTGTTCCTCTATTTAAGAGCCGAACAGACTGTGAGGATGATGATGATGATGATGATGATGCAAAGCTGCTTCATCATGTGGAGCTTCCAGCCGTCGGCTGTCAAAACACACGAGACCTGCAGGTCATACGGAAACAACGGATGAAACGAACATCTCCACTGCATTATGGTAATTATATAATGTCATTAAAGCATTTTGTGCACTGAAAAACTATTTTCACAAGTTAACACGTTGAATTAAAGATGCAAATTTGAAGTATAAGACTGAGGTTTTCTTGTAAAACAAACTCCAATAATCTGAAAAAATAATTTTTACAGTGACAAAATCAATACACCGATCAGGCGTAACATTATGACCCGTCGAGGCATGGACTCCACTAGAAGGTGTGCTGTGGGATCTGGCACCAAGATGTTAGCAGCAGATCCTTTAAGTCCTGTAAGTTGCGAGGCGGGGCCTCCATGGATCGGACTTGTGTGTTCAGCTCATCCCACAGATGCTCGATTGGATTGAGATCAACGCCTCAAACTCGTTGTTGTGCTCCTCAAAGCGTTCCTGAAGCATTTGTGCTTTGTGGCGGCACATTATCTGCTGAAAGAGCCACAGCCACAGGGAATACCGTTCCCATGAGAGGCTGGACATGGGCTCAGCAATGCTTAGGTAGGTGGGACGTGTCAAAGTCACATCCACATGATGGAGGACCCAAGGTTTCCCAGCAGAACATTGGCCAAAGCATCACTGCCTCCGCCGCCACGCCTTCTTCCCATAGTGCACCTGGTGCCATGTGTTCCCCAGGTAAGCCACGCCTTCTTCCCATAGTGCAACTGGTGCCATGTGTTCCCCAGGTAAGCCACGCCTTCTTCCCATAGTGCACCTGGTGCCATGTGTTCCCCAGGTCAGCCACGCCTTCTTCCCATAGTGCACCTGGTGCCATGTGTTCCCCAGGTAAGCCACGCCTTCTTCCCATAGTGCACCTGGTGCCATGTGTTCCCCAGGTAAGCCACGCCTTCTTCCCATAGTGCACCTGGTGCCATGTGCTCCCCAGGTAAGCCACGCCTTCTTCCCATAGTGCACCTGGTGCCATGTGCTCCCCAGGTAAGCCACGCCTTCTTCCCATAGTGCACCTGGTGCCATGTGTTCCCCAGGTAAGCCACGCCTTCTTCCCATAGTGCACCTGGTGCCATGTGTTCCCCAGGTAAGCCACGCCTTCTTCCCATAGTGCACCTGGTGCCATGTGTTCCCCAGGTAAGCCCCGCACACACACCCGGCCATCCACGTGATGTAGAAGAACACGTGATCATCAGAGCAGGCCACCTTCTTCCATTGCTCCGTGGTCCAGTTCTGATGCTCGTGCCACTGTTGGTGCTTTGGGCGGTGGGCAGGGGTCAGCATGGGCACCCTGACTGGTCAGCGGCTGTGCCGCCCCATACGCAACAAACTGAGATGCTCTGTGTATTCTGAGCCCTTTCTATCAGAACCAGCATTAACTTCTGGAGCAGTTTGAGCTCCAGTAGCTCGTCTGTTTGATCGGACCACACGGGCCAGCCTTCGCTCCCCACGTGCATCAATGAGTCTCGGCCGCCCATGACCCTGTGGCCGGTTCTCCACTGGTCCTTCACTTTTGATAGAGACTGACCACTGCAGACCGGGAACACCCCACAAGAGCTGCAGTTCTGGAGATGCTCTGACCCAGTCGTCTAGCCGTCACAATCTGGCCCAAACTCGCTCAAATCCTTACGCTTGCCCATTTCTCCTGCTTCTAACACATCAACTTTGAAGACAAGGGCTGAATCTGAAATCGACCCCAATAACCTCAAATAGGGCATTATTTGAAGGGACAGCCATTTGTAGTGGTGTCCGAAACCATAGTGGACGTTATTGAGGGCACTCATTCAATCCCACATTGCACCGCAATAATGAGTGTACAGCCGATGTACACACAGCGGCTGTCTGAATTCGCTCACTTGTTTTCATTCACTCCTTCAAGTGAACTGTATTAGTGGACTAACGTAGGGAATTGTGAATGAGGGTTTAGGGGGTGATTTCGGATTCAGTCATAATGTTCACAGGAGCCGTGATCATCAGTATTATTCACCGGTCATAATGTTTAGCCTGATCTGTGTAGATGCACAAGTTAGCTTCCACCAATGAAAACGTCCCGGGCCCCTGACAGCTGATGAACAGAATGAGTTTAGTATCTGTCTTTCTCTCGCTCTTTTTCTGCCTGGTTGCATGTGGCTTGTTTTTGCAGGCCTCCTCGAGGGAAGCACCCCCTTATTACTGCAATTACGATCTGTACACATTTCATTAAACTAATATGTGTGTGTCTGGGCCGCTGAGCGTATGTGAACACATCTCCCAGCTGGAGCCCATCCTCTGCCCGCAGCTTAACCGTGCCGGCGAGCCATCAGCGCGAAATAACAGGTGGTGAGAGCGAGGCTTCATCCTCCCGCCGCCCGACGCGATCGCATGCAGACGCTCTCAGATTCCTCCATTTCTTTGACTTGTGAATCTCATTGCAGTCTTTCAGTGTGGGAGTCGTTCATTAGTGCTTCATGCACTGAAGAAATCGTCTCTGGGGTCAAGAGCGTTCGATTATTAGCGCCGCTTGACGGCTGTTATCGCTTTATTTATGCCTCTTCTTTTATTTGGGGTTTGCAGCCTGCTGTGTGTTTAATGAAATGTGTCCCAAATATTAGAGGAAAAGGACCGTAAATGATCAAAGTGAGCGTTACTGCAATAAAATATAATCACCTATGAGATTATACAATGAAAATGTCAAGTCTGGGAAATGAATGGGCTCAAAACCCACAGGAAAGTTGACTTCCAAATATCATTAGTTTCTCTCCAATTTAGCACAGAGATTAAATGAAGAGCAAATGGAGAAGTTTGCTGAAACTTATCGGTCGGATGAAAAGACTTGAGAGATCTCATCAATGTCTCTATTTGGAAACCAAAGGTTTGCAATGTGAACTCAATTATTTCTCATCAGGGCCAGCCTTCGCTCAATTTGGCCCTTGTCAAACTCGCTCAAATCCTTAAACTTGCCCATTTTTCCAGCTTCTAACACATCAACTTGTTAGTGAAACATCAGGGGAAAGATGTGGAGCATAAAGATCTCCATTCAAATCCAATGAACTATAAAAGAGCGGCAACACGTTTGTGGAAACTCGCCTTCATCGATAATTTAAATCACAGACTAGACCGTGAAATACTCACATCACAAACTGAAGAACTCTGAAGCGTCACCTTCCCCTTCATTTCAAACCTCCTCTGAGAGCGTCTCTTCACTGTGTCTGAACACTTTCCCTGGGAAATTAATTCCATTAAACAAGTTTCACCTCAGAAATTTCCATTAATGTCCAGCATGAGGAGAGAGAGAGAGACTGAGAAAGTCTGGCCAGTGAGCTAGTCTGGACACAACTGGCCTGGTCAGACCGGGAGACCAGCTTAAGCCAACCATGATTAGTTTAATTAGTTTAATCCGTTTCTATTTCAGCAGTGTGAATGTTGTATGAGCTCATGGTTGATAAAGTCACAAGTCACATTTCTCTCCAGTGTTGGGCTTAATGCATTAGTTACATAATCAGATTACTTTTTTCAAGTAACACGTAGTTCTTTTTTTAAATTTTATTTACAACATAATATCTGAGTCCCTTTTTCAAATAAGTGGCAAAGACAGCGTTGCAAAGTTTGTTTGAGCGGCGCCCTCTACTGTACAGACGTGAATCTGCATTTCCTTTAGTCGGAGGATTATTCATTTCACTTTTGAAAGAGCCTTTATATTTAAAAATATAACTTATTTTGTTATTTAAAAAAACAAGCAAGCCCAGCCCAGATGAGGAAAAGTAACAACCCATCATGTTTCATTAAATAACTAACTCAATTAGTTACTTTTTAGGGACTAACGCAAAAGTTACGTAACATTACTTTCCATAAAAGTAACTAAGTAACGCAATTAAATACTTTTTAGGGACTAAAACAAAAGTAACATAACATTATTTTCCATAAAAGTAACTAAGTAACGCAATTAAATACTTTTTAGGGACTAAAGCAAAAGTAACATAACATTATTTTCCATAAAAGTAACTAAGTAACGCAATTAAATACTTTTTAGGTACTAAAGCAAAAGTAACAACATTATTTTCCATAAAAAGTAACTAAGTAACGTAATTAAATACTTTTTAGGGACTAAAACAAAAGTAACATAACATTATTTTCCATAAAAGTAACTAAGTAACGCAATTAAATACTTTTTAGGTACTAAAGCAAAAGTAACAACATTATTTTCCATAAAAAGTAACTAAGTAACGCAATTAAATACTTTTTAGGGACTAAAGCAAAAGTAACATAACATTATTTTCCATAAAAGTAACTAAGTAACGCAATTAAATACTTTTTAGGGACTAAAGCAAAAGTAACAACATTATTTTCCATAAAAGTAACTAAGTAACGCAATTAAATACTTTTTAGGGACTAAAGCAAAAGTAACATAACATTATTTTCCATAAAAGTAACTAAGTAACACAATTAAATACTTTTTAGGGACTAAAGCAAAAGTAACATAACATTATTTTCCATAAAAGTAACTAAGTAACGCAATTAAATACTTTTTAGGGACTAAAGCAAAAGTAACAACATTATTTTCCATAAAAGTAACTAAGTAACGCAATTAAATACTTTTTAGGGACTAAAGCAAAAGTAACAACATTATTTTCCATAAAAGTAACTAAGTAACGCAATTAAATACTTTTTAGGGACTAAAGCAAAAGTAACATAACATTATTTTCCATAAAAGTAACTAAGTAACACAATTAAATACTTTTTAGGGACTAAAGCAAAAGTAACATAACATTATTTTCCATAAAAGTAACTAAGTAACGCAATTAAATACTTTTTAGGGACTAAAGCAAAAGTAACAACATTATTTTCCATAAAAGTAACTAAGTAACGCAATTAAATACTTTTTAGGGACTAAAACAAAAGTAACATAACATTATTTTCCATAAAAGTAACTAAGTAACGCAATTAAATACTTTTTAGGGACTAAAACAAAAGTAACATAACATTATTTTCCATAAAAGTAACTAAGTAACGCAATTAAATACTTTTTAGGGACTAAAGCAAAAGTAACATAACATTATTTTCCATAAAAGTAACTAAGTAACGCAATTAAATACTTTTTAGGTACTAAAGCAAAAGTAACAACATTATTTTCCATAAAAAGTAACTAAGTAACGTAATTAAATACTTTTTAGGGACTAAAACAAAAGTAACATAACATTATTTTCCATAAAAGTAACTAAGTAACGCAATTAAATACTTTTTAGGTACTAAAGCAAAAGTAACAACATTATTTTCCATAAAAAGTAACTAAGTAACGCAATTAAATACTTTTTAGGGACTAAAGCAAAAGTAACATAACATTATTTTCCATAAAAGTAACTAAGTAACGCAATTAAATACTTTTTAGGGACTAAAGCAAAAGTAACAACATTATTTTCCATAAAAGTAACTAAGTAACGCAATTAAATACTTTTTAGGGACTAAAGCAAAAGTAACATAACATTATTTTCCATAAAAGTAACTAAGTAACACAATTAAATACTTTTTAGGGACTAAAGCAAAAGTAACATAACATTATTTTCCATAAAAGTAACTAAGTAACGCAATTAAATACTTTTTAGGGACTAAAGCAAAAGTAACAACATTATTTTCCATAAAAGTAACTAAGTAACGCAATTAAATACTTTTTAGGGACTAAAGCAAAAGTAACAACATTATTTTCCATAAAAGTAACTAAGTAACACAATTAAATACTTTTTAGGGACTAAAGCAAAAGTAACATAACATTATTTTCCATAAAAGTAACTAAGTAACACAATTAAATACTTTTTAGGGACTAAAGCAAAAGTAACATAACATTATTTTCCATAAAAGTAACTAAGTAACGCAATTAAATACTTTTTAGGGACTAAAGCAAAAGTAACAACATTATTTTCCATAAAAGTAACTAAGTAACGCAATTAAATACTTTTTAGGGACTAAAACAAAAGTAACATAACATTATTTTCCATAAAAGTAACTAAGTAACACAATTAAATACTTTTTAGGTACTAAAGCAAAAGTAACATAACATTATTTTCCATAAAAGTAACTAAGTAACGCAATTAAATACTTTTTAGGGACTAAAGCAAAAGTAACAACATTATTTTCCATAAAAGTAACTAAGTAACGCAATTAAATACTTTTTAGGGACTAAAACAAAAGTAACATAACATTATTTTCCATAAAAGTAACTAAGTAACGCAATTAAATACTTTTTAGGGACTAAAACAAAAGTAACATAACATTATTTTCCATAAAAGTAACTAAGTAACACAATTAAATACTTTTTAGGGACTAAAACAAAAGTAACATAACATTATTTTCCATAAAAGTAACTAAGTAACGCAATTAAATACTTTTTAGGGACTAAAACAAAAGTAACATAACATTATTTTCCATAAAAGTAACTAAGTAACACAATTAAATACTTTTTAGGGACTAAAGCAAAAGTAACAACATTATTTTCCATAAAAGTAACTAAGTAACGCAATTAAATACTTTTTAGGGACTAAAACAAAAGTAACATAACATTATTTTCCATAAAAGTAACTAAGTAACGCAATTAAATACTTTTTAGGGACTAAAACAAAAGTAACATAACATTATTTTCCATAAAAGTAACTAAGTAACACAATTAAATACTTTTTAGGGACTAAAACAAAAGTAACAACATTATTTTCCATAAAAGTAACTAAGTAACGCAATTAAATACTTTTTAGGGACTAAAGCAAAAGTAACAACATTATTTTCCATAAAAAGTAACTAAGTAACGTAATTAAATACTTTTTAGGGACTAAAACAAAAGTAACATAACATTATTTTCCATAAAAGTAACTAAGTAACGCAATTAAATACTTTTTAGGGACTAAAGCAAAAGTAACATAACATTATTTTCCATAAAAGTAACTAAGTAACGCAATTGAATACTTTTTAGGTACTAAAGCAAAAGTAACAACATTATTTTCCATAAAAAGTAACTAAGTAACGTAATTAAATACTTTTTAGGGACTAAAACAAAAGTAACATAACATTATTTTCCATAAAAGTAACTAAGTAACACAATTAAATACTTTTTAGGGACTAAAACAAAAGTAACAACATTATTTTCCATAAAAGTAACTAAGTAACGCAATTAAATACTTTTAAGGTACTAAAGCAAAAGTAACATAACATTATTTTCCATAAAAGTAACTAAGTAACGTAATTAAATACTTTTTAGGTACTAAAGCAAAAGTAACATAACATTATTTTCCATAAAAGTAACTAAGTAACGTAATTAAATACTTTTTAGGTACTAAAGCAAAAGTAACATAACATTATTTTCCATAAAAGTAACTAAGTAACGCAATTAAATACTTTTTAGGGACTAAAGCAAAAGTAACATAACATTATTTTCCATAAAAGTAACTAAGTAACGTAATTAAATACTTTTTAGGTACTAAAGCAAAAGTAACATAACATTATTTTCCATAAAAGTAACTAAGTAACGTAATTAAATACTTTTTAGGTACTAAAGCAAAAGTAACATAACATTATTTTCCATAAAAGTAACTAAGTAACGTAATTAAATACTTTTTAGGGACTAAAACAAAAGTAACATAACATTATTTTCCATAAAAGTAACTAAGTAACGTAATTAAATACTTTTTAGGTACTAAAGCAAAAGTAACATAACATTATTTTCCATAAAAGTAACTAAGTAACGCAATTAAATACTTTTTAGGGACTAAAACAAAAGTAACATAACATTATTTTCCATAAAAGTAACTAAGTAACGCAATTAAATACTTTTTAGGGACTAAAGCAAAAGTAACATAACATTATTTTCCATAAAAGTAACTAAGTAACGCAATTAAATACTTTTTAGGTACTAAAGCAAAAGTAACAACATTATTTTCCATAAAAAGTAACTAAGTAACGTAATTAAATACTTTTTAGGGACTAAAACAAAAGTAACATAACATTATTTTCCATAAAAGTAACTAAGTAACGCAATTAAATACTTTTTAGGTACTAAAGCAAAAGTAACAACATTATTTTCCATAAAAAGTAACTAAGTAACGCAATTAAATACTTTTTAGGGACTAAAGCAAAAGTAACATAACATTATTTTCCATAAAAGTAACTAAGTAACGCAATTAAATACTTTTTAGGGACTAAAGCAAAAGTAACAACATTATTTTCCATAAAAGTAACTAAGTAACGCAATTAAATACTTTTTAGGGACTAAAGCAAAAGTAACATAACATTATTTTCCATAAAAGTAACTAAGTAACACAATTAAATACTTTTTAGGGACTAAAGCAAAAGTAACATAACATTATTTTCCATAAAAGTAACTAAGTAACGCAATTAAATACTTTTTAGGGACTAAAGCAAAAGTAACAACATTATTTTCCATAAAAGTAACTAAGTAACGCAATTAAATACTTTTTAGGGACTAAAGCAAAAGTAACAACATTATTTTCCATAAAAGTAACTAAGTAACGCAATTAAATACTTTTTAGGGACTAAAGCAAAAGTAACATAACATTATTTTCCATAAAAGTAACTAAGTAACACAATTAAATACTTTTTAGGGACTAAAGCAAAAGTAACATAACATTATTTTCCATAAAAGTAACTAAGTAACGCAATTAAATACTTTTTAGGGACTAAAGCAAAAGTAACAACATTATTTTCCATAAAAGTAACTAAGTAACGCAATTAAATACTTTTTAGGGACTAAAACAAAAGTAACATAACATTATTTTCCATAAAAGTAACTAAGTAACACAATTAAATACTTTTTAGGTACTAAAGCAAAAGTAACATAACATTATTTTCCATAAAAGTAACTAAGTAACGCAATTAAATACTTTTTAGGGACTAAAGCAAAAGTAACAACATTATTTTCCATAAAAGTAACTAAGTAACGCAATTAAATACTTTTTAGGGACTAAAACAAAAGTAACATAACATTATTTTCCATAAAAGTAACTAAGTAACGCAATTAAATACTTTTTAGGGACTAAAACAAAAGTAACATAACATTATTTTCCATAAAAGTAACTAAGTAACACAATTAAATACTTTTTAGGGACTAAAACAAAAGTAACATAACATTATTTTCCATAAAAGTAACTAAGTAACGCAATTAAATACTTTTTAGGGACTAAAACAAAAGTAACATAACATTATTTTCCATAAAAGTAACTAAGTAACACAATTAAATACTTTTTAGGGACTAAAGCAAAAGTAACAACATTATTTTCCATAAAAGTAACTAAGTAACGCAATTAAATACTTTTTAGGGACTAAAACAAAAGTAACATAACATTATTTTCCATAAAAGTAACTAAGTAACGCAATTAAATACTTTTTAGGGACTAAAACAAAAGTAACATAACATTATTTTCCATAAAAGTAACTAAGTAACACAATTAAATACTTTTTAGGGACTAAAACAAAAGTAACAACATTATTTTCCATAAAAGTAACTAAGTAACGCAATTAAATACTTTTTAGGGACTAAAGCAAAAGTAACAACATTATTTTCCATAAAAAGTAACTAAGTAACGTAATTAAATACTTTTTAGGGACTAAAACAAAAGTAACATAACATTATTTTCCATAAAAGTAACTAAGTAACGCAATTAAATACTTTTTAGGGACTAAAGCAAAAGTAACATAACATTATTTTCCATAAAAGTAACTAAGTAACGCAATTGAATACTTTTTAGGTACTAAAGCAAAAGTAACAACATTATTTTCCATAAAAAGTAACTAAGTAACGTAATTAAATACTTTTTAGGGACTAAAACAAAAGTAACATAACATTATTTTCCATAAAAGTAACTAAGTAACACAATTAAATACTTTTTAGGGACTAAAACAAAAGTAACAACATTATTTTCCATAAAAGTAACTAAGTAACGCAATTAAATACTTTTAAGGTACTAAAGCAAAAGTAACATAACATTATTTTCCATAAAAGTAACTAAGTAACGTAATTAAATACTTTTTAGGTACTAAAGCAAAAGTAACATAACATTATTTAAAAGTAACTAAGTAACGCAATTAAATACTTTTTAGTTAGTTACTTTTAAAACTTTCCCCAAACACTGTTTCTATGGAGCTTCATACAACAAATAGTTTCAAAGCAGCTTAATAAAACAGGAAAATAACAGTGTTAATGTTGTCAAATGACTCAATTATGAATTAAATTCAGTGATAAAGCAGCTCTACGGAAGACAACAATGCCATTATCCACTTCAGTTTAGTTCATTGTTGATTCAATTAAATGTTGCAAAGATGGCGACGTTATTCAGCTCAATTCAGTTGATCAATAATATTATTAAGGTACTGAATATGAATTGTCTTGTTCTGCGTATTTCTGACCATGTTTCGTTTGTGTCTGGATTGTTTCCCACTGTAAATGTTTCGGGTCTTGAGTTAGAGATGGCATTTTATCTGTCATGGCTTCTTAAAGGATAACCCGCTCTCAGAGATAAATGTGTCTGCTGTGGAGAAGCGTCTTGTTATTTTTGCGGTGGAGAGCAGAGGAGACTGACACGAGATCTCTAACTCAGATGTTGAGTGCTGTAATCGGCACAAATCCAAACGCTCCTCGGTGACCCATCTTCCCAAGTCTCCGTGTTGTTTGGCATGATGTGTTGTCATAGCAACAGGCAGACAAAAGGAGCGCATGCAGGAAAAAGAGCTTTCTGTACTCGCTGTGATTTTTCTATCTAATGGAGCTAATGTATAAGCAGAAGGTAAAAGCATTCTTGTGTATTCCAGCAAATGGGCGGCTTTTGGCTCGGAGAGAAAATAGCACTTCACCATAGTAACTGCAGCGTGACTAAAGCCGCTCACCCCGCAGATGCCACGCCGCGCGGCTAATCATGCTAATTGTAACATGTCACGGGTCGATTCAGGTGCCGCGAGGAAGAGGTGAAAACTAACGGCAGAAAACAACATATTGCATTGTTTTAATTAGGCTAGATTATGATCCTTGAAGGATTATTCATCAGTCATCCCGGCAAGCTGTTGCCGTTCGGATCCGTACGGAAGGCTTCCAGGCGGCGATCCAGTTCTGGCTACATTTGGGCCAAACTCCTTATTTTAAGACCTCATTGAACAATGCATGCTGTTATAGATGTCAGCTCGTCACCGAGTGCTCATGAACAGGCTGATATATACACTATATTGACAACACTTTTGGGACCTTCCACATGCACATCCCATTCTCAATCCGTAGGGTTTAATATGGAGTCGCAGCTCTAACAGCTTCAGCTTTCCTCAAGGTTTAGGAGTGTGTTTATGGGGATTCTTCTAGAAGCGCATTTGTGATGTTGGACGAGAAGGCCTGGCTCTCAGTCTCCGCTCTAATTCATCCCATCGGGTTGAGGTCAGGACTAGGGATGCACCGATACCGATACCAGTACTCGGGTGTCGTCCGATACTGTTGTGAAGTACTCGTACCCGTAAAACTACCCCGATACCACTTTATGGCAACACATCTTCGGATGCGGAGCTGTGTGGAAAGTTACATAATTCGCCGTGCACACCCGCACACCGCCGCCAAAGGCAAAGGGGTCTCGCGCTCTCAAATTGCACGACTGCCATAGTATGGCTTCATTTTTTCCGCACGCACCCGAGAGCTAATGCGGACGCAGCGAGTATAAACCCAGCTTAACCGCTCGTGAGGCAGATACCACTCGGGAGTGAGTGCTGAAAGTGAAGGGCTGTTTAGTAGGGATGTGCGCAATGACTAGCCTAACCCCGGTAGTATAACAAGCCTAAGCGAGCTTAATTGTTATACTAGTTTGACATGACATGGAAGAAAATGGAAAAGTTTTGTGTAAGCTTTCAAAATCCTCCTTCACCCGAGTGGAGATTTATCTGAAGCCTCCGCGAGCGCCAGAGAAAACCAACGCATGCAAAACCTGAGGTAACATTAAATGATTGTGTTTTGCTGCAGATATACACTTTTCAAAATAATATATTAATTTCAAGACATGACATTAACACAACAGTAATTTAAACATAGCCTTTGTAAATATATATATATATATTTAAAGCAAAACCTTAAATATGCAAAAAAATGTAAACGACTAGTGTTTTCCGAGTCGTCTTGCAGCAGCACTAACGTTTAATCGACTAGTCTCGCACATCCCTAGCTCAGTGACACCCATTGTAGATGAAAACAGAAACCGGCTCATAGCTGATAATGCAGAGAAGCTTCTTTTCATCAAAAAGAACCAGCCTCTCACTTTTCCGAAAAGGGCTGTATGGCTATGATAACATAATAATTTAATTCAGTTGTTCTGCTACTGTTGTGTGGTACTGGAATCCACTGAATGTTACAGGTTACATTTATGTGAAATGGGCAGCAGTGCCATGTTTGTTTAGGAAAACACCAAGTTGAATATTAAAATGTCAGCAACAGCATCAATTTGTGTATTTGCTTTGTTACAGTCAGAAAGTGAAAAACATCTGATGAAACTAAAACATTGTTATAAGAACTGTAATGGTATTATTAAGTACTCGTATCAGTACTCGGTATCGGCAAGTACCCAAATGTAAGTTCTTGTACTTGGTATCGGT
Source organism: Romanogobio albipinnatus (assembly GCA_023566225.1). Taxonomy (NCBI): domain Eukaryota; kingdom Metazoa; phylum Chordata; class Actinopteri; order Cypriniformes; family Gobionidae; genus Romanogobio; species Romanogobio albipinnatus. The sequence goes on along the minus strand of CM042259.1, from coordinate 46,900,896 downwards.
GCATCTCTAGTCAGGACTCAAGTTCCTCCACTCCAAACTCGCTCATCCATGTCTTTATGGAGCGATGCTTTGAGCACTGGAGCGCAGTCATGCTGGGACAGGAAGGGGCCGTCCCCAAACTGGTCCCGCAAAGTTGGGAGCATGAAATTGTCCAAAATGTCTTGGTGAAGCATTAAGAGTTCCTTTCACTGGAACTAACCCCTGAAAAACAACCCTACCCCATAATCCCCCCTCCACCAAACTTTACACTTGGCACAATGCAGTCAGGCAAGTCCCGTTCTCCTGGCGACCGCCAAACCCAGACTCGTCCATGGGATTGTCAGACAGAGAAGTGTGATTGGTCACTCAGAGAACACGTCTCCACTGCTCTATAGTCCAGTGGCGGCGCGCTTTACCCCACTGCATCCCACACTTGGTGATGTAAGGCTTGGATGAGCTGCTCCGCCATGGAAACCTATTACAGTGATGCTTGGCTCAGCAAACGGCACTAATAAAGAGAAATATTACAAAATATGGATCCGGATGGAGAATACAGCTAATTTAGAAAAGTGCGCTTTGACCTTGCCAAAGCAAATAACACAGAACTCATAAATGATACACACGCTTTTTTATAATTAGACTCATTCCCAAATGAACACATCTTATTTGCTTAGCATATATCATTTAAATTTGATCAATATCTTATTAAATGCCATACAGAAATTGTCACGTAAAAAGATGCATCGGAAAGCATTAAATCCGACCAGTCAGCATCCAAACATATTGCGTTCAAGGTTACCTTTTTTTTCCCGTCCGCGGGGAAATTGCATAAAATATTCAGGATCATTTGAGTTTGTCCCACTGAGAATAAAACTCACCTTCGTTATTTTCTGCATTTTCCATCGCTCTAATATTTTGCAGACTTTCACACTATTTTCGGTTCATATTAAAAACGTCCCCTGCCGACACAGAGCCATGAGTCTGAGAGGAAAAAGGTCAAAGCAATTTATATTTGACATGTGCGGTTTGATCGCCTTGTCATCGCCTCGAGCCACACACACACACACACACACACCGCAGTCCAGACACATGTGTTCCCTTGCATTCGCTCGACAGAAGCAATCGGGCCGTATGCACGCGGCTCCAGAGACGTCCTCGGATAGATGGCTCTCCAGCAAAGTGACCTGTAGCGGATGCGAGCGAGTCATCAATTCTTGCATGCATCGAAATGAAATGTTCTGACATGCCGGCATGCTCACAAGGGCAGGCGTGAATGAAAACACATACTCTGATGGAGCGGTGGAGGAGCTCTTAATGAGAAGAGGTGTCGCGGGCCCATGAGTACTTATTTATGAAGCACGGAGAGAACGCGGAGACGCGGGGTGGCGCTCCATTGCCTTCCTGAATCACCATCATGGCAATTTCACAGTGATTTACGATAAAGCTCTCACAAGCACGGACATGTAACCTTGATACTGCTGTATCATGAGGGGAACGTCTGTGGACACGGCGCGGGTCTGCCGGTCGCTCAGGGTGGTGTGAGTGTGTTATTGGAGTGGAAGTGGCCTGTGGGGACGCCTGGCGCTGGTCACACGCTGACAGTAATGGATGAGCTGCTGGTTAGAAAGATGCTCAAAAGTGACACGCGCAAATAGCCTTCCTTTCTGCTCAAGATGATTTATAATCAACACTTCCATCCAAACACAGCCATCAGAAATATCCACCCCAATGACTCATGACTCACTATAAATATATGTAGAAATGTTGAATCATATGCCACATCTTGAGCATCACTACTACAAGTGTGTTTCCTAAAGGATCAGTTCACTTTTAAATAAACTTTTGCTGATAGTTTACTCACCCCCATGTCATCCAAGATGTCCATGTCTTTCTTTCTGCAGTCGAAAAGAAATGAAGGTTTTGGATGAGAACAGTCCAGGATATTTCTCCATATAATGGACTCCAATGGGCTCCAAACGGTTCAGTTTCAGTGCAGCTCCAAACAATACCAGACGATGAATAAGGGTCTTATCTAGCCAAACCATCAGCAGTATTTATGCTGTTATTTTACCTCCTATCAGACGAACGTGATCATCTCTGAGCTCCGCCATAACTTCCGCTAAGTGAGGTCAAAATACGAGCCTGGTCATAGATGTATACGTAGATGCCTCATTAGCGCCTGCTCGGATCAGTAGAATGAGGCATCTACGATCGATATATCTATGACCAGGCTCGTATTTTGACCTCACTTAGCGGAAGTTATGGCGATGATCACGTTCGTCTGATAAAGGTAAAATAATAGCATAAATACTGCTGATGGTTTGGCTAGATAAGACCCTTATTCATCGTCTGGTATCGTTTGGAGCTGCACTGAAACTGAACCGTTTGGAGCCCATTGCAGTCCATTATATGGAGAAATATCCTGGACTGTTCTCATCCAAAACCTTCATTTCTTTTCAACTGCAGAAAGAAAGACATGGATCTTGGATGACATGAGGGTGAGTAAATTATCAGCAAAAGTTTATTTAAAAGTGAACTAGTCCTTTAAACTCGCTGTTACAAAGACAAATAAAACATCAAGAGCCCAACTTAAGCAAACTACAAATTAAAACATTAGCGTTAAACCTTTATAGACACATGACAGACATGACATCAAATTAGTAAGTGAAGCTGGTTATGCATTTCTTATAATGACAGATCATAGTGGCTCAAAGAGAACAAAAAACACCACTGAAGTATCATGAGTTCTCCATGTGTGTGTGGTTTTTTACCCATCAGGCTCATATAATGTGAATATGGAGGAAAAACGGCTCAATTTTACCCAAAAATATGCAATTTACTGAAGATGCTGATATATACACTATCAAGAAGTAAGCAATAAGATATATATTATTTTTGTGGGGTTTAATATGGAGTCGCAGCTCTAACAGCTTCAGCTCTTCTGGGAAGGCTTTCCTCAAGGGTTAGGAGTGTTTATGCGGATTCTTCTAGAAACGCATTTGTGATGTTGGACGAGAAGGCCTGGCTCTCAGTCGCCGCTCTAATTCATCCCATCGGGTTGAGGTCAGGACTTCAGTTCCTCCACACCAAACTCCTCATCCATGTCTTTATGGAGCGATGCTTTGTGCACTGGAGCGCAGTCATGCTGGGACAGGAAGGGGCCGTCCCCAAACTGATCCCACAAAGTTGGGAGCATGAAATTGTCCAAAATGTCTTGGTGAAGCATTAAGAGTTCCTTTCACTGGAGCTAACCCCTGAAAAACAGCCCCACCCCATAATCCCCCCTCCACCAAACTTTACACTTTGCACAATGCAGTGAGGCATGTCCCGTTCTCCTGGCAACCGCCAAACCCAGACTCGTCCATGGGATTGTCAGACAGAGAAGCGTGATTGGTCACTCAGAGAACACGTCTCCACTGCTCTAGAGTCCAGTGGTGGCGCGCTTTACCCCACTGCATCCCACACTCGGTGATGTAAGGCTTGGATGAGCTGCTCGGCCATGGAAACCCATTCCATGAAGCTCTACACACTGTTCTTGAGCTCATCTGAAGGCCACAGAAGTTTGGAGGTCTGGAGCTCTTGACTCTGCCGAAAGTTGGCGACTTCTGTGACCCTCAGCATGCGCTGACCCCGCTCTGTGACCCTCAGCATGCGCTGACCCCGCTCTTTGTGGCTGTTGTTCCCAATTGTCTGGATAATCAAGTAAACCTGCTTACTCCAGTTGAAATATTAATAACAATTTCAAAGTTATATGCGTATGTTTGCTTGATGAAAGAGTCTAAACTCTCAGGTAGACTCAGAAGGACTGGAGGAGATCATGTGCGACAGGTTAACGATGAGTGAAGGTTGTTTAGTGTGTACTGTTGCTTTAAGTGAGAGTCCTGCAGACTGTGCTGATGAACTCCAGCTGAATTACACAGTTAATAGTGTCTGCACAGAGCCGCGACTCACCTTACAAACACACAGACTGAACGCAGTCATGCAAAGCAGTCTAAAGCATATGCCATCTATCACCCTCTCCTGGAATAAGATGAGGACGACTACGCCAGAGCGGGACTGTATTAAACTCCGTGGCGCGCAGCGGGCCGGAGACGAGGAGATGAGTAAAATCCCTCCGGGGAGAGAGGCGTGAAAGACCCAGGAGCGCGAGCCGCAATCCCACATCCTGCCGGTTTGTGCTTTAATAACTCCTCTCCGCATGTAAACAGACGAGCCTCCTCACCTGACTCAGAGGAAGACCACACTCGCCCTGATCACCTCAATATCTGATAAAACCTTCACACTTTATGATTTACAGAAGATGAAAGCGGCAATATAGTCAAATAATGAAATACAATAGTGTAAATAATTCCTGAAGATTCTTCAGGGTTTACACTTTTCATTGCAAATGACGTTTTCCATCTGATAAAATATATTAGAGCTTCACATGTCTAGATACTAATATTTATTATACTGTAAAAGTTTCCACGAATTCCCGTGACTTTGCAATTCATTTAAGATTTCTTCAACTTTCTAAGGTTTTAATAACTTCCATATCTTTTAAATATTTAATTAATTTTCCTAATTCTTTAAGATTATTGTTTTTCAAGCCTCTTTTAAGATTGTAATTTTCATAACTTTTTAAGAATGTATTTTCCAAGACTTTCCATTTTTATTTCCATAACTTTTTAAAAATTTATGGATTTCCATAATTCTTTAAGATTATTATTTTCAAGCCTTTCTAAGATTTTATTAATTTCCATAACTTAAAATTTCATTAATTTCCATATATTTTAAAGATTTCATTAATTTCTCTAATTCTTAAAGATTATTGTTTTTCAAGCCATAACTTTTTAAGAATGTATTTTCCAAGACTTTAAGATTTTATTCATTTCCATTTTTATTTCCATAATTCTTTAAGATTATTGTTTTTCAAGCCTCTTTTAAAATTGTAATTTTCATAACTTTTTAAGAATTTATTTTACAATACTTTAAGATTTTATTATATTCCATAACTTAAAATGTAATTATTTTCCATAACTTTCAAGATTTTATGTATTTTCCATAATTCTTTAAGATTATTATTTTTCAAGCCTTATAAGGTTTTATTAATTGCTATAACTTTTTAAGATGTTAATTTCCGAGACTTTTTAAGATTTTAATAATTTCTATAACTTAAAGTCTTGGAAAATACATTCTTAAGATATTATTAATTTCCATGTTATTTCCATAACTTTTTAAGATTTTAATAATTTCCATAATTCTGTAAGATTATTATTTTTCAAGCCTTATAAGGTTTTATTAATCTCCATAACTTTTTAATATTTATTTACATTTCTGTACATTTTGTATTGGTAAATTTATTTTATAAATCGGTTCATTTGGTTGGTGAATCGGTTCATTTGTTTGGTGAATTGATTCATATATTTGATGAATCGGTTCATTTGTTTGGTGAATTGATTCATATATTTGATGAATCGGTTCATTTGTTTGGTGAATTGATTCATATATTTGATGAATCGGTTCATTTGTTTGGTGAATCGGTTCATTTGATTGGTGAATTGGTTCATGTGTTTGGTGAATCGGTTCATTTGTTTGGTGAATTGGTTCATTTGATTGGTGAATTGGTTCATTTGTTCGGTGAATAGGTTAATTTGTTTGACGTCGCTTTCATTGGTTTGGTGAATCGGTTAATTTGTTTGGTGAATCAGTTTATTTATTCGATGAATTGGTTAATTTGTTTGGTGAATTGATTCATATATTTGATGAATCGGTTCTTTTGTTTGGTGAATTGGTTCATTTGATTGGTGAATTGGTTCATTTGTTCTGTGAATCGGTTCATTTGTTTGACGTCGCGTTCTTTTGTTTGGTGAATTGTTAATTTGTTTGGTGAATCAGTTCATTTGTTTGGTGAATTGGTTCATTTGATTGGTGAATTGGTTCATTTGTTCGGTGAATTGGTTCATTTGTTTGGTGAATTGGTTCATTTGATTGGTGAATTGGTTCATTTGTTCGGTGAATCGGTTCATTTGTTTGGTGAATTGGTTCATTTGTTCAGTGAATTGGTTCATTTGTTCGGTGAATCGGTTCATTTGTTTGGTGAATTGGTTCATTTGATTGGTGAATTGTTAATTTGTTTGGTGAATCTGTTCATTTGTTTGGTGAATTGGTTCATTTGATTGGTGAATTGGTTCATTTGTTCGGTGAATAGGTTAATTTGTTTGACGTCGAGTTCATTTGTTTGGTGAATCGGTTAATTTGTTTGGTGAATCAGTTTTTGTTCGATGAATTGGTTAATTTGTTTGGTGAATTGATTCATATATTTGATGAATCGGTTCTTTTGTTTGGTGAATTGGTTCATTTGATTGGTGAATTGGTTCATTTGTTTGGTGAATCGGTTCATTTGTTTGACGTCGCGTTCATTTGTTTGGTGAATTGGTTCATTTGATTGGTGAATTGGTTCATTTGTTCGGTGAATCGGTTCATTTGTTTGACGTCGCGTTCATCTGTTTGGTGAATTGGTTCATTGTTTCATGGCACTTTATTTTGAAGCGCTGTTGCTGTAAATGTAGACACTAGCGTAAATCATTTGATGGCTTTGATTTCTTTTCTAGCTCCTGATATAAGAAGTGTATGAAGCTCAGCCGGGTGAGTGTGTTTTGTGTACGAGTGTCCATCTCAGGCCTTAATCTCGGAGAGCTAGTGGTCTTCTGCTTAATCCGGTATCATGCGGCTGTGTTCATGTAATTGCAACACTACGTGCTCCTGAAATGCCAGAGCTTTCGCAGGAAATGAGCTCACATTGGTTTCATTTCTGAAGCTTCAACTGCTGTAGAACACAGGAGATCATTAGATGAGTGTGATTAACCTTTAGATGCATGTAAACAACGTGTGTGTGATGATGGAATAATGATGCTGAATTAAAGAGCACATCCAGAGCAGCCTGTGTTAAACACACGTGACTGCAGCCAAACTCACTCTCTGAAAGATACTTTTAGATATTTTAACCTCAAATTTGACCTTGTTTAGACATTTACATTTACATTTACATTTACATTTATGCATTTGGCAGACGCTTTTATCCAAAGCGACTTACATTGCATTCAAGGTACACATTTTTACATTTTTGTCAGTTCTTGCTTTCCCTGGGAATCGAACCCATGACCTTGGCGTTGCTAGCGCCATGCTCTACTGTTTGAGCTAGCTGTTTAGATCTATTTATTTTTATATTTTCTCACAGTTTTAGGGTAAAAAGTGTTTTGAAAAATATATACTCAATGGACCATAAAGAGAACCATTTGCTTCACTCCTGAATGAATCAGCCGTTTGAACAAATCAAATGACTCAATGACTCAATGGACCATAAAGAGAACCATTTGCTTTACTCCTGAATGAATCAGCCATTTGAAAAAATCAAATGACTCAATGATTCATTGGACCATAAAGATAACCATTTGCTTTACTCCTGAATGAATCAGCCGTTTGAACAAATCAAATGACTCAATGGACCATAAAGAGAACCATTTGCTTCACTCCTGAATGAATCAGCCGTTTGAACAAATCAAATGACTCAATGACTCAATGGACCATAAAGAGAACCATTTGCTTCACTCCTGAATGAATCAGCCGTTTGAACAAATCAAATGACTCAATGACTCAATGGACCATAAAGAGAACCATTTGCTTTACTCCTGAATGAATCAGCCATTTGAAAAAATCAAATGACTCAATGATTCATTGGACCATAAAGATAACATTTGCTTTACTCCTGAATGAATCAGCCGTTTGAACAAATCAAATGACTCAATGATTCAATGGACCATAAAGAGAACCATTTGCTTCAATCAAATGACTCAATGACTCAATGGACCATAAAGAGAACCATTTGCTTCACTCCTGAATGAATCAGCCGTTTGAACAAATCAAATGACTCAATGACTCAATGGACCATAAAGAGAACCATTTGCTTCAATCAAATGACTCAATGACTCAATGGACCATAAAGAGAACCATTTGCTTTACTCCTGAATGAATCAGCCGTTTGAAAAAATCAAATGACTCAATGGTTCATTAGACCATAAAGAGAACCATTTGCTTTACTCCTGAATGAATCAGCCGTTTGAACAAATCAAATGACTCAATGATTCATTGGACCATAAAGAGAACAATTTGCTTCACTCCTGAATGAATCAGCCGTTTGAACAAATAAAATGACTCAATGACTCAATGGACCATAAAGAGAACCATTTGCTTCAATCAAATGACTCAATGACTCAATGGACCATAAAGAGAACCATTTGCTTCACTCCTGAATGAATCAGCCGTTTGAACAAATCAAATGATTCAATGACTCAATGGACCATAAAGAGAACCATTTGCTTCAATCAAATGACTCAATGACTCAATGGACCATAAAGAGAACCATTTGCTTCACTCCTGGATGAATCAGCAATTTGAACGAATCAAATGACTCAATGGACCATAAAGAGAACCATTTGCTTCACTCCTGAATGAATCAGCCGTTTGAACAAATCAAATGACTCAATGACTCAATGGACCATAAAGAGAACCATTTGCTTCAATCAAATGACTCAATGACTCAATGGACCATAAAGAGAACCATTTGCTTCACTCCTGAATGAATCAGCAATTTGAACGAATCAAATGACTCAATGACTCAATGGACCATAAAGAGAACCATTTGCTTTACTCCTGAATGAATCAGCAATTTGAACGAATCAAATGATTCATTGGACCATAAATATAATAATTTGCTTTACTCCTGAATGAATCAGCCGTTTGAACAAATCAAATGACTCAATGACTCAATGGACAATAAAGAGAACCATTTGCTTTACTCCTGAATAAATCAGCAATTTGAACGAATCAAATGACTCAATGACTCAATGGACCATAAAGAGAACCATTTGTTTTACTCCTGAATGAATCAGCCGTTTGAACAAATCAAATGACTCAATGATTCATTGGACCATAAAGAGAACCATTTGCTTTACTCCTGAATGAATCAGCCGTTTGAACAAATCAAATGACTCAATGATTCATTGGACCATAAAGAGAACCATTTGCTTTACTCCTGAATGAATCCGCCGTTTGAACAAATCAAATGACTCAATGGACCATAAAGAGAACCATTTGCTTTAATCCTGAATGAATCAGCCGTTTGAACAAACCAAATGACTCAATGATTCAATGGACCATAAAGAGAACCATTTGCTTTACTCCTGAATGAATCAGCCGTTTGAACAAATCAAATGACTCAATGATTCAATGGACAATAAAGAGAACCATTTGCTTCACTTTTGAATGAATCAGCCGTTTTAATGAATCAATGACTCACCCGATTAGACATTTACCGCCACCTACTCGCAGTTTTTGTCTCTTATTTAGAGTATAATTTCATTAAAAATTATTTTATATTTCCATATTAATAAAAACAAACATTAAAACTATAGTTCACCTAAAAATATTAGCTCCTTTTTGTAATGTCTATTAGATATTTTACACAATAATGGCTTTAAATGAGTCATTTCTCAGCCAAATTTGATGTGCCATTAATGAATCGCCACATGGTGTAATTAATTAGATTGAGATTATTCTGACCGCAGTTTAAATCATGAGCCCTGATGTCTGCTGTTCTAATGAAGCTCTTCTAAGGAACTGAACTACAGTCTGGCTTCACATGTTTTCTACAGCTCTAATTAGGCCCGTTCCACCCTCTGAATCCACTAGATGTGCTAATATTGACTGGTGTCTGATCCAATAGTGTCATAGAGTTCGGCTTCAATCTCCTTCAGCGTGTTTTATTCTTTATAATGGCATGGACCGCTGGTTAAAGTCTGTGTGCGACCCGCGGTTCACCACACCAATTACAGCAGACCATTCCCCCGAGATTTATTGCTAATAAGCATGAGCTTTTTGGGACTTAATTTAAGATGCACAGTATGCTAGTATTTTTCATCTAGTAATGTCTAGCAGTATGAGTAGACCTTTCAGGATGATTTAATTACAGAGAACATGGTAATAATCGCAAATAAGCTGGTCTGCCACTGAATGAGTGGACGGAAAACAAACGGTTCGGCCGAAGGGACGTTATTGAGCATCTGGAGTCAGTCGCCAGTTTCCTGAGAGCTGATGGATTCACAGCGGGACGGCGGTAATTCCACACATTTCCTGCAGTAGACGCGTGACAGCTGGATGGGAAGTGTGTGACATCGTATGCGCTATAGAAGAGCCATTAGCATTATTATAGACAGCCGTAATGATGCAAACAATAACTAAATCTGAGATCATGAAACTTTATCTGAGTCTTAAAAGAGTCATGGGCTCTAATAAAACATTGCATAAATATAGGGTTATTACAGCTTACTAAAACAATAACAAATGTTGCTTGAAATAAAGTGAATTTTAACTTAAATAAAATATAAAAAGCTTGTTTTTACTCACATATAGGGCTGTGTATCACCAACAATGTCACGATACGATACGCTTCACGATACTGAAGTCACGATACACATCACGATACTGAAGTCACAATACGATACGCATCACGATACGATACACATCACGATACTGAAGTCACAATACGATACGCATCACGATACAATACACATCACGATACTGAAGTCACGATACGATACACATCACGATACTGAAGTCACGATACGATACACATCACGATACTGAAGTCACGATACGATACACATCACGATACTGAAGTCACGATACGATACACATCACGATATGGATCAATTTGGAATGAAATTTCTTTTGAGCAGAGTTTAGTAACAGTAATATCTGTTTATTGAATAACCAGTGTTAGAACAGTTGTAATAACAGAAAAACTATTTTATTTTTGTCATAAAAAAAAATGAGTTAAATGAAATGCATAAATTGTCACAAAAAAAACTTTGGAAAGGATTGGTTCTTGATTATTTTGGATATATATCAGGTACAATACATGGCAAATTTTGGAATGTAAAACAAATCTTGCAATAAATCTAAAATCTAAAATAAATTTGGGAAAACAAATCTCAACTAATGCTGTAAACTATGGGAGGCAGTTGTACTAAAATATTTAAGGTAAAAATGAACTGATTTGTAAACACTTAAATTACACAAAATTACATGTTTTTTTATAATATATATAATATTTTTATAAAATTAACTTTACAAATCACATAATCATATACATATTTTTTGAAATACAAACATTTAAATGGTGGCTGTCATAAAAACTTGCCAGGTTAATTCAAACATGCATTAAATACTGAAGAACATTAAAAATGATAATGAATATGGAATATGGTGCATATATTTAGCAAAATGCTGCTCTCTAGAGTTAGATTTTCTAGCTGACTAACGAGTTTATGGACACTGGATATATATTTTTTCTGAGATAAATGTTACATGACATTGTTTACAAGCTTTTACTGGCGCCATTCCGCGTTTGAAACACTGATCGAGTGATTCCATGTGACATGATACGGGTTTCGGTAAGTTGTTCTGTATCTTTTAACACGTTCAGATGTTCATTCATGTTTATGAACTGGTATTAAGTATTAATGCGGAAGAGAAGATCCGTTCACGTGCACTGCGCGCGGCCGCTTCTCTAGAGCTGAGCTGCGCCAAAACGGTATTTATGTTTTTGAATTTGGTAATAAAATGGACGTAATTTGAAATCTGAGACTTTGTTTTATATCAATAGCAAGAAGAGTATTGCTATTTAATGGATGTGAGGCTGCAATGCTCCGTTCATTCATTAACCTCTTCTCCATTGTGAATGTCTTGCACTGCTGCTCGCGTCGCGTTGATTACATTCAAAAGCACACAGTATCTATATGGCAGCTGCTGTATCAACACACGCATCGTCAGGAGTTCATGATGATGTATCGCTGTATCGATATTCTGAGCACAGCCCTAGAATCCAGTCACAATTAGAAGAAATGTTTTAGTTTTTCATGAGACTTTGTGACTTCCTACTTTTTTCCTTATATTAAGGAGTGGAAATGTCTAACAAGTCAAATAAGTGCTCCTATGCCGCCACCTACTAGTTATAGTGTTTTGTTTTTAACCTGGCAAGTTTTTATGACAGCCACCATTTAAATGTTCATATTTAATCATAAATATGTATATGATTATGTAATTTGTAAAGTTAATATTATAACTTTATTATTATAAAAAACATATAATTTAGTGTAATTTAAGTATTTGTACAAATCAGTTCATTTTTACCTTAAATATTTTAGTACAACTGCCTCCCATAGTTTACAGCATTAGTTAAGAGATTTGTTTTCCCAAAATTGTTTTAGATTTTAGATTTATCGCAAGATTTGTTTTCCATTCCAAAATTTGCCATGTATTGTACCTGATATATATCCAAAATAATCCAAATTGAACCAAGCCTTTCCAAAGTTTTTTTGTGACAATTTATTTATAAAAATAAAATAAAAAAAAGTTTTTTAGTTATCACAACTGTTCTAACACTGGTTATTCAATGAACAAATATTAGTGTTACTCTGCTCAGAAGAAATTTAATTCCAAATTGATCCATATCGTGATGCGTATCGTATCGTGACTTCAGTATCGTGATGCGTATCGTATCGTGACTTCAGTATCGTGATACGTATTGTATCATGACTTCAGTATCGTGATACGAATTGTATCGTGACTTCAGTATCGTGATACGTATTGTATCGTGACTTCAGTATCGTGATATGTATTGTATCGTGACTTCAGTATCGTGATGCGTATCGTATCGTGACTTCAGTATCGTGATACGTATTGTATCGTGACTTCAGTATCGTGATACGAATTGTATCGTGACTTCAGTATCGTGATACATATTGTATCGTGACTTCAGTATCGTGATACGTATGGTATCGTGACTTCAGTATCGTGATACGTATGGTATCGTGACTTCAGTATCGTGATACGTATGGTATCGTGACTTCAGTATCGTGATACGTATCGTATCGTGACTTCAGTATCGTGATACGTATCGTATCGTGACTTCAGTATCGTGATGCGTATCGTATCGTGACTTCAGTATCGTGATACGTATTGTATCGTGACTTCAGTATCGTGATACGTATTGTATCGTGACTTCAGTATCGTGATATGTATTGTATCGTGACTTCAGTATCGTGATACGTATCGTGACTTCAGTATCGTGATACGTATCGTGACTTCAGTATCGTGACTTCAGTATCGTATCGTGACTTCAGTATCATGATACGTATTGTATCGTGACTTCAGTATCGTGATACGTATCGTGATATGTATCGTATCTCGACTTCAGTATCGTGATATGTATCGTATCTTGACTTCAGTATCGTGATACGTATCGTATCTTGACTTCAGTATCGTATCGCGACTTCAGTATCGTGATGTGTATCGTATCGCGACTTCAGTATCGTGATGCGTATCGTATCGTGACTTCAGTATCGTGAGCCGTATCGTATCGTGACTTCAGTATCGTGATGCGTATCGTATCGCGACTTCAGTATCGTGATGCATATCATATCGTGACTTCAGTATCGTGATGCCTATCGTATCGTGACTTCAGTATCGTGATTCGGATCGTATCGTGAATTCAGTATCGTGATGCGTATTGTATCGTGACTTCAGTATCGTGATGCGTATCGTATCGTGAATTCAGTATCGTGATGCGTATCGTATCGTGACTTCAGTATCGTGATGCGTATCGTATAGTGACTTCAGTATCGTGATGCGGATCGTATCGTGATGTGTATCGTATCTTGACTTCAGTATCGTGATGCGTATCGTATCGTGACATTGTTGGTGATACACAGCCCTACTGGATTACACAGAAAACAAGTAAAGAGTGCTCCTTTTAGTTCAGTGTGATACTATAGAAGAACAATAGTACATTTAATAAGAGTGGAATATTATACATTTCCTTATAAAAATAATGTTTTTGCACATTACTGTTGTTTATAAAAGTTCATTTTTTCTGCATAGCAATTCAAGCTCAGCGCTTCACTGTTAAATTTCCAGTAAACACACATGTACTATGATAAGTAACTGCACTTATTAACAAAACAATGCAAAACAATAGTCATTTTATGATTAAATTAACCTTATGATACATTTTCCTCCAGCGCTGGTGCCACTACTCTCAGATGTTAGTGTGGAGCCTGCATTATCAAAGTATTTATTAGTAATACAGTGGAAATTAGTAGATTTGGTTAGCATGTTGATTTACGGTGTGCACCCCTAAATGTTCTGGTTGTGCCCCTAAAATGTTCAGTTGGGGGCCACTGTGCTCCTGGTGAAAACAGTTAGTCTGGAGCCCTGCCACCGGTGACACTAAACACTAAACGACATCAAGTCACAGGAAGAAGCGAGAGAGAACTTCAGTATTCACACACTTCAGATGTGTGCGCGCGCTATATTCAAACGATGTAAAATCACTTTAATGTTTAAACTAGCGAGACTTGAAAACACGTTCAAATGACAAATGCAGCATCTCAAGCATCTTTCATTTGATCTCTGACCGCTCCTGTGGATGATAGTGATGATATAATCTAGACTGTGTATTAAACACAATAATTATCCCTCAGAAGCTCATTAAGCATTAACTCTGCTCTCTAGGGATTCAAACACAGCCTTTAGTTAAAGAAACGCTGACAAAAGAACACACATCTGGCTCCTCTCATCTGGCACACATTCTGTGGTGTTACAGAAACAAGCCTCAGATTGCGATCCTTATTAATTTTGCCATGACAACATTAATAGAGTGCAATGGTCCGATTCATCCCCTCCTCGTCTCCCCGCCCTCTGGAGGCCTTTGACGAGCTCCTGTCAGTCTGGGGTGGGCGGAGTCTCGTCTCATTAATAACAGCCATCATTTGCTTGATCTGTTCAGATGTGGTGAATATAAATGAGCTTGTATGGAGTGAGACTGTCCGTCACTTTTATCTGCTGAATTGAGTTTGACAGAATCACGAGTAGCCCCTCGCCTTCTCATCAGTATATTAATCAATAAATATTAATGTTATGCTTTTCATTTTAATATCTAGATATGCATGTCCAGAAAAAAATTGGAAATGCAAGTAAGTTTGCATCTTATTTTCGTGCAGCTGTGCATGTGAAGACGTGTAGATGGTCGGAGGGATGCAAGCCTGAATATTCTATAAAGATATTTGAGGATTTCATTTTTTATATTATATTTTATAGTATTTTGTTTTATATTATATTGTATTTTAATATTATATTATAAAATTATACTTTCTATGTTGGTCTTATATTTAATATATTCAAATAAATATATTAAACATTAAATATTAATTTTATGCATTTAATTTTTATAACCAGCTATGCATGTCCAGAAAAGCAGCATCAGTAAAACATGATCAAGCTGCAGGCAGACGGACAGACAGTTAGTTAGTTAGTTAGTTAGTTCGATAGATAGATAGATAGATAGATAGATAGATAGATAGATAGATAGATAGATAGATAGATAGATAGATAGATAGATAGATAGATAGATAGATAGATAGATAGATAGATAGATAGATAGATAGATAGATAGATAGATAGATAGACAGACAGACGTATAGATAGATAGACAGACAGACAGACGTATAGATAGATAGACAGACAGACAGATGTATAGATAGATAGACAGACAGACGTATAGATAGATAGATAGACAGACAGACAGACAGACAGACAGACAGACATATAGATAGATAGACATACAGACAGACATATAGATAGATAGACAGACAGACAGAGGTATAGATAGACAGACAGACAGAGGTATAGATAAATAGACAGACAGACAGACGTATAGATAGATAGACAGACAGACGTATAGATAGATAGACAGACAGACGTATAGATAGATAGACAGACAGACATATAGATAGACAGACAGAGGTATAGATAGATAGACAGACAGACAGAGGTATAACTAAAGAGGGCCTGCAGCAGCATCTAGACCTCCTAAACAACTTTTGTCAGTCATGGGCTCTGTCAGTTAACCCCAAAAAGACTAAAATAATGATTTTCCAAAAAAGACCCAGATGCCAAGACCAACATCATAGTTTTAAATTAGGCCACATGCCCCTCGAACACACGCAGGATTACACTTACCTTGGCATAAATATTAGCAACACAGGACATTTTAAAAAAGCTGTTAACAACTTGAGAGAAAAGGCACGGAGAGCTTTTTATGCAATTAAGAGAAATATACAAATTGACATCCCAATCAGAATCTGGCTAAAAATAATGAAAACCGTAATAGAGCCCATCGCGCTGTACGGGAGTGAAGTCTGGGGTCCACTCACAGACCAAGAGTTCTCCACATGGGACAAACACCCAATAGAGACTCTGCAGACCGAGCTGTGCAAAATCTTGCTGCGAGTTCAGCGCAAAACCCCAAATAATGCCTGTAGAGCAGAATTAGGACTATACCCCCTTGTGATAACCATTCAAAAAAGAGCCATTAAATTCCATGCCCACTTAAAAAATAGCGATGAACAGACCCTCCATCACAAAGCCCTGACCTACCAAGAGTTGAAGCCAGAGAACAACGCCCTCGGCCGATTGGTCTCAGAGCTGACGTCACAAACTGACAATAATAACACAGCCAGACCAAACCAAATAATTCAAACACAAAAAGAAAAATACCTCAAACATTGGACAGACGCAACAGACAAACAGAGTAAGCTGGAATGCTATTTGGCCCTAAACAGAAAATATGAATTGGCAGGATACCTGAGTAAAGTGAGCGACCCTAAACTGAGGAAAGTCCTGAGCATGTACAGACTCAGTGAACACAGTCTGAGCATAGAGACAGGCAGACGCAGACAGACCTGGCTGCCCAAGGAAGAGCGACTGTGTCCTCACTGCACAGAGAGGCAGCTGGAAACAGAGCTACACTTCTTGACATTCTGCCCCAATTATAAAATCATTAGAGACACTTTCTATCCCCTTTTCACAACCCACCAGAAAGACTTCCTTCAAAAATCAAATATGGACAAACTCCCACTCCTGCTAGGAGAAAGCCCAGCGAACGCACACCTGGCTGCCCGGTACGTGATGTCCTGCCACGACAAAAGAGCCTCCAGCAGCAGGACAGAGATACAGACTGTGGAAATATTAGAAGATTAGACTTTTTTATTTCATTTCTATTTTATTTATTTATTTATTTTTATCGTATAGTGTTATGAATGCTTTGGCAATGTAAAGATTTCTTTCACCATGCCAATAAAGCTATTTGAATCTTGAATCTTGAATCTATAGATAAATAGACAGACAGACAGACGTATAGATAGATAGACAGACAGACGTATAGAAAGATAGACAGACAGACATATAGATAGACAGACAGAGGTATAGATAGATAGACAGACAGACGTATAGATAGACAGACAGATGGACAGACGTATAGATAGATAGACAGACAGACGTATAGATAGATAGACAGACAGACAGACATATAGATAGACAGACAGAGGTATAGATAGATAGACAGACAGACATATAGATAGACAGACAGACAGACGGACAGACGTATAGATAGATAGACAGACAGACGTATAGATAGATAGACAGACAGACAGACATATAGATAGACAGACAGAGGTATAAATAGATAGACAGACATATAGATAGATAGACAGACAGACAGACATATAGATAGATAGACAGACAGACGTATAGATAGATAGACAGACAGACATATAGATAGACAAACAGAGGTATAAATAGATAGACAGACATATAGATAGATAGACAGACAGACAGACGTATAGATAGATAGACAGACAGACGATAGACAGACAGACAGACGTATAGATAGACAGACAGGCGTATAGATAGACAGACAGACAGACGTATAGATAGACAGACAGACAGACGTATAGATAGATAGACAGACAGACAGACGATAGACAGACAGACAGACAGACAGACAGACAGACGTATAGATAGACAGACGTATAGATAGATAGACAGACAGACAGACGATAGACAGACAGACAGACGTATAGATAGACAGACGTATAGATAGATAGACAGACAGACAGACATATAGATAGACAGACAGAGGTATAGATAGATAGACAGACAGACATATAGATAGACAGACAGACAGACGGACAGACGTATAGATAGATAGACAGACAGACGTATAGATAGATAGACAGACAGACAGATATATAGATAGACAGACAGAGGTATAAATAGATAGACAGACATATAGATAGATAGACAGACAGACAGACGTATAGATAGATAGACAGACAGACGTATAGATAGATAGACAGACAGACGTATAGATAGATAGACAGACAGACATATAGATAGACAGACAGAGGTATAAATAGATAGACAGACATATAGATAGATAGACAGACAGACAGACGTATAGATAGATAGACAGACAGACAGACGTATAGATAGACAGACAGGCGTATAGATAGACAGACAGACAGACGTATAGATAGACAGACAGACAGACGATAGACAGACAG
>CM042259.1:46862414-46877414 GCA_023566225.1 Romanogobio albipinnatus | reverse complement strand
TCAGGAATCAGTTCTGATGACTCTGGATCTGACTCTTATTGTGCGTCTGTCTCTGGTCCGGGCCGATCAATCTCCTCAATGAGGTGTGTGTGGCTCAATGAGGTGTGTGTGGCTCAATGAGGTGTGTGTGGAGCTGAGGACGGGGGAGATGTTGGTTTGGGACGCAGCCAGCCGGCTCAGAGGTGGAAGCGTCTCGCCGGTATCTGAAGAACAGGAAGTGACAGGCAGACGGACGGACATCTCTTCTGAAAGGAAACATGTCCATCACTTCCTCCGGTCTCCAGCGGTCCTGCCTCAATCTGACGGACAGATGAATCAAATCAAACTGGACTTGCTTTGTGTTTCTGGAATTCCTTCTCCAATAAAAGCAGAAACGGCTTTATTCACTTGAAGAGACGCTTCTCTGTGAAGAACGCCCATATTCTGTCCTTCACCTCTGGCTCTACTAGAGCAGGTTTTCCCGCTGTAATGTTGATCATCTCCTCATATCCTCCAGTGTTGCGGCTCCTCTCTTCCCAGTCTGTCAGTAACGCTCTGTTTACTTCCTGTCTCTGTGAAGCCCCTCCTTCTGAAAAGGGGCGGGTCTAATGCCATTTCCTGCATTCTGCCTTATTCACACTGTTAGAGTTGATTCTCATGATGGACAGCGGTTCAAAACACGAGTTAGTATTTCTGTGCAAACACACTCCTTCAGCATTCACACACGTTTCGGAAGGTTTTCGAGTATGATCCTGTATGACGTCATAAAGGGTGGAATTCCTTATATGGGCACTTCTCTCGGATGAACACACACACACACACCCAGAGCGAGAGCAAGAGCGTGTCCATCATCGAGCTTCGTTCGGTTACTGGAGCTGTCAGCGGCTCTGGCGTTGTGTTTTTAGACACGAGATCATTGTCACTAAAGAAGTGTGTGTGTGTTTGTTCCCAGTCATGAGTGGAAACCGCAGGCGGTGTGTGTGTGTGTGTGTGTGTGTGTGTGTGTGTTTGTTCCCAGTCATGAGTGGAAACCGCAGGGTGTGTGTGTGTGTGAGAGTGTGAGTGAGTGTGTGTGTGTTTGTTCCCAGTCATGAGTGGAAACCGCAGGGTGTGTGTGTTTGTGTTTGTGTGTGTTTGTTCCCGGTCATGAGTGGAAACCGCAGGCGGTGTGTGTGTGTGTGTGTGTGTGTGTTTGTTCCCAGTCATGAGTGGAAACCGCAGGGTGTGTGTGTGTGTGAGAGTGTGAGTGAGTGTGTGTGTGTGTGTTTGTGTGTGTTTGTTCCCGGTCATGAATGGAAACCGCATGGTGTGTGTGTGTGTGTGTTTATGTTTGTTCCCGGTCATGAGTGGAAACCACAGGCGGTGAGTGTGAGTGTGTGTGTGTTTTGAGTGAAACTGTTCAAATGTGTGTGTTTTGTTGGCAATCACAGAGTGGGGTCAGTGCGACTTCTGTGACCCTCAGCATGCAGAGTCAAGAGCTCCAAACTTCTGTGGCCTTCAGATGAGCTCAAGAACAGTGTGTAGAGCTTCATGGAATGGGTTTCCATGGCCGAGCAGCTCATCCAAGCCTTACATCACCAAGCGTGGGATGCAGTGGGGTAAAGTGTGCCGCCACTGGACTCTAGAGCAGTGGAGACGTGTTCTCTGAGTGACCAATCACGCTTCTCTGTCTGACAATCCCATGGACGAGTCTGGGTTTGACGGTTGCCAGGAGAACGGGACTTTGTGCCAAGTGTAAAGTTTGGTGGAGGGGGGATTATGGGGTGGGACTGTTTTTCAGGGGTTAGTTCCAGTGAAAGGAACTCTTAATGCTTCACCAAGACATATTGGACAATTTCATGCTCCCAACTTTGTGGGACCAGTTTGGGGACGGCCCCTTCCTGTCCCAGCATGACTGCGCTTCAGTGCTCAAAGCTTGGGTTTACTGTAGTAAAGATTGTCCCCATTTATAAATCTAAAAGTTTGACGATGTAGGAAAACTCACACTTATTTAAAAAATACAAAAGACATTAAATTACCATTGTAACAGTAGCACAGCAGCGCTTATTAGCCATTTCCACTCCCTAATATTCATATATATATGAGAACTCGAGTTAATAAAGAGCAATGATATTTTCCTCTGCGTCGCTTCAAAACATGATCTGTGATTCTCAACCAATGAACACAAACATGAGCTGAATAAAATCATAAATGAATAAATGCAGACTATTTAATTTCCTGCTCTTATTATTGACTTTGACATGAAACATTTAGTTGATAAAAATGAGAAAACAGCAGCGCGAGATTCCCGTTTAATTATATATTAATCATTGATAAGCTGAAATTCCCTCTTCTAAGACTCGACAAAGGAGAATATTGGAGAACTGTCACCTGTCAAACGCCATCAGCGCTCAAGGTCAGCCATCAATCATCTGAGCAAACACCTGCAGTAAATGAGCCTTCAGTCAAACACAGGCTAATATCTCAAGATAACGCGTGTGTGTTTCTCTCTAACATCCTTAAAGGGTCATCACACACACACACAGAGTCTTGAGTATCTATAGAGTAGTGTTGATCCTTCACACACACACACACACACACACACACACACACACACACACACACACACACACACACACACACACACACAGAGTCTTGAGTATCTATAGAGTAGTGTTGATCCTTCACACACACACACACACACACACACACACACACACACACACACACACACACACACACACACACACACACACACACACACACACACACACTGCCCCTGCCCCTAAACCTACCCATCACACACACACACACACACACACACACACACACACTGCCCCTAAACTTAACCCTCACAGGAGACTGTGCAGTTTACTTTCTGTGAAAAAAACCTCATTCTGTGATTTATAAGCATTTTGAAAAGTGAGGACATGGGGAACGTCCTCATATTTACCCTCTTTTTGTAATACCCATGTCATTATACACATTTGTGTCCTGATATTTCACAAAAACATGCCACACACACACACACACACACACACACACACACACACACACACACACACACACACACACACACACACACACACACACACACACACACACACACTGACTGCCTCCAAATATGTCTCTGCTGAGTGAGATTGCCTCCATTAATCATGTCACACCCAGTTTACTTTTATCTGCAAAGCTAAACACACTAAACAGCCAACAGCCAATCACAGGAGAGCTACACATCTGCCACAAACACTGAACACACACCGGATCTCTTCCATTTCTCCTGCATCTCAGATGTTTCTCTGTTCATCTCACGAGATCAACTATTGACTCGTGTGTGTGTGTGTGTGTGTGTGTGTGTGTGTGTGTGTGTGTGTGTGTGTGTGTGTGTGTGTTTCTCAGTGTCCGATGTTGCATCAATCTATCAAGCTCACACACACATTAATGTCTCGTTCATTGACTGTAAACGACTGTAAATGAGTGGACAGCTCAGATCCTCGCTGGACTGATTGAAGCTCTAAAGGTTTGCGTTCCGTCTCTCATGTGTGTTCGTCTGGACGTGTGTGTGTGTGTGTGTGTGTGTGTGCCGCTCTCTATGGGACTGTGAAATGAGAGCAGGTTTTGTGTGATTTTATGGCTCCTGAACAGATGGAAGCAGATCGTAATATCACGTGTGAATCCAATCCTCCATCACGCATCCCAACAATCACATTACAGGATCTGCGGTCCGCTAAGCGGCTCCAGCGCTGCGTGATTGCCTTCGCTGCCATTAACCCCCCATGTGCTTTCATTCCTTCCCAGCATTCCAGAGGCGCTTGGGTTTAACGACTCTGAAGTGCGTGCGCCATCACGCATCCTGCCGGAGGAGAAAAGAGGAATGCTGATGACCTGTTACGTTTTTATTTCTTCCATAAATTACTCCATTAGGATCTCCATAAAGAGCTAGCGCAGGAAGCAGCTAACAGCTGTTAGCCTAGATGGAGACATGGAGAACCGGCCCGAGCACTGAGTCATGTGACCTGAGGAGCACTCGCCATCTATCCATCCATCTATACATCCATTAATCCATCTATACATCCATCCATCTATACATCCATCAATCAATCTATACATCCATCTATACATCCATCCATCTATACATCCATTAATCCATCTATACATCCATCCATCTATACATCCATCAATCAATCTATACATCCATCTATACATCCATCCATCTATACATCCATCCATCCATCCATCCATCCATCTATACATCCATCTATACATCCATCCATCTATACATCCATCTATATATCCATCTATACATCCATCCATCCATCCATCCATCTATCCAGCCATCCATCTATACATCCATCTATCCAGCCATCCATCCATCTATACATCCATCTATCCATCTATACATCCATCCATCTATACATCCATCTATATATCCATCTATACATCCATCCATCCATCCATCCATCTATCCAGCCATCCATCTATACATCCATCTATCCAGCCATCCATCCATCTATACATCCATCCATCCATACAACCATCTATCCAGCCATCCATCTATACATCCATCTATCTATCTATCCATCCATCCTTCCATCCATCCATCTATACATCCATCCACCCATCTATACATCCATCCATCAATCTATACATCCATCCATCCATCTATACATCCATCAATCCACCTATACATCCTTCTATACATCCATCCATCCATCCATCACTCTATACATCCATCCATCCATCTATCTATACATCCATCCATCCATCTTTACATCCATCCATCCATCCATCCATCTATACATTCATCCATCTATGCATTCATCTATACATCCATCCATCCATCCTTCTATACATTCATTCATCCATCCATTTATACATGCATACATCCATCAATCCATCTATACATCCATCCATCCATCCATCCATCTATACATCCATCCATCCATCTATACATCCATCCATCCATCTATACATCCATCCTTCTGTACATCCATCCATCTATACATCCATCCATCCACCCTTCTATACATTCATCCATCCATCCATCTATACATCCATCCATCCATCCATCCATCCATCCATCCATCCATCCATCCATCCATCCATCTATACATCCATCTATACATCCATCCATCTATACATCCATCCATCCATCTATACATCCATCCATCCATCTATACATCCATCCTTCTGTACATCCATCCATCCATCTATACATCCATCCATCCATCCACCCTTCTATACATTCATCCATCCATCCATCTATACATCCATCTATACATTCATCCATCTATGCATTCATCTATACATCCATCCATCCATCCTTCTATACATTCATTCATCCATCCATTTATACATGCATACATCCATCAATCCATCTATACATCCATCCATCCATCCATCCATCTATACATCCATCCATCCATCTATACATCCATCCATCCATCTATACATCCATCCTTCTGTACATCCATCCATCTATACATCCATCCATCCACCCTTCTATACATTCATCCATCCATCCATCTATACATCCATCCATCCATCCATCCATCTATACATCCATCTATACATCCATCCATCCATCCATCTATACATCCATCCATCCATCTATACATCCATCCATCCATCCATCTATACATCCATCCATCCATCCATCTATACATCCATCCATCCATCCATCTATACATCCATCCATCCATCTATACATCCATCCATCCATCTATACATCCATCCTTCTGTACATCCATCCATCCATCTATACATCCATCCATCCACCCTTCTATACATTCATCCATCCATCCATCCATACATCCATCTATACATCCATCCATCCATCCATCCATCTATACATCCATCTATACATCCATCCATCCATCTATACATCCATCCATCCATCTATACATCCATCCATCTGTCTGAACCCCCCTCTGGCCAGTTGTGCATTTTCCTAGTTTTCCCTTCTGTCTTTGCCCCATCAGTAAAGATCTCGAGCCTCAGCGTTTGACTGTTTCTGCTCGTGTATTATTTGAGGTCTGTAATCAGTGAGATGAGGGGGGAAATCATTTAAACACATTATAATAATGGAATGTTTAGTGATTAATTTTGATGTCATTTATCATAGCAGCAGAACAAATGCCTTCCCGTGGTCCGTGACAGATCGCCGCACATATACGGCTGAGAAAGCGAGCGTGTCGTCCAATTGTTGGGAGTGCTCTGATAGAACAGCATTTGTTAATCTGTCTGTCTAAGAGAACGGCTACAACTCCAAACATTTTCTCATTATTGGTTTTATCTTAAAAGCAGGAACGAGGCTGGCGAACGCCACAAAGACGGCTCCATCACAATAAGAAATGATGTTTTCTTTCATGTCCTGAGTGCAGCATGTGAATGGAAGTGTAATTTGGTGGATGTACAGCGACTGCATCATCTTTTAGGGTAACTACCCGAATAACATTGCTCACCGCCCGGATACGCTCAGATGGAAAGAATAATGGAGAAACGGGAGCGATAGAATGGCGCAACGACACAAAAGCAGGACGTGGACGTGGCACTCAAACGAATGAAACCCTCCAAATAATAATTTTGACAACCCCGGGGGGCAGTTAATGTTATGGCAGGGGACCCCATTATACAGACCCCCTCCCTCCGCAAACGCACTGATCTAATTATTGCATGTTAAATGGGCATCTGGTAAATGGTGCATATAATGATGCATTTCCAGTGATCTGCATTAAGTGCGCTCTTGTCCTGCTGCAGGCTTTGACACACAAATTGGCCCTCTCAGGCTCGGCCCGTCCTCCATCATGGCTCCGGGCTGCCGAATAACCCCACTTACGACGTGCCCCGGGTCCTCCGCGCAATTAATGAAGTCAGGCCTTTGATTGATTTAGTCCATAACGCGCCGCTCTCGGGGAATTGAGCGGAGATCAGAGAGAAAATGAATTCGGAAAATACATGAGCGAGAACTTGTCCTCTCTCGCGGGTGAGTTTATTTGACATTCATATTTATGAAACTGCCAATTTATGATTATTTTCCAAGGCTAATTAACAAGCGAGAGTAGTTTGAGATGACCTCCGGTTGGTGGCTTTTTCTAGTACACTATACTGATCCTCTGGAAGCACCGTTTGTTCAGGTTTCACACCCAAAATATTTCAGTTTCAGGATGAATTGTGGGTAGCCTGGATGCCAGACGAACTTAGCCCCGCCCACAACATTTTTTTGCACGGGCAGTTCGGTCTGGACTTGATCCGTAGAGAAGTAATTATGCCCGAACAGAAACTGTTCGGACCAATGAAATTGTCAGGGCGGGCTTTAGACGATGATGGACAGATGATCAACAGTAACGTCATCATCACGTCATCAAAGGCGCTTGGGTTGAATTTGTTCTAATCCTAAACGGAGAACTTGTTCGTATATGCGTTCACCTTTACTATTTCTCTCAGAAATGATGATGGTGTTGGTCAGTACTCTGTGTATCCTTACATTCTTTTTTTACAACACCAGCAAAGATCGTTTACACTCATCTTCTTCTTCTAGCGTGACTTATTCCAGCGCGCACAGACAGGGTTGCCAAGTTTTTACAGCAAAACTCGCCCAACTGCTCCTCAAAACTAGCCAAAAACAAGCCCAATAGCTTTCCGGGTGGGGGGGTTCTCCGGGAAAAATGGCATTTGGGGGGTAAAATATGTTATTTTGGCTAAATTTCGCATTCCTGGGTCTGTACACTCTAAAAAAAAAAGGTTCTATATGGCACCAAAAATGGTTCTTCGTCGTAATCATAGAGGAACCACTTTTGGTGCTATATAGCACCATATCTTAACATGTTCTGTATATGGTAGCGGTGCTATATAGCACCTAAGTCAAAGAACCGGTGAAGAACCTCTGAAGAACCACTGAAGAACCACTGAAGCACCATAATTGGTGCTATATAGCACTTAAAAAGGTTCCCCTATGATTACGAGCCAAGAACCATTTTTGGTGCCATATAGAACCTTTTTTTTTTAGAGTGTATGTCACATAATTGGGGTCGCTTCAACCCGCGGACTTGGCAACACAGTGCAGTTGAGTTCTGTTGACATTTGACAACTAACATTATGCGTCGCTCCGTTGCTCTGATTGGTTGTAGGTCTATCCAATTGAGGTCTTTCCTGGTTCGGTTGAAACACGCCCCATAATCACAGCCCAACGGAGCAGATCAGACTCATATTCTGACTAGAATTGAGTATGACGGCTAAATTGTGGGAATGTCCCTGCTGACTGACAGCCCAACCAGAGCCATATGATAACAGAGTTGCAACACTCTTTGATCTCGGGGTTCATCTATTTGAATAGGATTAAACTACATTTGCAACAATTTCTGGTAACCCTGTAGTATACACGCTTTACTTCCGCATTCCTCAGTTCCTGTGGAGGTCTATGGGAGTGTCTCAACGGCTCTGAGCCCTACGAGACTTAATGTAAATATGTAAATATCAAACAAAAACATTTGGTTTCTCCAATCTGAGCCCAACACAAGTGACAGCGGATATAAATAAGCCCATCTATACACAGCCCATCTCTAAAGAAACGCTAATTAAAATTCTGCCATTTATTTACAGTCGTTCTAAACATCTCTGCATTTGTTTTATCTGTGCAACACAAAGGGAAAATGTTAAAGAATCGAGCTTTTCCCCCATACAGTGACAGTGACGACGTCTGTGAAGCTCCAGAAATGACAAAAAGCACTTAAAGTCTTCCATTAATGCCATGCGTCCATTATGTAGTGCGTCTAGTCATGAAGGTTTTCGCTGATGTATAGCGTCATCTATTTAAGAGCCGCACTTCACTTGCTGTCTTTTTAATGATTTAATTCTTTGAAAAAAAAATGAATAATAATTTAAAGCTATTGCAAATGGGGAAATTAGTTTGTGGTCTCTGCTTTTATGTTTTAGTGAAATGTATGTTTTATAATTTATTTATTTGTTTAGCAAAAAACATAATGCTCCTGCAAAAGCCTGTGGGAAAACATTTAGTTTATAAGTTTGCTGCAAATCACCAGCTTTATTGTCCCAGTGCTTCTGGACTTTATAATGTGCTGTTTCATTCTTCTGGGAGAGGCATAGAGCTGCACGCTTCTGATGAACTGAGAATCACAATTATTTGTTTAGAGAGATAAACAGATTCTAATTACACAAACAAAATAACGTGTCATTTACTAGAGGTTCAGACAAAATGTTAATAGCTGCAATATATTTTTCAAATGGGTTGAGTGAATGGATGAAAACACTGAATCATCCAGTAATGGAACATGTGAAGTCTTTATGAGTGAGTCATTGAATCATTCACTCAAGAGATTCGTTCAAAAACACTGATTAATCCAGTAATGGAACATGTGAAGTCTTTATGAGTGAGTCATTGAATCATTCACTCAAGAGATTCGTTCAAAAACACTGATTCATCCAGTAATGGAACATGTGAAGTCTTTATGAGTGAGTCAGTGAATCATTCACTCAAGAGATTTGTTCAAAAACACTGATTCATCCAGTAATGGAACAAGTCTTTATTAGTGAGTCATTGAATCATTCATTCAAGAGATTCGTTCAAAAACGCTGATTCATCCAGTAATGGAACAAGTGACGTCTTTATGAGTGAGTCATTGAATCATTCACTCAAGAGATTCGTTCAAAAACACTGATTCATCCAGTAATGGAACATGTGAAGTCTTTATAAGTGAGTCATTGAATCATTCACTCAAGAGATTCGTTCAAAAACACTGATTCATCCAGTAATGGAACAAGTCTTTATGAGTGAGTCATTGAATCATTCATTCAAGAGATTCATTAAAAAACACTGATTAATCCAGTAAGGAAACAAGTGAAGTCTTTATGAGTGAGTCATTGAATCATTCATTCAAGAGATTCATTAAAAAACACTGATTAATCCAGTAAGGAAACAAGTGAAGTCTTTACGAGTGAGTCATTGAATCATTCATTCAAGAGATTTGTTCAAAAACACTGATTCATCCAGTAATGAAACAAGTGAAGTCTTTATGAGTGAGTCATTGAATCATTCATTCAAGAGATTCATTAAAAAACACTGATTAATCCAGTAAGGAAACAAGTGAAGTCTTTACGAGTGAGTCATTGAATCATTCATTCAAGAGATTTGTTCAAAAACACTGATTCATCCAGTAATGAAACAAGTGACGTCTTTATGAGTGAGTCATTGAATCATTCATTCAAGAGATTTGTTCAAAAACACTGATTCATCCAGTAATGAAACAAGTGAAGTCTTTATGAGTGAGTCATTGAATCATTCATTCAAGAGATTCATTAAAAAACACTGATTCATCCAGTAAGGAAACAAGTGAAGTCTTTACGAGTGAGTCATTGAATCATTCATTCAAGAGATTTGTTCAAAAACACTGATTCATCCAGTAATGAAACAAGTGACGTCTTTATGAGTGAGTCATTGAATCATTCACTCAAGAGATTTGTTCAAAAACACTGATTCATCCAGTAATGAAACAAGTGAAGTGTTTATGAGAGAGTCATTGAATCATTCATTCAAGAGATTCATTCAAAAACACTGATTCATCCAGTAATGAAACAAGTGAAGTGTTTATGAGAGAGTCATTGAATCATTCATTCAAGAGATTCATTCAAAAACACTGATTCATCCAGTAATGAAACAAGTCTTTATGAGTGAGTCATTGAATCATTCATTCAAGAGATTTGTTCAAAAACACTGATTAATCCAGTAAGGAAACAAGTGAAGTCTTTACGAGTGAGTCATTGAATCATTCATTCAAGAGATTTGTTCAAAAACACTGATTCATCCAGTAAGGAAACAAGTGAAGTCTTTACGAGTGAGTCATTGAATCATTCATTCAAGAGATTTGTTCAAAAACACTGATTCATCCAGTAATGAAACAAGTGAAGTGTTTATGAGTGAGTCATTGAATCATTCACTCAAGAGATTCATTAAAAAACACTGATTAATCCAGTAAGGAAACAAGTGAAGTCTTTACGAGTGAGTCATTGAATCATTCATTCAAGAGATTTGTTCAAAAACACTGATTCATCCAGTAATGAAACAAGTCTTTATGAGTGAGTCATTGAATCATTCATTCAAGAGATTTGTTCAAAAACACTGATTAATCCAGTAAGGAAACAAGTGAAGTCTTTACGAGTGAGTCATTGAATCATTCATTCAAGAGATTTGTTCAAAAACACTGATTCATCCAGTAATGAAACAAGTGAAGTGTTTATGAGTGAGTCATTGAATCATTCACTCAAGAGATTTGTTCAAAAACACTGATTCATCCAGTAATGAAACAAGTGAAGTGTTTATGAGTGAGTCATTGAATCATTCACTCTAGAGACTCATTCAAAACCCCCAGGGGCGGGGTTATGTAAATGTTAGGGGTAGTGATGTCACTAACTCGTTGTACACTGTAAAAAAATCCAACATATGTTTTGTATGACAAACTCAGCTTTTAAAGTTTATTCAACTATTTAACATGAAAAAAGTTTGTACAACTAATTGAACCTAAGTTGAGAAAACTCATAAATGTTCTGCAGCTGGTTGCCTTAAACTTTTAAGTTTTCTCAACTTTTTTTTTTTTTTACAGTGTAGTCCCTACCAGCCGTTTGTTGTAGTCCTTAAAAAGAGATTTCTGTAGAAGAAAACGTTGAGCGTTGTAACTGCAGATGTTGTTTCTGATCAAATGCGACGCTACACACTCACTAAAGATACACAAGTCAAATCATAATCACACACAGCTGTAAGTCAGTGCACTATTTGAGAGAGCGCCATGTTCTTCATGTTCTTCATGTTCTTGAAGCCTTTCTAAACGAGTGTTCCTCACTTCTGCATCCGTGTGTTTCAGATGAATAATGCTGAGGCGAGGTGTGGACGGCTCTTCTGCGTGCAGTGAACTGACCTTTCCTCATATCATCGGCAATCATATTATTAACTTTATGAGCCTTGATTTACAGAACATGGCCTGCGCTGATATCCGCTCTAAATGTCGGGACAAGGACTCATTAAAAGACCTTTAAACGAGCCTTTAGAATGCCCTGTCTTTGCTTTATTTGTCTGCTGCTTAATTAGAGAGGATCATCCGACGCATAAAGACCACGAACCAACAAATCCCATAATGCAGCTGGAGCCCATTCAGCTGAAACTCTCATATCCATCCATATATGATTGCATATGATCAGCCCACACACACACACATCCACGGATTAGTTCTCCCGCTGCTCGAGTGTTTATGGAATATTTTGGCTAA
This sequence comes from Romanogobio albipinnatus, assembly GCA_023566225.1. Taxonomy (NCBI): domain Eukaryota; kingdom Metazoa; phylum Chordata; class Actinopteri; order Cypriniformes; family Gobionidae; genus Romanogobio; species Romanogobio albipinnatus. Next base: position 46,865,181 of record CM042259.1, on the reverse strand, counting down.
TTTGATTGTGTTTTGAGTTATCAGTGAGTGTTTAATCGGACGGATGCTGTTCACACACAGTAAATAGAAGTCATTTGGTAAAATACTTCAGCAATGCTGGGTGGAGTTGGTGAAAATAGTCTTTATCAACTCGGTGTAAACAGACTGAATTTGAATCTTATTTCTGCCATATCTTTATTAGAACGGTACAGTGCATCATATTTGATACGGCCTCTAAAGGATCAACATGATCTGATAAACCTGTCACACACAATCTCCTCCAGTCCTTCTGTGTCTGACTGAGAGTTTAGACTCTTTTATCAAGTAAAAGTCTTTTAGTATAATTGTACAAACGTGCTTCAGCTTTCTGCTGTCAAATATCAAGTAAACACAAGAATAACTGTGATATTGTTAGCAGGGCTTAAAAACGGAAAAAAATATCAATCGGTTCACTCCGAGCAGAATCGATATTATAGCGTTTCGGTTTTTGCGTTCCTCAATAAACATTACTGTTCCGAAAACGGTTTGATATGAAAAAATACCGGTTAATAACGTTATTTTAATTAAGCCTATACTTTAAACAAATATGTATAAATTTTAAACAAATATGTATAAATAGACTTATTTTCACTCAATAATAATATAACACATGGTAATTAAACTTGAATATTTATTTAATAACATTTTTAAAACCAGAAATACATGCATTAATTACAAGGCATAAACAGCGGACCTGTTTTAATGGAGCGTTAGACAATCGAAAGTGGCCTCTAATGCCGAATTATTTTCAGAAGAGTGATAACATTCTTTGTACATAACTTTTTTTCAACACGACTTGTTTTAAAAAATGCATGAATAAAGAATAAATAAACTGGATAACCATTGCTCTTTTAATGCACCGTCAACTGCTAATTTCAAAGCAAACACTGCGCAACACTGCATCACATAATCAAATTCAGTCAGCTAATAAAGCTTGCATTTAATGCAATATAACATACCATTTAATACGAAGCATCAACCGTCTATATAGAAAACATTGACCTGTCCTGTATTGGCAATCTGAAAGACTATAGGAAAAATGTTTGATAGATGCTATAGCCTACTTGGATAGGCTTAAACGGAATCCATAAACTATCCTAAATCAGTCTATTTGAGCTTAAAGTCCGTACTGTTTATTTAAACGTTCGAAAAGAATGTCCTCCAATACCTGCACATTCATTGTAGACCTCAGCGGGGAAAGAAATGTACTTGAGGCATGAAAATGCGCGCTCACACTGACTTGCGTTACCGGGAGATTCATAGATGATGGTGCGCGGGCATTTCACTCACGCTTGATCCGTCAACGTCACATGCTGTACTAGCTACTCATTTCATGATTGGTCACTGCCAAAATAAAATATTAAAGAGAACGATAAAATAACGTTATTAACCGGTTAATGGTCATTTCAAATTAACGTTTCTGTTCAGAACGATTCAAATTGATTTTGATTTCGTTTCCGTTTTTGTTCCTCTTAAAATTTCGTTCGTTTCCGGTTTTCGTTTTCGTTCCTTGAACCGGTTCAGAGCCCTGATTGTTAGTAATATTTAATGTGGGCTGAAGCAGTGGACATCATTTATTATAAAAATCACGAGTATCAAATATCATCAGTTGAGGAAGGTTTGTTTGTTCATCTCTCAACCGTTATTAAACTAAGCATTTAAATATCATCTTACTAAGATTTACACTATATTGGCAAAAGTGTTGTGACGCCTGCACATCCCATTCTTAATCCGTAGGGTTTAATATGGAGTCGCAGCTCTAACAGCTTCAGCTCTTCTTTCCTCAAGGTTTAGGAGTGTGTTTATGGGGATTCTTCTAGAAGCGCATTTGTGATGTTGGACGAGAAGGCCTGGCTCTCAGTCTCCGCTCTAATTCATCCCAAAGGTGTTCTATCGGGTTGAGGTCAGGACTCCAGTTCCTCCACACCAAACTCGCTCATCCATGTCTTTATTGAGCGATGCTTTGAGCACTGGAGCGCAGTCATGCTGGGACAGGAAGGGGCCGTCCCCAAACTGATCCCACAAAGTTGGGAGCATGAAATTGTCCAAAATGTCTTGGTGAAGCATTAAGAGTTCCTTTCACTGGAACTAACCCCTGAAAAACAACCCCACCCCATAATCCCCCCTCCACCAAACTTTACACTTGGCACAAAGTCCCGTTCTCCTGGCAACCGCCAAACCCAGACTCGTCCATGGGATTGTCAGACAGAGAAGCGTGATTGGTCACTCAGAGAACACGTCTTCACTGCTCTAGAATCCAGTGGCGGCGCACTTTACCCCACTGCATCCCACACTTGGTGATGTAAGGCTTGGATGACCTGCTCGGCCATGGAAACCCATTCCATGAAGCTCTACACACTGTTCTTGAGCTCATCTGAAGGCCACAGAAGTTTGGAGGTCTGGAGCTCTTGACTCTGCAGAAAGTTGGCGACTTCTGTGACCCTCAGCATGCGCTGACCCCGCTCTTTGTGGCTGAGTTGCTGTTGTTCCCAATGGCTTCCACTTTGTTCTAATCCCACTAACAGTTGAGTGTGGAATATTTAGTAGTGAGGAAATGTCCCGAATGGACTTATTGCACAGGTGTCCAGCGATCACGGCCCCACGCTTGAGTTCTCTGAGCTCCTGAGAGCGGCCCATTCTCTCACTGATGTGTGTAGAAGCGTCTGCAGGACTAGAGCTTGAGTTCTCTGAGCTCCTGAGAGCGGCCCATTCTCTCACTGATGTGTGTAGAAGCGTCTGCAGGTCTAGA
>CM042259.1:46842914-46845414 GCA_023566225.1 Romanogobio albipinnatus | reverse complement strand
AAGTTGTGTTCCAAATTTGAAGTTGATATCACAAAAATTTAAGTTCCCATGAGATTTTGTTTAGGGCGCTGTACCAGAAACAGCCACCGGGTGTCATTCACATTCCATTGATTGTTTTTTTGATGCATTTTCCTGTAATTTTCTGTCCAAATATCACTTCCATCACAAAACGGTCACCAAATATGGAACCTTGAGACTCAGACCTTTCCGACGATATGTGTCAAGATTAGAAAAGATTTAGATAATAAAGTAGTTCAAATAAATGTTGTAATATGAAACATGACACCGCCCACTAGGGGAGGAGCCTGCTAAAATAATTTAAAGTACCATTTCCATGGTAACAAAACGTCCAATTTCAAAACGGTTTTCACAGGATGAATTTTGAGTTCGTAAGCTTTCGAATGATACCTAATTTATGATAATAACTAAAACATATGATACGAAAAAAAGGTGATCAAAAAAAGAGTGCCAGGTGTCCCGCCAGCGGGACGGTGACAGTTAAGAGCTGTAACATTATACATGTCATTATTGTCACTTTGAATGCATCATTGATGAATGAAAGTATTTTAAAAATCGCTTTCCACACAAATCTGAAGCAGCACAGTTTCCTACACTGATAATAGGGTTGGGCGATGTCCCCTAAATTGACGATGTTTACAGTAAAATATTGCGATGGACGATGATATTGCCGCCGGGGGTGTGTATTTTACTATATCTCTTTATAATGTGACGGAACGGCTGCCTCCAGGACGGGGATGTGAGTCACTGGACCCGCGGTCCGGAATGGAGATGCACGCATAACGCCGATGACGGGCTAGGATGCCGGGCCACTATTCCCCTCAGTTACCGGGCCCTAAGAAGGAGGAGCCGCCGTGTCGAAGCCGCCGCCCCTCGCGCCTCGGACCGGAGAGAGAAGTGTGTGTGGCCGTCGGACCACGCCCCTTAGCTGGACCCATCCTATCCGTTCACAAACCTTCCTTCACGTTTCCCGGGCACGACGAGGACACCAGTTCCCCCATTTTGTTTGACTCTTTATTCCCTATCTGTGACACAGGACATCAGTTCTGACTGGATCTCTTCCCTAATCGCCCCTCCCTAACATTTACATCTCGTTTCTATTTGTTGACGAAAACGACAGTTGATTTTCCTCATAGTTTTTGTCATCCAACACTAGTTTTTATTTAGTTATCGTCTCGTTTTCGTCACTGAAAAAAGGTTGTTGACGAAAATTATTTGTCAACGAAATGAACACTGCTGGAGGAATGATGATCTGATCACAGGAATAAATCACACTTTACTATATATTCACATTGGAGTTAATATTTCATAATTCTACTGTATTTGTTAAACATCGGTGAGCAGAAGAGACTCTTTTAACCACTTCTGAATGGTTTCTGCTTTTTGTGTTTCACAGAGAAAACTCCAGCAGGCCAGTCTGGACCGACGGGACGGTGAGTGGATAATAACAGTCTTTATGTTTGTTTGTTCCTGATCCGTCTCGACAGTACCAGTATGTGCGGTTTCGCCCCTTCAGCAATTTGGCACAGTTCGTCCCCCCCCCCCCCCCCCCCATGAGCAGAAATGTCTTCACACGTCTGTGAGGATCATCAGCACAATGATCTGGATGCGACTGATTAATGGCCGACGTGTGGTCAGAGCGCAGGCGCTCATTGTGCCTCTAATGGACGTATCAGTCACACGTCTGCTGTTCAAATTAGACGTCATTAATTGTGACAGGCGCGGGGACGGTGTCGTGCTGTAGGGCCAAACTGATTAAATGCTTAATTTTGTGGGGACACGAGAAGCAAGAGGCTTTGTTTTGTTTATGTAGTTCGGTGAGCTCATGAATATTCATGCGGGGTCACCTAAACCCTCTAATCTGGGACGTTTGGCATGCCGCTCTCCTGATATGACACGCTTCAGCGTTAACCCACAATGCCTTGCTGTCTGAAAATCATCAGTGTTAGAAAGAGGAGAATGAGGCTGAAATAACTGAGCTAGAGATCTCACGTGTGAACATCATGATGATGCAGATTTAAACACCACCGCCCCAGAGGCTCATCTGAGTCTCAGACGTCTCGGCTTGGATTAAATCACACACAAATGAGTGTGTAGTTGTCGTCTAGTGTGAGGAACACACTGAACAATGAGTGCAGAGCAGCTCAGAGCATCGATGAGAAATATTTGAGTTCATATTGAGACTTTTAACATTAAACAAATGATTGTGAAATTATAAAAGTTTTATTTATTTTTCTGGATTTCTTTAAAAAAAATTCAATTTAATGGTTAAATTAAATATAAAAAAAAAAAATCAAAGTCAAAAAGCATGTCTAATTAATTTAAATCATCAAACTTAGACAATTTTAACAAATTGTATAGTCAACAAATTACAAACAAATCTGTTTTATTTTTGCCCAAATTCCATTTAAACATTTTTCCAAATTCTGTGTTTCCATTTTAATTTTTCTGGATTCCAATTTTGTTTAATTTTTTGTAATTT
>CM042259.1:46807914-46840414 GCA_023566225.1 Romanogobio albipinnatus | reverse complement strand
TGAGGAAGAGTCCGCCGGCATCAATAACCGGGATTAAAACGCATAAATCTATGGAACAGGGACGTTAATATGATCAATCAAACGCTTTGTTCCAGTGATCAGAGTGCACGTGTCACGCTAACATGAGGAGCGCTGACAGAATGGCCTTGTGTCTGAAGATGTTACTGAAGGGTACATCAGTTTAAGGACGTCATTTTGTTTTTTATTACTAACTTTAATGCTTTTGAAAGTCTCTTCTGCTCACCAAGGCTGCGTTTTTTCAATCAAAATACAGTAAAAATAGTGAAATATTATGTGAATATACAGTAAAATGTGATTTATTCCTGTGATCAAAGCTGAGTTTATCATCATTCCTCCAGTCTTCAGTGTCACATGACCCTTCACTGATCGCTCTCAGATGAGGATCTGCACTTCAGTATTTTTGATCAAATAAACACAGAAGCAGAAGAGACTCTTGCAGAAACATAATTTGACTGCTAATATTTGCCATTGATAGACTTATCAGCACAATAATCAGTCCTTCCAGAAAAATGCGGCTTTTTTGTGATTGTTGCGGGCAAAAATCCTTGATTATGCGGCATGTTTTCTTAAAAAATGCAATGAAATTGCGGGAACTTGCAAAAACTGCGGTTTGATGAAAAAGAGAAAAAAAGCACTACATCACAGAAAGTGCTGGGAATATTTAAGTTCTCATCTTGTTTTATTGAAGACCTTAATAAACACACGGCTCAAATTTACAAAACATTGAGTCAAACAAGTTCTGTAGCTTTACTAAAGGAATATGCTACAACTTCTGAAAAATGAATAAATAACTTCCTGTTTTACAGAGCTAGCTTTACAAAACAGACATTTGAGTGCTTCCAATGCACAAAGTGCAATCTCTTAAAGGGATAGTTCATCCAAAAATGTAAATTCTGTCATGAATGACGTCCCCTCATGTCGCTGGACACCCGTCAGACCTCCGTTCATCTCTAAATAACGACTTATATAGTGATGACCGATTTCAAAACACAGCATCATGATGCTATGAATCAGCGAGTCGATTCATGATTCGGATCGCGTGTCAAACTGCTGAAATACGTGACTTCGGCGATCCGAACCGCTGAATCGACTCATTGATTCATAACGCTCTGAACCACTGAATCGACTCACTGATTCATAATGCTTCAAACCGCTGAATCGACTCACTGATTCATAACGCTTCAAACCGCTGAATCGACTCACTGATTCATAATGCTCCAAACCGTTGAATCGACTCATTGATTCATAACGCTTTAAACCGCTGAATCGACTCACTGATTCATAATGCTCCAAACCACTGAATCGACTCATTGATTCATAACGCTTTAAACCGCTGAATCGACTCATTGATTCATAACGCTTCAAACTGCTGAATCGACTCACTGATTCATAACGCTCCAAACCGCTGAATCGACTCACTGATTCATAACGCTTCAAACCGCTGAATCTACTCACTGATTCATTACGCTTCAAACCGCTGAATCGACTCACTGATTCATAACGCTTCAAACCGCTGAATCGACTCACTGATTCATAACGCTCTGAACCACTGAATCGACTCACTGATTCATAACGCTTCAAACCGCTGAATCGACTCATTGATTCATAACACTTCAAACCGCTGAATTGACTCACTGATTCATAACGCTTCAAACCGCTGAATCGACTCACTGATTCATAACGCTCTGAACCACTGAATCGACTCACTGATTCATAACGCTTCAAACCGCTGAATCGACTCATTGATTCATAACACTTCAAACCGCTGAATCGACTCACTGACTCATAACGCTCCAAACCACTGAATCGACTCACTGATTCATAACGCTCCAAACCGCTGAATCGACTCACTGATTCATAACGCATCAAACCGCTGAATCGACTCATTGATTCATAACGCTTCAAACCGCTGAATCGACTCATTGATTCATAACGCTTCAAACCGCTGAATCGACTCACTGATTCATAACGCTTCAAACTGCTGAATCGACTCACTGATTCATAACGCATCAAACCGCTGAATCGACTCATTGATTCATAACGCTCTGAACCACTGAATCGACTCACTGATTCATAACGCTCTGAACCACTGAATCGACTCACTGATTCATAACGCTCTGAACCGCTGAATCGACTCACTGATTCATAACGCTCTGAACCACTGAATCGACTCACTGATTCATAACGCTTCAAACCGCTGAATCGACTTATTGATTCATAACGCTTCAAACCGCTGAATCGACTCATTGATTCATAACACTTCAAACCGCTGAATCGACTCACTGACTCATAACGCTCCAAACCACTGAATCGACTCACTGATTCATAACGCTTCAAACCACTGAATCGACTCACTGATTCATAACGCTTCAAACCGCTGAATCGACTCACTGATTCATAACGCTTCAAACCACTGAATCGACTCACTGATTCATAACGCTCCAAACCGCTGAATCGACTCACTGATTCATAACGCTTCAAACCACTGAATCGACTCACTGACTCATAACGCTCCAAACCACTGAATCGACTCACTGATTCATAACGCTTCAAACCACTGAATCGACTCACTGATTCATAACGCTTCAAACCGCTGAATCGACTCACTGACTCATAACGCTCTGAAGCTTCATGATGCTGTTCTGAAACTGCTTTGCTCTTTTGCTGTTATTTTTGTTGGCCAATGGGAGTTTGCGCTTTATCATGGTTTCACTGGTATCTATGGTTTCTCCGCGGGGTTTGCAGCTTTTTGATGACGTTCGCGTCGGGTAATTACGTCACTTCAAAGCGTTCCCATGGCAACAGGCGGAAATGGCGGCTCTTGTGTGAAGTGAACGAACATTTTTCAACTTTCTGCTAATATATATATGTGACGTTTTTGCAATGAAAATGCGGGGATTATGAAATCATGCTAGCCCTGCATATTTTGCACATGGAAATAGGCAATTTATGCGGAGAAAGTGCGGCGTATTTGAAAAAATGCGGCCCCCGCATAAATATGCAGACTGTGGCTGATTATGCGTTAAATCACGCGATCGCATAATCACGTTTTTCTGGAGGGACTGAATAATAAACATTAGGGATACACTCGTGTCACGATTTTATATCGCGATATTGAACTCACGATATGATATGTATCCCTATATTTTAAGCCACTTTTTTATTATTATTAAGATAATATTGTTATTATTATTAGTGTATTATTATCAGGACCCACAAATATTCCCCCATTGCATTATTATACATTATATTCAACATTATATATAGTCGTTAAATGTAATAATGTCACGCAAACGTTCATTTTTCCCCTCACGCTTTACAGTAAAAATAGTGAAATATTATGTGAATATACAGTAAAGTGTGATTTATATCCTGTGATCAAAGCTGAGTTTATCATCATTCCTCCAGTCTTCAGTGTCACATGACCCTTCACTAATCATTCTGATAAGAGGATCTGATAAATTAAACTTTACTGTAGTGTTGTCATGATACTGGAATTTCTAACTTCGATACGAAACCTAAAAAACTATCGATATTTGATACCATTTTCGATTTTTTTACACAATTTCTTTTTTTGTCCGTCTATTGAAAGTCTAGGCATTTCTTCTGAAGAGATCACTTTATATGATAAAGCTTTTTCTCATATATAAACATCGATCAATTACCATTACAATTATCTCACAAATATTTGCCAACCAATTGTGTTGCAATAGCTCACAGCACAAGAAAGCTTGCTTTCAAATTAAATTTAAAAAGACGCGTAAACAGTAAAAAATAAGAAGAAATAAACAAATTAAAAACAATAGCACAAATGAATACAATAGAATGAAGATACAAATGAAATAGACTGCTTTATTCTTTCAGGTAGGTCTAACAGTACTGAATTAAAGGTCCCGTTCTTCGTGATCCCACTGTTCAAACTTTAGTTAGTGTGTAATGTTGCTGTTAGAGCATAAATAATACCTGTAAAATTATAAAGCTCAAAGTTCAATGCCAAGCGAGATATTTTATTTAACAGAAGTTCCCTTTCAAAGCCTACAGCGAACGGCCGGCTTGGACTACATCCTGGTACTTCCTTCATTAATGACGTCAGTAGAACAGTAGAACAGACTAACCTCCGCCCACAAGAATACGCCAAAAAAGGGGGCGTGGTCTTGTTGCTGTCCCACGTGGAGAAGAGGAAGTGTCACGTGGAGAAGAGGAAGTGTTGCGTTTGAGTGTGTTTGTCGCCATGTCGTCGAGACGCTGTTATTTTCATCCCGGAGTCAAATCACCTTTGTTTGGCTTTCCCAGGGACGCTGTAGAGATCATTGAGCGCATACATCTCCCGTTAAGAGGCGTGACCTTTCCACGTGCGCTAAGCTGCTGTCCAATCACAACACAGGAACCGCTGGCACAATCAGAACTCGTTACGTATTTCTGAAGGAGGGACTTCATAGAATAAAGGAAGTCATCAACCGTTTTCAGGACAGTGAGAACAGCGGGATACAGATGAGTACATTGTGTTAAAAATACTGTGTTTTTTTACACGCGAAACATGAACACATGTTATATTGCACACTGTAAACACAATCAAAGCTTCAAAAAAACACCAAGAACGGGACCTTTAATAAAATAAAACATAAACACAAAACAAAACCCAGAGGGGGGGCAACATAAATTATAAATAACAAAACAAACTGAAAACTTACTAAAACAGAAATCACAGGGGAAACGGGAGACGCAGACATAACAACGATACGACCAGGACTGAACACACAAAGGAACTATTTAAAGGGGACAAATCAAGCAGGGAACGAGGGAACACAGGTGGACAGATGAAACCAATAACGAGATAACAAGGGGGGTGGGATCAAGGCCAAGACAGAGCACATGCCCAAAATAACAAACACCACAAGTGCACACGAGACAGGACAGGCATGTGACAGCAGGCTCCTGATTGGTTAACGCGCCGCGAATTGACGGCAAAGTAAAACAAATTAAACTTGGGTGTCAGACGCAAATTCGTTTAAAATGCGTGAATGCACAAAAAACGCCACTCTCGCGCATCAATTTGTGTCAAATTTGCATCATTCGCACGAACTGGACGCAGCATTATAGACATCATGTGGAAACATTTTTAATAAAATTATGTTTGCAGTACTGTTTTGGTGTTCATACAGAAAAAAACATGCATATAACTCTTAATAATGCTATAAGAGTAGGGTATGACAGAGTCAGAGCACAGAGCAGAACTCTTTCATTCCTTTCAGTGTCTCAGAGGTTGCAATCTGATTTGACTGTGCAAATGTTGTGCGTGTGTGTGTGTTTTCCTGGATTTATATGGAAAATTAATTAGCTGAAGATCTCTAAATGCAATGCAGTGAATATCAAAAGGAAATATATTCCCTGTGTGTTAGTGTTTATCAGTAAGACGGCGTGTGAATGCATTTCAGATCGATCGACGAGTGAAAGAAAAGTGTGACGTTATCATGATAGCATTTGTGTTGTAAATGGCAGTGGCATCCTCACAGTGGATCTCGGCCTTATCTCTCCCAGCAAACAAACACAGTTGACACGGATTTCAGTCGGTCCGCTGGGAATGGTTCGGGAAGAGCTCTGCGCTGAAGGTCACCTCTGAAGTACCTGAACCTCTCGGGCACGGCCGAATCCATCACCTGGCATTGCAATGGAGACGGGGAGCTCGTCCCCCCCCGCTGTCTGACACTACATCAGCCAGAGCCGCTTGGGACTCAGGTGTGCTTCCCTCATGGTGAATAATTGACCTGACGCCAGAGGAACGGAGAGGTCGTCTCCGCCAATGACAGAGAGGACGCTCCGAAACCTGCTTCCACAGTCCTGAGCCGGAGAACGACGAGTCGAAGCTCTGAGTTCAGAGGCTTGTTTTGCATATTGCATATATAAACGCCAGCGCACATAAATCCGGTTTGCTCTGAAACACGAGAGATGAGAGTTATGAACACGCCATTACTTAATGGTCACGCTCAGCAGAGCCGTAAATATAGTTCAGGAGTGTCTGTGTTCACAAATCTTCTCTCGTTCGACGCGTCACACTGAAATCTTGGGAATATTACATAAAACAAACTGTATATCATAGGAATAAGACTATGCTTTTTCACACTTTATAAGCTTTTTTCACACTACTCCCAATTCATAAGGAATTAGAATTGTGATATTTTATCTTTTTGTCATTTTACAGGGTTCCCACGCTTCTTGAAAGATCTTGAATTTCAGACGCATGGATTCAAGGCCTGGAAAGTACTTGAAAACAAACACAGGTCCTTGAAAGGGCTTGAATTAAGCATGAACGGCATTTTGTTAGAGTAGCGTGTGCTATTACAAACATTGGCCTTCGTGCGCTGCCAAAGCCAGAACAGAACAGCATTACGGGAGGAAGATATCTCCATATACTCACCTAAAGGATTATTAGGAACACCTGTTCAATTTCTCATGAGTGCAATTATCTAATCAACCAATCACATGGCAGTTGCTTCAATGCATTTAGGGGTGTGGTCCTGGTCAAGACAATCTCCTGAACTCCAAACTGAATGTCGGAATGGGAAAGAAAGGGGATTTAAGCAATTTTGAGCGTGGCATGGTTGTTGGTGCCAGACGGGCCGGTCTGAGTATTTCACAATCTGCTCAGTTACTGGGATTTTCACGCACAACCATTTTTAGGGTTTACAAAGAATGGTGTGAAAAGGGAAACACATCCAGTATGGGGCAGTCCTGTGGGCCAAAATGCCTTGTTGATGCTGGAGGTCAGAGGAGAATGGGCCGACTGATTCAAGCTGATAGAAGAGCAACTTTGACTGAAATAAGCACTCGTTACAACCGAGGTATGCAGCAAAGCATTTGTGAAGCCACAACACGCACAACCTTGAGGCGGATGGGCTACAACAGCAGAAGACCCCACCGGGTACCACTCATCTCCACTACAAATAGGAAAAAGAGGCTACAATTTGCACCAGCTCACCACAATTGGACAGTTGAAGACTGGAAAAATGTTGCCTGGTCTGATGAGTCTGGATTTCTGTTGAGACATTCAGATGGTAGAGTCAGAATTTGGCGTAAACAGAATGAGAACATGGATCCATCATGCCTTGTTACCACTGTGCAGGCTGGTGGTGGTGGTGTAATGGTGTGGGGGATGTTTTCTTGGCACACTTTAGGCCCCTTAGTGCCAATTGGGCATGGTTTAAATGCCACGGCCTACCTGAGCATTGTTTCTGACCATGTCCATCCCTTTATGACCACCATGTGCCCATCCTCTGATGGCTACTTCCAGCAGGATAATGTCACAAAGCTCCAATCATTTCAAATTGGTTTCTTGAACATGACAATGAGTTCACTGGACTAAAATGGCCGTCCCACAGTCCCCAGATCTCAACCCAATAGAGCATCTTTGGGATGTGGTGGAACGGGAGCTTCGTGCCCTGGATGTGCATCCCACAAATCTCCATCAACTGCAAGATGCTATCCTATCAATATGGGCCAACATTTCTAAAGAATGCTTTCAGCTCCTTGTTGAATCAATGCCACGTAGAATTAAGGCAGTTCTGAAGGCCAAAGGGGGTCAAACACAGTATTAGTGCTGCTCCTAATAATCCTTTAGGGGAGTGTATTTCTGCTGTTCCATAAGCGCCATCTACTGTCAAAAGCCCTATTCCGATGGTAATAGTTTCTCGTGAGGTCGTAAGGCATTGTTATCATTGACAGGGGCTAGTCTGTGATGTTATTGCCGTCTGAATCCAGAATGTCAGTGTTTTTCTCCCACCACCCGCGTACAAATCCCCGGCCGAATGACCGACTGCTTTAGACAAACACCAGGTCGTGTGGTCATTGAATTGCCGTCCGAATCAAGTTTTCAAGAATATATCACTTCAAAATTCACTGTTTATATCCTTTTTGACCCCTGCAGGCCACCGTACGGCTGCGCTTCGCTGTCATTCGGATGCATTTTAAAGATCTAGACTTGCATTACTGAAATGCTGGCGAGTGTTTACAAGAGCAAGATTTCATCAGCACTCAAAAAATAAAAAGAAGAAAAGCACGTGAACATTTGAATTGGGCCGTTAGCGATTATTTCTGTTAAATATCATATATGTGCAGGTCTTAAAAGCCTTCAAATTATTTTTAAAAAGGTACATGTACAGGTGATTTAATAAATAATTTTGCATATTTTTAATGCCTAACAATCAACTTGTTCATATTTTTTCATTTAATTGGAAAATTCATGTATACAATATTATCTCTATATTTTGATGTTTTAATTAGAGATTTATAAAAAAGAAAACCAACTAAAACTAGTGTGAAATAAATGCTAAAAGCTGGAATAAGAGATCTGCTAACTGCATCTTGTACACCAACCTCTTTCCTCGTTGGATTTTGTAAAATTTGAATTTTTTCCTCATTGGGAATTGTTAGTTGTCAGTATAAGCGTTACTGCAGTAATGATAGACACAGGTATTTTGATAAATTGGCAGTAACACACCCATCTTTATCATATTTATTGAGCTTGATTTAGAATAAAAGGTGCTTTAAAAAGTCCTTGGATCTGGTGTTCATGAAAGAGTGGGCAGAGGTGGACAGTAACAAAGTACATTTACTTGAGTACTGTACTTAAGTACACTTTTTGAGTTCTGTACTTTACTGAAGTATTATTTTTTAGGGAAACTTTGACTTTAACTTCACTACATTTCAAGACAAATATCATACTTTTTACTCCACTACATTTCTATCAAGGTCTTCGAAGTCAAAAGTCGTTTCTGTAGCAGCTTTGCAAGTCAGTGGAGGATTTTCTTTTCTTCTTTATAAGTGTTTTTTTGTTTTTGTTGCAAAATATAAATGTCTGGGAGAAAGAGAAACATAGTCAAATGGATGAACCTGAAAAAGCATGATGAAAGAGCTCAGTTCAGTCTGTTTTTTGTGCCTCTGTGATGCCAGAGCACGAGTACTGAATAGAGCTTTCTTTTGTGTGTTTTTTGCACTTAAACAGACCAATACACACAAAATATCAATTTTCATTTTGGAAAGTATTCACGTAAACAAAGTTGATAATGTATTATGTAAACAGTTGGGAGAACATCAGATGTGTATCAGTGTATTGGATCCGTGCATTTGGCCTTAAAGTGACAGCAGCTTTGTTAAGAGCTTTGTAACTTTTATATTAGTATTTAAATGAGTTTAAGGTAGTCGTATGCTAGCATGTCGGATGGAGCATCACTGACTGGCTTAAACCACCATGGTGGCATAATGTGCATTTATACAACAATGCAACAATAATAAAATAATGCATTGACATAAAAAAAATTATTTACTTTTGAAACTTAAGTACTTTTAAAAGCAAGTAAAAATAGTTTTTAACACTTGTAACAGAGTAAAATTTGACTAGTAGTACTTTTAATTTCACTCGAGTAATGGAGTTGTGTACTTTGTCCTCCTCTGAGAGTGGGAACCCTGATTTTAGTACTTTTAACGTTAACTTTTTTAAAATTTCAGTTAGTATACAGCAACATTTCTATTTTAAAATTAAAATGCCCCCATTATGCTATTTTAAAGGTTCCTAATGTTGTTTTCGGAGACTCCTACAATAGATTTACATGCATTAAAAGTCAAAAAACACTTTTTTAATAATAAATATTGCACATCACTGAAAATGATTCAGTCTAAACCCTGAGAGCTGCTCTTCTCTGACTGGTTAGATGGCCCAGTCTGTTGTGATTGGTCTACTCTTCTCTGATTGGCCAGATGGCTCAGCGTGTTGTGATTGGTCTTCTCTCCTAACCTCCTAACCCAAACTTGTGTGTGTAGTTTATGTTCTCTAGTGTCCAGTGAGCTGCTGTTTAAAGATCTTCATTCTGAAGGATGTTGTATTTCACACTAAACGTCTCTGCTAGAGAGCAAATGTGTTTTGTTTAAACAAAAATCACCACACTTAGAGGATGATGCTCACCCAGCTTTTATAGCAAATGGCTTCATGAAACAGAGAAATAATATTATTCCCAAGCTTCGAGCGGTATATGAGCAGTACAGCTGGCGTCCCACAGAAGCCCAGCGTCCGGCTGAGTGTTGCGATGGCAGTCGGGTGTCATTCACGCTTGTGAGCCGACAGACATATTAGCTGCTTCTCTCTGCACAGAAATGCTAATTAGCTTGAGAATAGGATTGGTGTTAAAACTGAGCCCTTTTCATTTCCCAGCGCTCTTTCCCATGAGAAACAACATCATGTGCTGTAAAAATCAGGAGGATAATAAACATTACATTAGTCAACATGAACATTTTTTAACGTCACGTATTGTAACATTAGGTAATGCACTGTGAACTAAAACATGAAAAATGAGCAATGCTGTAAAGCTATATTAGTTAAGTTAATAATGTTAAAAAATTAGACCTTCTTGTGAAGTGTTATCAACTCTCCATGCTTATCCCGTCACCGGAGATGCTTAGGAAAGATCAGCAGCGTAATCAGGTTTTGTGGCCCTGGAGTTTTGATAAGTGGCCCAAAGATGATTATCCAGACCTCTCTGATGATTTTATTAAGCTTTATGATGTTTAATAACCTGCCGTCCTCGTGGCGTGTGTCACGTTTACTGCTGGAATGTTTCAGTCACAGATGATTATCATACACAATACATGACTTTTGTGTATTACAACCTAAATAAATGTTCATGGTAGGAGTAATATAGGATATTAATATATACCCTGTGCTGACTGTATCTCCAAAGCGACATACTTGCATTCAATGTATCTTATAATTTCCTTATATATTATACATTTTTTAAGTACTTACTTCATATATCTCATATGCACTATATTGCCAAAAGTATTGTGCCGACCCTTCAGATGTTCAATCCGTTCATGGCCACAGGTGTAAATTTCCTCACTACTAAATATTCCACGCTCAACTGTTAGTGGGATTATAACAAAGTGGAAGCTATTGGGAACAACAGCAACTCAGCCGCAAAGAGCGGGGTCAGCACATGCTGAGGGTCACAGAAGTCGCCAACTTTCTGCAGAGTCAAGAGCTCCAGACCTCCAAACTTCTGTGGCCTTCAGATGAGCTCAAGAACAGTGTGTAGAGCTTCATGGAATGGGTTTCCATGGCCGAGCAGCTCATCCAAGCCTTACATCACCAAGCGTGGGATGCAGTGGGGTAAAGTGCGCCGCCACTGGACTCTAGAGCAGTGGAGACGTGTTCTCTGAGTGACCAATCACGCGTCTCTGTCTGACAATCCCATGGACGAGTCTGGGTTTGGCGGTTGCCAGGAGAACGGGACTTGCCTGACTGCATTGTGCCAAGTGTAAAGTTTGGTGGAGGGGGGATTATGAGGTGGGGCTGTTTTTCAGGGGTTAGTTCCAGTGAAAGGAACTCTTAATGCTTCACCAAGACATTTTGGAAAATTTCATGCTCCCAACTTTGTGGGACCAGTTTGGGGACGGCCCCTTCCTGTCCCAGCATGACTGCGCTCCAGTGCTCAAAGCATCGCTCCATAAAGACATGGATGAGCGAGTTTGGTGTGGAGGAACTGGAGTCCTGAGCTCAACCCGATAGAACAGCTTTGGGATGAATTAGAGCGGAGACTGAGAGCCAGGCCTTCTCGTCCAACATCACAAATGCGCTTCTAGAAGAATCCCCATAAACACACTCCTAAACCTTGAGGAAAGAAGAGCTGAAGCTGTTAGAGCTGCGACTCCATATTAAACCCTACGGATTAAGAATGGGATGTGCACAACACTTTTGCCAATATAGTGTGTGTACAGTACATTTAGAAACATTTCCTTATATACGGTATATCTTCTGGGGACAAACAAAAACATTTCAATAGGAAATACATATATATGTATTTCTTATTGAAAGTCTGAGTAAAAAAATAGCCTTTTAAAATGGCTTACATCACACCTGTGAAGCAAAACAGACAGAAAGATATATCAATAAAACATTATAATATGAACTGAAAGCTACTATTTGAAATTTTCACATTAGGTGAAGTCAACAACACAGCTCAACAAACTTTCCTTTTAGAGTTAAAGGTTTATAAATCACAGAACTACTTCATCTGAAACATTAATAATCCTGATGTTTTACTCACAATTATTAATCTGTAGTGTTCAGGTCGCAGTATTAATATCCGTCTGATGTCACTCGCTCTTCTGCGGAGGGCGGCCAACTCTCCAATCACAGCTAATGAGCCTCAGCGCGAACAACAAGAGCACGGCCTTCAATCGTGTGGACAGTAATGAAGAAACGCTTGTGATTGAGCAGATGGGCGGCGTAAAATTACATTTAGGTTTTGTGTGGAGCGAGACTGATGTTCACTTCTGTGCTGGACGTCCATTAGGTGTGAAACACTGAGAGTGTGACGCTTGATCACAGACGCTGGTGTGAAATCAAATACAACAACAGCTCATGGACGCTAGACAACACAAACCACACACTCGCTTACCTGAGAGAGACGCTTTAGGAAGTGTGAGGTCCAAACATAAACATGCATATTACGATCAAACAAGATTTTAACCTGTTCTGACTTACATCTATATGCTTCTTATTTACACTGTGCAAATACTGATAGATGCTGTTCAAAGACAGTGTGCAATAAAAACAGTGTACAGTAAAACAGTGTACGGTAAGACAATGTACTGTAAGACAGTGTACAGTAAAACAGTGTACAGTAAAACAGTGTACAGTAAAACAATGTACAGTAAAACAGTGTACAGTAAAACAGTGTACAGTAAGACAGTGTACAGTAAAACAGTGTACAGTAAGACAGTGTACAGTAAAACAGTGTACAGTAAGACAGTGCACAGTAAAACAATGTACAATAAGACAATGTACAGTAAGGCAATTTACAGTAAGACAGTGCACAGTAAAACAGTGTACAGTAAAACAGTGTACAGTAAAACAGTGTACAATAAGACAATGTACAGTAAGGCAATGTACAGTAAGACAATGTACTGTAAGACAGTGTACAGTAAAACAGTGTACAGTAAAACAATGTACAGTAAAACAGTGTACAGTAAAACAGTGTACAGTAAAACAGTATACAGTAAGACAGTGTACAGTAAAACAGTGTACAGTAAAACAGTGTACAGTAAGACAGTGTACAGTAAGGCAATTTACAGTAAGACAGTGTACTGTAAGACAGTGTACAGTAAACCAGTGTACAGTAAAACAATGTACAGTAAAACAGTGTACAGTAAGGCAATGTACAGTAAGGCAATGTACAGTAAAACAGTGTACAGTAAGACAGTGTACAGTAAAACAGTGTACAGTAAAACAGTGTACAGTAAAACAGTGTACAGTAAAACAGTGTACAGTAGAACAATGTACAGTAAAACAGTGTACAGTAAAACAGTGTACAGTAAAACAGTGTACAGTAGAACAATGTACAGTAAAACAGTGTACAGTAAAACAGTGTACAGTAAAACAGTGTACAGTAGAACAATGTACAGTAAAACAGTGTACAGTAAAACAGTGTACAGTAGAACAATGTACAGTAAAACAGTGTACAGTAAGACAGTGTACAGTAAGACAGTGTACAGTAAGACAGTGTACAGTAAACAGTGTACAGTAAACAGTGTACAGTAAGACAGTGTACAGTAAGACAGTGTACAGTAAAACAGTGTACGGTAAGACAGTGTACGGTAAGACAATGTACGGTAAAACAGTGTACAGTAAAACAGTGTACAGTAAGACAGTGTACAGTAAACAGTGTACAGTAAACAGTGTACAGTAAGACAGTGTACAGTAAGACAGTGTACAGTAAAACAATGTACAATAAGACAATGTACAGTAAGGCAATTTACAGTAAGACAGTGCACAGTAAAACAGTGTACAGTAAAACAGTGTACAGTAAAACAGTGTACAATAAGACAATGTACAGTAAGGCAATGTACAGTAAGACAATGTACTGTAAGACAGTGTACAGTAAAACAGTGTACAGTAAAACAATGTACAGTAAAACAGTGTACAGTAAAACAGTGTACAGTAAAACAGTATACAGTAAGACAGTGTACAGTAAAACAGTGTACAGTAAAACAGTGTACAGTAAGACAGTGTACAGTAAGGCAATTTACAGTAAGACAGTGTACTGTAAGACAGTGTACAGTAAAACAATGTACAGTAAAACAGTGTACAGTAAGGCAATGTACAGTAAGGCAATGTACAGTAAAACAGTGTACAGTAAGACAGTGTACAGTAAAACAGTGTACAGTAAAACAGTGTACAGTAAAACAGTGTACAGTAAAACAGTGTACAGTAGAACAATGTACAGTAAAACAGTGTACAGTAAAACAGTGTACAGTAAAACAGTGTACAGTAGAACAATGTACAGTAAAACAGTGTACAGTAAAACAGTGTACAGTAAAACAGTGTACAGTAGAACAATGTACAGTAAAACAGTGTACAGTAAAACAGTGTACAGTAGGACAATGTACAGTAAAACAGTGTACAGTAAGACAGTGTACAGTAAGACAGTGTACAGTAAGACAGTGTACAGTAAAACAGTGTACAGTAAGACAGTGTACAGTAAAACAGTGTACAGTAAAACAGTGTACAGTAAAACAGTGTACGGTAAGACAGTGTACGGTAAGACAATGTACGGTAAAACAGTGTACAGTAAAACAGTGTACAGTAAGACAGTGTACAGTAAACAGTGTACAGTAAACAGTGTACAGTAAGACAGTGTACAGTAAGACAGTGTACAGTAAGACAGTGTACAGTAAACAGTGTACAGTAAAACAGTGTACAGTAAAACAGTGTACAGTAAGACAGTGTACAGTAAGACAGTGTACAGTAAGACAATGTACAGTAAGACAGTGTACAGTAAAACAATGTACAGTAAAACAATGTACAGTAAGACAGTGTACAGTAAGACAATGTACAGTAAGACAGTGTACAGTAAAACAGTGTACAGTAAAACAATGTACAGTAAGACAGTGTACAGTAAAACAATGCACAGTAAAACAGTGTACAGTAAGACAGTGTACAGTAAGACAATGTACAGTAAGACAATGTACAGTAAGACAGTGTACAGTAAAACAATGTACAGTAAGACAGTGTACAGTAAAACATTTATATTTACATTTAGTCATTTAGCAGATGCTTTTATCCAAAGCGACTTACAAATGAGAGCAATAGAAGCAACTAGAACAGTCAAGGGCAAAAATGTGCAAATTTATGTTTTAATAAATTAAACAGACAGAAAATGTGCACAACCAGGCCATACTTGAAATTTTAATTCAGAAGAGCAGACGTGGATAAGTCTGAAAAAGTGTGACGACTCAAAAGTGCACACAGAAAGCTGCCTCTCAGACGCCAGAGCACAAGGACTGAAGTTTAGTCTATTGAAAACTAAAGTCTTATTATAGTCAGTTAAAACTAGACTAAAACAATTCAGATGCCTAAAATGATGTAGTTTTAGTCTTTTGACTGAATCAGAATTAACACCGGTATGAAGTACGGTCGGTCAAATGATTTTTATAGATTTACCCGCCCAGTTGCCATAGCCTTGTGGATAGAGCGCTAACGCATAGCTAACGATGGCAATGATGTTAGTTAGCATGCAGAAACAACGTAGTTGGGCTAATAATGTTAACTGAAGTCCTTTCAGAAATATGTTTTACATAATCCTGCCAAATAAACACTGTAGAAACCTTTCTTTTCTAGTATGATTTTGACTTTGATGAGAGCTTTGTAACTTTTAAATACTTGCTTAAATGAGTTCAAGGTAAGCTAGCATGTCAGATGGAGCAGGACTGGCTTAAACCACCATGATGGAACAGTGTGCATTCATACAACAATGCAACGATAATAAAATAATGTGTTTACTTTTACTTTTGATACCTACCTTTTAAAAGCAAGTACTTCTGTACTTTTACTTAAGTAAAAATCTATCTTTACAACGTTCACTTGTAACGGAGTAATATTTAACAAATAGTACTTTTACTTTTACTCAAGTAATGGAGTTGTGTAGTTTGTCCACCTCCCTAAGCATTGCTGAGCCCATGTCCAGCCTCTCATGGGGACGGTATTCCCTGTGGCTGTGGCTCTTTCAGCAGATAATGCGCCGCCACAAAGCACAAATGCTTCAGGAACGCTTTGAGGAGCTCAACAACGAGTTTGAGGCGTTGATCTCAATCCAATCGAGCATCTGTGGGATGAGCTGAACAAACAAGTCCGATCCATGGAGGCCCCGCCTCACAACTTACATGACTTAAAGGATCTGCTGCTAACATCTTGGTGCCAGAGACCACAGCACACCTTCAGGGGTCTAGTGGAGTCCATCAGAGACGGGTCAGGGGGACCAACACAATGCCTGATCGGTGTGTATAAATGATAAGAGTGTTATTTGTAGTGTGTAAGGAGATGACACTCGTGATGCGGGATCATCATCAATCGTCTGAACGCGAGGACTGACTCTCTCTGGAGATCACAGCAGTCGATACAAATGATGTTACGTTACCCATGGTGCTTTTCAAGGGGAGCGTAATTGGAGGCGATTGTGATTGTGACGGATGATCCGGCGGGGCGTTTCTGACCCCTGATGATGTGTGGCCACATTCACAGATGTTCTCCATCTTGAGTGTGGCGCTCCACCTACAGCAAGACTTGTGCTGTTCTTCTGACTCGTTAACGCTTTTCCATTGATATCTTCTGACATGCTAATGCGCCGTCATACATCCGCTGACAATCATCCCGTATTCCTGCATTCGTGTCTGCCGCGTCAGGAATTCATTACAGCGCTGGAGGTGGAGGCCTGTCTACTGTAATCACATTACTCTGACACCACACACACGTCATGCTGAACACGAGTGTGTACGACTGCAGTTAATGCAAAGAGAATGTTTTCTAACTGAAGCCACAGCTGCGAGCACAAGCACTCGAGACCAGAGATCGCATCGCTTCATCATGATTAGATCTGTGCAGTTCTTCAGCTCTACCTCCTCCTGGAGCGAGTGCTGTGCCCTTCTGACGGATGCGATCGGTTCACGTTAAACGGACCATCAAAAACTTTTGAAACGATCAGACGTTAATCCTCTGGTGCTCTTCGTTTAGGGGTTGCATTGGTCGTCTTGACCGGACATCTAAAAATTAAACTCCCTCCACCCCCAGTAAAACCAATGTTATTTATTTTTCTTCAATAATATTTGTTCTTTTTAATTTTGTATTTTGAGATGATTTGATGGTATTTTTTTATATTTATGCAATAATTATGGTCTATTTTTGCCATTTAAATTTAAATTTTATTTATTGTAATTACAGTTTTTCTCAGTCGCTTTGGTACATTTCTCAAATCATCCTCGACATTTGCAAAACAGTAAGTGCATTTCTCAAAACAATTTGTACCAATAGCAAAACACCATGGATGGCAAGAGCCAGTCTCTTGCTCAAAATCCTCAGTTCATCTCTCAAAAGTAAATATCTGTGTCAATGAAGATGTCAGTGCTATCAGAATGACCAGTCCTTGTGTCACTGTGTACGGATAACACAGTCAAATTGCTTAGTCGTGTTGTCAATATAACAGTGTACTCTGGAGGGATGTTCTGATGGAAACTATGGCTAAAGTTTTGATGACAATTATTGTAAATTGTAAGTTACACCTTAGTGTATGTGAGAGTTTGATTGCAAGAGACTGGACAAGATTCACATTTACACTTTTACTGTTTGTTCTGTAATTTGTTGACAGACCATGTCATTGCGATACAGAAAGGAAAAGACAGCACTGCATATAGCACAAAGAAAAAATAAACACAGGACAATCTCCTGAGGGAAAACTCTACATGAAGTGCTGGAGGAATTACAGTGCAGTCTTCCTACACCTCCTGACGTTCCTGTCTGTTAGACCACAAACTCTCACCCACATCACAACCAATATCTTTAGAAAAAAAGTCTAATGGAAATGTATAGAAATGTGCTTGACATTTTATGACAACTTGTTCAACCATTTTGCATGTAAAGACTTATGCTATGAGCTAATGCATAAATGTTGTGGGGGGTGAGACTATTCAACAGAGACCCAATATAATACATTTTGATCAACATGACATAAGCGACTGATAATGTAGGAAACAGCAGAGAATTGTACATAATCATTTGCATGGATGTACCAAAGAATTTGCAACTTGTTCAAAGAAATGAGAAACTGCTTTTTTGATGTGCACGAGTGACACAATGATGTGAAGATTGAACAGGTAGTTTTGAGAATTTCAATTCTGATCTGAGAAATGTACCATAGCGACATTTAGATTTTGCTGACGTTTTAACATGTGCTTTGCATGAATTAGCATTATTTATCATATTGCTATAATCGCAATTCAAAATCATGCTAGCAACATGCTCATTCATGACCACAAAACATGTTAACAAAAATGTAAAATCAAATCATGTAAGCAAAACATGTTAATTAATGCTAACAACATGCAAATTCATGTTAACAACATGCAAAATCATGCTAGCAAACATACTAATTCATGCTAACAGCATGCTAAAACACGTTAAAATGTTAAATAATGCTAGCAATATGCTAATCCAATGCTAGCAATGTATTAAAAATGTTAACAACATGCTGTCCTTATGTTTTAACATGTTGCTTTCATGATTTAACATTTAGTTAGCATTAATTAGCATGATTTAACATGTTGCTATCATCGCAACTCAAAATCATGCTAGAAACATGCTTATTCATGACAGCAAAACATGTTAAATCAGGATAACAAAATGCTCAAAGATGCTATCAACATGTTAAAACATGTTAGCATATGTAAAATCAAATCATGTTAGCAAAACATGTTAATTAATGCTAACAAAGTGCTAATTTATGCTAACAACATACAAAATCATGCTAGCAACATGCAAAATCATATTAACAACATGCAAAATCATGCTTGCAAACATGTTAATTTATGTTAACAACACGCAAAATCATTAACAACATGCTAAATAATGCTAACGAACTGCCAATTCATGTTAACAGCATGCTAAAACATGTTAACAACATGTTAAATCATGCTAGCAATATGTTAAACAATGTTTGCAATGTGTTACAAATGTTAAAGGTCCCATGGCATGGCATTTTTCTATGATTTTATAATGTTTCCTGAGGTGTACTTATATTGTTAGTATGACTTTTACATCATAAAATGTCATAATTTAGAAATAAAAGGCATTTTTTCAATACTGCTGTTTGCCCTGTGGCTGAATGCCCTGCTTCAAGAGGCGTGTCTGCTGTGAGACTTCAGTAAAAACGCCCACTGTTGTGATTGGCTGACATCTTTGTATTTTAAATGAGCGGAGGGGGCGTGGTTTAACTTGGTCTACGAGGCACGAGCAGGCACGAGCTGCTGCCAGAGAGACGGATGGACCTGAGTTCACTTCACATCAGTTCTCAGCATGTCTGAACTGTTGTAGTTACAGCATATACTTGAGGTTATTAGTCTATTTCTAGTCGGAGGGGCTGTCACTCATGTCAGAAAGTTAGTAACTTTAGTAAATTATGGATCAGCGCTGACTGGAGACGCGAACCGTTTAGAACGATTCAGTCCGATTTGGTGAACTGATTCGGTTCACTAAAAAGAACAGGTTCAAAAGAAAGATCGTTCGCGAACCGGACATCACTAACGTACCAGAGACGGAGCTCAGCGATCGCTAACAAAGTTATTTATAGCACCTACTGAGTTATGAGAGCGCTGTCAGTCAGCGCTGTGAGTTTATTGTGTTTGTATCTGAGAGTTCTGAATAAACACGAGTCCCAGTCACACCGACCCTGTCTTCATCATTATTACCAACTTTGTAACACATGCAAAGTACCATTACAGCTGTCGAGATGAACGAGTTAAAAGTAAGTGTTGATAATAGCATTATTTTTTAAATAAAATAAAAGCGTCAGTGATGCGCGTTGAGTACACAGCGCAAACAAAGACACAACAGCAGTAATCGAATGTAATCCAGTTTATTGTGGGGCTAGGCTGGCTAGCCCGAATATGCTCACGCTTACCCCCCTTCTGCTTAATCTCACGCCGCGTTTGGTGCCTCCGCTGTGGGCCAGATGCAGTACTGGGGGTCGGGGATGTTGAAGGCCAACAGCCAGTGCAGCCCGAGCTTCGGCGGGTGTGAGGCCGATGTTGAGCAGAAACTCATGACTGTATGCACATTTTAGAACCGGTAGACGCGACGAGGACGTACAAAAACACTGACTCACAAGATAGAAAACACGAAAACACCGTTCTGTCTGGAGAGAGAGAAGCCGCATTGTGTGTACGAATAATAAATAATTAGCTACACATCAGAAATTACTGATCACAGATCAGAAGGAACTGAAGAAAGACTTCTGTTTTCATTTGTACATCCAAACACTGAGAAACTGCCAGCGTTCACTCGTTCACAAGGAATGATCTCTCGAGCGTTTGCATGGGCGTGCCAGATTCTCTGGGCGGAGGAAAGGGAGGTAACCGTTCCTGCTTGGACGTCAAAACAGGAGGCTTCAGGATTGGCTCGTCTGGCCTGTCATTTTCTCAAAGGCAGAGAGAGACAGCCAGAACTCGGGTTTACACCGATCAACATTTCTATCCACTTGGGGACAATATTCAGGCTAGGGGAACTCATATTAATGTTGAAAAACCTCATAAAATGAAAATTTCATGCCATGGGACCTTTAACAACATGCTGTCATCCTGGTTTAGCATGTTGCTATCATGAATAAGCATGTTGCTAACATGATTTAACTTTTGCTAACGTTTTAGCATTTGGTTAGCATGAATTAGCATGATTTAACATGTTGCTATCATCGCAATTCAAAATCATGCTAGACACATGCTTATTCATGACAGCAAAACATGTTAATTAATGCTAAAAACATGTAATTTATGTTAACAACATGAAAAATCATATTAACAGCATGCAAAATAATGCTAGCGGAATGCCAATTCATTCGAACAGAATGTTAAAACACGTTAGCAACATGTTAAATCATGCTAGCAATATGCTAATCCATGCTAGCAATATGTAAAAAATGGTAACAACATGCTGTCATCATGTTTTATCATGTTCTTTGCATGAATTAGCATGATTTAACATTTTGCTATAATCGCAATTCAAAATCATGCTTTTTCTTTAAAGCAAAACATGTTAAATCATGATAACAACAGGCAAATTCATGTTAACAACATGCAAAATAATGCTAGCAAACATGATAATGTATGTTAACAACATGCAAAATAATGATAACAACATGCCAATTCATGTTAACAAAATGCTAAAACACGTTAGCAACATGTTAAATCATGCTAGCAAAATGCTAATCATGCTAACAACATGCTGTCATCATGTTTTAAAATGTTGCTATCATGAATAAGATGTTGCTAACATGATTTAGCATTTGGTTAGCATAAATAAGCAATTTTATTGACCATGTTTTAGCATGGTCTTTGCATGAATTAGCACGATTGAACATGTTACTATAATCGCAATTCAAAATCATGCTAGCAAACATGCTTATTCATGACAGCAAAACATGTTAAATCATGATAACATGCTCAAAGATGCTATCAACATGTTAGCAAAATGTAAAATCAAATCATGTTAGCAAAACATGTTAATTAATGCTAACGAAATGCAAAATCATGCTCGTACACATGCTCATTGATGCTAATAACATGCAAAATCTCTTTATTCATCTTTACAGTAATACCGACATCATGTAGTGCAGATGTTTCATTGTAATGGACTCCGTCTGTTTATTCGTCACTATATTAAACTTCAGATCAGGGTTTTTTAACTCACTAGAGGTGCAGAAACACCACATGGCAACTTTTCGGGACTGCACCAGGCAGAAATCAGTCGTAATCATTACAAAGAGTAAAGATACAGCGTCTAACAAGCTCCACACGTGTTCATTCTAATGGCTTGCTTCCCCCCCGCGGATATGACCTTTTGAACAGCTGATTTACATCTGAGGAATATTTCACTGTTTACTGTAATTATGATCTAATAAACACAGAGACTCTTTCAAACGCATTGCAAAATCATAATTCAAAGTTTTGATGGGTAGTTCTGCAGAAGGGCTGGTATTGTCTGCACAACTTCTCGGTGGCCGAGCTTGAGGGAGGAATTGAATTGGCACATTGTAAATTCGTTTAATCCGGGCCAAAGTATTATCTGGTTTAGTTTTGAAGCCAGTTGTGGATTTTCTCCAGTCTGAGGCCTCGGCCGTCTTAGTCGGGTCCGCTGGGAGCGATCGAGCCAAATCCTGCCACCGATCCGGGCAGTGTGTGACGGAATGGGTGGATGATAAATAATGGAGCAGATGAACGAGTGAAAATCATCTGGACTGGTGATTAATGAGCTTCTGCTCGTCCAAAATGGTGTTTTATTAGCTAATGGATTCGAGGTCCAGTCCTGCGGTGCTGGTCCACTTGCATATTGATGATTTCCTCCATGTGCTCACTCATACTGTAGCATATGGCTTTATGATGGAGTGCTGTGATCATCTGCATGGGAACTCTTTCTACATATCAAATGATTTCTAGCAGCGATTAATATCATATTCCCTCTCTGATGGTCCGAACACACCCGTTGAGCTGATCAGATGCAGTGTGACACTGAGAGTTACCTGTGCCATACATTATTAAACACCTAGGAATTAAAGTGATAAAAGCGGATTATAATAATGTGATGTAATTCAGATTTCTAGTAAAAATAAATGGGGGAAATATAACTTTCAGAAATAAGTATTTCTACAGTGCAGTTTGGAAGACTATATTACAGAAATATTCACATGCTGTCGAAATCTGTCTATCTGTCAAATCAAATCAAATCAAATCACTTTATTGTCACTCTATCATATGCACAAGTGCAACAGCAGGTGAAATTCTTGGTGCAGTTCCGAGCAACATAGCAGTCATGACATGACATGTACATTTAAGCAACAACAGATTACACATCTGATGCGCACACAATTACTCACAGCACAGTATACACTACAATAAACAATAAATAATTTACACAATGTGAGTGTAGTTCTCACAGCTTTAAACAATATACACATACTTACAATATACAAATACTTTAAACAATATACACTAAACATACATTAAACAATATACATTACGCTATAATAATAATAATAATATACAATGTATAGTATACAATATTATTCACAAATTGAAATCCAAAGTGCAATAGATGCTGTATGATAAATAAATGTGTATATAATGTGTGTGTATCTACAGTGGGTTGTGCTGAGTGATATTCTGTCCAGAGTGTGTTATGATACTGATGGATCAGGAGTTAAGTAGTCTGATTGCTTGTGGGAAGAAGCTGTTCTGGAGTCGGCTAGTGCGTGTTCTGATGCTGCGGTACCGTCTGCCTGATGGCAGCAGTGAGAGCAGCCCATGGTTCGGGTGGCTAGAGTCTCTGATGATCCTCTGAGCTCTCCTCACACACCGCCTGGCGTAAATGTCCTGGAGGGAGGGAAGCTCACCTCCGATGATGCAGCTGGCCGTGCGCACTACCCTTTGCAGGGCCTTGCGGCTGCGGGCGGTACTGTTGCCGTACCAGGTGGTGATGCAGCCAGTCAGCAGGCTCTCTATGGTGCAGGTGTAGAAGCGTGTGAGGATGTGGCGGTTCATTCCAAACCTCCTCAGCCGTCGCAGGAAGAAAAGGCGCTGATGAGCCTTCTTCACAACGGCCTCGGTGTGGACGGACCATGAGAGTTCCTCTGTGATGTGGACACCGAGGAACTTGAAGCTGCTGACTCTCTCCACCGGTGCTCCATCGATGGTGATGGGGCGGTGTTCTCTCTCATTCCTCCTGAAGTCGACCACCAGCTCCTTGGTATTGCTGACGTTGAGGGAGAGGTTGTGCTCCTGACACCACCGTGTCAGAGTGTGCACCTCCTCTCTGTAGGCCGTTTCATCATTGTCAGTGATGAGACCTACCACCGTTGTATCGTCAGCAAACTTGATGATGGTGTTGGAGCTGTGGGTTGCCACACAGTCATGTGTGTACAAGGAGTACAGGAGTGGGCTGAGAACACAGCCCTGAGGGGCTCCAGTGTTGAGAGTCAGTGATGATGAGATGTTACTGCCCATTCTGACCACCTGGCGTCTGTTTGACAGGAAGTCCAGGATCCAGCTGCATAACAAGCTGTTTAAGCCTAGAGCCCGGAGTTTAATGTCAAGTATGGAGGGCACAATGGTGTTGAATGCTGAGCTGTAGTCCACAAACAGCATTCTCACGTGTTCCTCTTTTCCAGGTGGGAGAGAGCAGTGTGTATTGTAGATGAAATGGCATCATCAGTGGAGCGGTTTGTGCGGTATGCAAACTGCAGTGGGTCCAGTGAGGGGGGGAGAACAGAGCAGATGTGGTTTCTGACTAGTCTCTCAAAGCATTTGCTGATGATGGGGGTCAGAGCAACAGGACGCCAGTCGTTTAAGCAGGTGGTTTTTGACTGCTTAGGTACAGGAACAATGGTGGACGTTTTAAAGCATTGTCCGTCTGTTTGTCTGTCTGTCTGTTTATCTGTCTGTCCGTCTGTCTGTTTATCTGTCTGTCTGTCCGTCCGTCTGTCTGTCTGTCTGTTTATCTGTCTGTCTGTCTGTCTGTTTATCTGTATGTCTGTCTGTCTGTCTGTTTATCTGTCTGTCTGTCTGTCTGTCTGTTTATCTGTCTGTCTGTCTGTTTATCTGTCTGTCTGTCTGTCTGTTTATCTGTCTGTCTGTCTGTCTGTCTGTTTATCTGTCTGTCTGTCTGTCTGTTTATCTGTCTGTCTGTCTGTCTGTCCGTCTGTCTATCTGTCTGTCTGTCTGTCTGTCTGTCTGTCTGTCCGTCTGTCTGTTTATCTGTCTGTTTATCTGTCTGTCTGTTTATCTGTCTGTCTGTCTGTCTGTCTGTCTGTCTGTCTGTTTATCTGTCTGTCTGTCTGTTTATCTGTCTGTCTGTCTGTTTATCTGTCTGTCTGTCTGTCTGTTTATCTGTCTGTCTGTTTATCTGTCTGTCCGTCTGTCTGTTTATCTGTCTGTCTGTCTGTTTGTCTGTCTGTCCGTCTGTCTGTTTATCTGTCTGTCTGTCCGTCTGTTTGTCTGTTTATCTGTCTGTCTGTCTGTCTGTCTGTTTATCTGTCTGTCCGTCTGTCTGTTTATCTGTCTGTCTGTCCGTCTGTTTGTCTGTCCGTTTGTCTGTCTGTCCGTCTGTCTGTTTATCTGTCTGTCTGTCCGTCTGTTTGTCTGTCCGTCTGTCTGTCTGTTTATCTGTCTGTCCGTCTGTCTGTTTATCTGTCTGTCTGTCTGTTTGTCTGTCTGTCCGTCTGTCTGTTTATCTGTCTGTCTGTCCGTCTGTTTGTCTGTCCGTCTGTCTGTTTATCTGTCTGTCTGTCCGTCTGTTTGTCTGTTTATCTGTCTGTCCGTCTGTTTGTCTGTTTATCTGTCTGTCTGTCTGTCTGTTTATCTGTCTGTCTGTCCGTCTGTTTGTCTGTTTATCTGTCTGTCTGTCTGTCTGTCTGTCTGTCCGTCTGTTTGTCTGTTTATCTGTCTGTCTGTCTGTCTGTCTGTCTGTCCGTCTGTTTGTCTGTTTATCTGTCTGTCTGTCTGTCTGTCTGTCTGTCCGTCTGTTTGTCTGTTTATCTGTCTGTCTGTCTGTCTGTCTGTCTGTCTGTCCGTCTGTTTGTCTGTTTATCTGTCTGTCTGTCTGTCTGTCTGTCCGTCTGTTTGTCTGTTTGTCTGTCTGTCTGTCTGTCTGTCCGTCTGTTTGTCTGTCTGTCTGTCTGTCTGTCTGTCTGTTTGTCTGTCCGTCTGTTTGTCTGTTTATCTGTCTGTCCGTCTGTTTATCTGTCTGTCTGTTTGTCTGTTTATCTGTCTGTCTGTCTGTCTGTTTGTCTGTCCGTCTGTTTGTCTGTTTATCTGTCTGTCTGTCTGTTTGTCTGTTTGTCTGTCCGTCTGTTTGTCTGTTTATCTGTCTGTCCGTCTGTTTATCTGTCCGTCTGTTTATCTGTCTGTCTGTTTATCTGTTTGTCTGCCTGTTTGTCTGTTTATCTGTCTGTCTGTCCGTCTGTTTGTCTGTCTGTCTGTTTATCTGTCTGTCCATCTGTTTATCTGTCTGTCCGTCTGTTTATCTGTCTGTCCGTCTGTTTATCTTTTTGTCTGTTTATCTGTCTGTCTGTTTGTCTGTTTATCTGTCTGTCTGTTTATCTGTCTGTCTGTCCGTCTGTCTGTTTGTCTGTTTGTCTGTTTATCTGTCTGTCTGTTTGTCTGTTTGTCTGTCTGTCTGTTTGTCTGTCCGTCTGTTTGTCTGTCTGTCTGTTTGTCTGTTTATCTGTCTGTCTGTTTGTCTGTTTATCTGTTTGTCTGTTTATCTGTCTATCTGTCTTTCTGTCTGTCCGTCTGTTTGTCTGTCCGTCGGTCTGTTTATCTGTCTGTCTGTTTATCTGTCTGTCTGTCTGTTTATCTGTCTGACTGTCTGTTTATCTGACTGTCTGTCTGTCTGTCTCTCTGTCTGTCCGTCGGTCTGTTTATCTGTCTGTCTGACTGTCTGTTTATCTGTCCGTCTATTTGTCTGTTTATCTTGTCTGTCTGTCTGTCTGTCTGTTTATCTGTCTGTCCGTCTGTCTGTTTATCTGTCTGTCTGACTGTCTGTTTATCTGTCCGTCCGTCTGTTTATCTGTCTGTCCGTCTGTCTGTTTATCTGTCCGTCTGTTTGTCTGTTTATCTGTCCGTCTATTTGTCTGTTTATCTTGTCTGTCTGTCTGTTTATCTGTCTGTCCGTCTGTCTGTTTATCTGTCTGTCCGTCTGTCTGTTTATCTGTCTGTCTGTTTATCTGTCTGTCCGTCTGTCTGTTTATCTGTCCGTCTGTTTGTCTGTTTATCTGTCTGTCTGTCTGTTTATCTGTCTGTCCGTCTGTTAATCTGTCCGTCTGTTTGTCTGTTTATCTGTCCGTCTGTCTGTTTATCTGTCTGTCCGTCTGTTTATCTGTCTTTCTGTCTGTTTATCTGTCTGTCTGTCCGTCCGTCTGTCTGTTTATCTGTCTCTCCATTTGTTAATCTGTCCGTCTGTCTGTTTATCTGTCCGTCTGTCTGTTTATCTGTCTGTCCGTCTGTCTGTCTGTTTATCTGTCTGTTTGTCTGTTTATCTGTCTGTCTGTCCGTCTGTCTGTCTGTTTATCTTTCTGTCTGTCTGTCCGTCTGTTTATCTGTCCATCTGTTTGTCTGTCTGTCTGTCTGTCTGTCTGTCCGTCTGTTTGTCTGTTTATCTGTTTATCTGTCTGTCTGTTTGTCTGTTTATCTGTCTTTCTGTCCGTCTGTTTGTCTGTTTATCCGTCTGTCTGTCTGTCTGTCTGTCTGTCTGTCTGTCTGTCTGTCTGTCTGTCCGTCTGTTTGTCTGTTTATCTGTCTGTCCGTCTGTTTATCTGTCCTTCTGTTTATGCCTGTCTGTTTGTCTGTTTATCTGTCTGTCTGTCTGTCTGTTTGTCTGTCCGTCTGTTTGTCTGTTTATCTGTCTGTCCGTCTGTTTATCTTTCTGTCTGTCTGTCTGTTTGTCTGTTTATCCGTCTGTCTGTCTGTCTGTTTATCTGTCTGTCTGTCTGTTTGTGTGTCCGTCTGTTTGTCTGTTTATCTGTCTGTCCGTCTGTTTATCTGTCTGTCTGTCTGTCTGTCTGTTTGTCTGTTTATCTGTCTGTTTGTCTGTTTATCTGTCCGTCTGTTTATGTCTGTCTGTTTGTCTGTTTATCTGTCTGTCTGTTTGTCTGTTTATGTCTGTCTGTTTGTCTGTTTATCTGTCTGTCTGTTTGTCTGTCTGTTTATCTGTCTGTCCGTCTGTTTATCTGTCCGTCTGTTTATCTGTCTGTCTGTCCGTCTGTGTATCTGTTTGTCTGCCTGTTTGTCTGTTTATCTGTCTGTCCGTCTGTTTATCTGTTTGTCTGTTTATCTGTCTGTCTGTCTGTTGTCTGTCTGTCTGTCTGTCTGTCCGTCTTTTTATCTGTCTATCTGTTTGTCTGTCTGTTTATCTGTCTGTTTATCTGTCTGTCTGTTTATCGGTCTGTCTGTTTATCTGTCTGTCTGTCTGTCTGTCTGTCTGTCCGTCTGTTTATCTTTCCATCTGTTTTTCTGTCTGTCTGTCTGTCTGTCCGTCTGTCTGTCTATCTGTCCGTCTGTTTATCTGTTTGTCTGTTTATCTGTCTGTCTGTCCGTCTGTTTATCTGTCCGTCTGTTTATCTGTCTGTCTGTTTATCTGTCCGTCTGTTTATCTGTCTGTCTGTCCGTCTGTTTATCTGTCCGTCTGTTTATCTGTCTGTCTGTTTATCTGTCTGTTTGTCTGTTTATCTGTCTGTCCTTCTGTTTATCTGTCTGTCCGTCTGTTTATCTGTTTGTCTGTTTATCTGTCTGTCTGTTTGTCTATTTATCTGTCTGTCTGTTTATCTGTCTGTCTCTCTGTCTGTCTGTCTGTTTATCTGTCCATCTGTTTGTCTGTTTATCTGTCTGTCTGTCTGTCTGTTTATCTGTTTGTCTGTTTATCTGTCTGTCTGTTTGTCTATTTATCTGTCTGTCTGTTTATCTGTCTGTCTCTCTGTCTGTCTGTCTGTTTATCTGTCCATCTGTTTGTCTGTTTATCTGTCTGTCTGTCTGTCTGTCTGTCTGTCTGTCTGTCTGTCTGTCTGTCTGTCCGTCTGTTTATCTGTCTGTCTGTTTGTCTGTCTGTCCATCTGTTTGTCTGTTTATCTGTCTGTCCGTCTGTTTATCTGTCCTTCTGTTTATCTGTCCGTCTGTTTGTCTGTTTATCTGTCTGTCTGTTTATCTGTTTGTCTGTTTATCTGTCTGTCTGTTTATCTGTCTGTCTGTTTGTCTGTCTGTCCGTCTGTTTATCTGTCTGTCTGTCCGTCTGTTTATCTGTTTGTCTGTTTATCTGTTTGTTTGTCTGTCTGTCGTCTGTTTATATGTTCGTCTGTTTATCTGTTTGTCTGTCTGTCTGTCTGTCCGTCTGTATTTTTTATCTGTCTGTCTGTCTGTCCGTCGGTTTATCTGTTTATCTGTCTGTCTGTCTGTCCGTCTGTTTATCTGTCTGTCTGTCTGTCCGTCTGTTTATCTGTCTGTCCGTCTGTTTATCTGTTTATCTGTCTGTCTGTCTGTCCGTCTGTTTATCTTTCTGTCTGTCTGTCCGTCGGTTTATCTGTTTATCTGTCTGTCTGTCTGTCCGTCTGTTTATCTGTCTGTCTGTCTGTCCGTC
Organism: Romanogobio albipinnatus; assembly: GCA_023566225.1. Taxonomy (NCBI): domain Eukaryota; kingdom Metazoa; phylum Chordata; class Actinopteri; order Cypriniformes; family Gobionidae; genus Romanogobio; species Romanogobio albipinnatus. The sequence continues at coordinate 46,811,184 of CM042259.1, read as the reverse complement.
TGTTTATCTGTCTGTCCGTCTGTTTATCTGTTTATCTGTTTATCTGTCTGTTTGTCTGTTTATCTGTCTGTCCTTCTGTTTATCTGTCTGTCCGTCTGTTTATCTGTCTGTCCGTCTGTTTATCTGTTTGTCTGTTTATCTGTCTGTCTGTTTGTCTATTTATCTGTCTGTCTGTTTATCTGTCTGTCTCTCTGTCTGTCTGTCTGTTTATCTGTCCATCTGTTTGTCTGTTTATCTGTCTGTCTGTCTGTCTGTTTATCTGTTTGTCTGTTTATCTGTCTGTCTGTTTGTCTATTTATCTGTCTGTCTGTCTGTTTATCTGTCTGTCTCTCTGTCTGTCTGTCTGTTTATCTGTCCATCTGTTTGTCTGTTTATCTGTATGTCTGTCTGTCTGTCTGTCTGTCTGTCCGTCTGTTTATCTGTCTGTCTGTTTGTCTGTCTGTCCATCTGTTTGTCTGTTTATCTGTCTGTCCGTCTGTTTATCTGTCCTTCTGTTTATCTGTCCGTCTGTTTGTCTGTTTATCTGTCTGTCTGTTTATCTGTTTGTCTGTTTATCTGTCTGTCTGTTTATCTGTCTGTCTGTTTATCTGTCTGTCTGTCCGTCTGTTTATCTGTTTGTCTGTTTATCTGTTTGTTTGTTTGTCTGTCTGTCGTCTGTTTATATGTTCGTCTGTTTATCTGTTTGTCTGTCTGTCTGTCTGTCCGTCTGTTTTTTTTATCTGTCTGTCTGTCTGTCCGTCGGTTTATCTGTTTATCTGTCTGTCTGTCTGTCCGTCTGTTTATCTGTCTGTCTGTCCGTCTGTTTATCTGTTTGTCTGTTTATCTGTTTGTTTGTCTGTCTGTCGTCTGTTTATATGTTCGTCTGTTTATCTGTTTATCTGTCTGTCTGTCTGTCCGTCTGTTTATCTGTCTGTCCGTCTGTTTATCTGTTTATCTGTCTGTCTGTCTGTCCGTCTGTTTATCTTTCTGTCTGTCTGTCCGTCGGTTTATCTGTTTATCTGTCTGTCTGTCTGTCCGTCTGTTTATCTGTCTGTCTGTCTGTCCGTCTGTTTATCTGTCTGTCCGTCTGTTTATCTGTTTATCTGTCTGTCTGTCTGTCCGTCTGTTTATCTGTTTATCTGTCTGTCTGTCCGTCGGTTTATCTGTCTGTCTGTCTGTCCGTCTGTTTATCTGTCTGTCTGTCTGTCCGTCTGTTTATCTGTCTGTCCGTCTGTTTATCTGTTGATCTGTCTGTCTGTCTGTCCGTCTGTTTATCTTTCTGTCTGTCTGTCCGTCGGTTTATCTGTTTATCTGTCTGTCTGTCTGTCCGTCTGTTTATCTGTCTGTCTGTCTGTCCGTCTGTTTATCTGTCTGTCCGTCTGTTTATCTGTTTATCTGTCTGTTTGTCTGTTTATCCGTCTGTCCGTCTGTTTATCTGTTTATCTGTCTGTCCGTCTGTTTATCTGTTTATCTGTCTGTCTGTCTGTTTATCTGTTTATCTGTTTATCTGTCTGTTTGTCTGTTTATCCGTCTGTCCGTCTGTTTATCTGTCCGTCTGTTTGTCTGTCTGTTTATCTGTCCGTCTGTTTATCTGTCTGTCTATCTGTCCGTCTGTTTATCTGTCTGTCCGTCTGTTTATCTGTCTGTCCGTCTGTTTATCTGTCTGTCCGTCTGTTTGTCTGTTTATCTGTCCGTTTGTTTGTCTGTTTATCTGTCCGTCTGTTTGTCTGTCTGTCTGTCCGTCTGTTTGTTTGTTTATCTGTCTGTCTGTCTGTCTGTCTGTCTGTCTGTCTGTCTGTCCGTCTGTTTATCTGTCCGTCTGTTTGTCTGTCTGTCTGTCCGTCTGTTTGTCTGTTTATCTGTCTGTCTGTCTGTCTGTCCGTCTGTTTATCTGTCTGTCCGTCTGTTTATCTGTTTATCTGTCCGTTTGTTTGTCTGTTTATCTGTCTGTCCGTCTGTTTGTCTGTTTATCTGTCCGTTTGTTTGTCTGTTTATCTGTCCGTCTGTTTGTCTGTCTGTCTGTCTGTCTGTTTATCTGTCTGTCTGTCTGTTTATCTGTTTATCTGTCTGTCCGTCTGTTTATCTGTCTGTCCGTCTGTTTGTCTGTTTATCTGTCCGTTTGTTTGTCTGTTTATCTGTCCGTCTTTTTGTCTGTCTGTCTGTCTGTCCGTCTGTTTGTCTGTCCGTCTGTTTATCTGTCTGTCCGTCTGTTTGTCTGTTTATCTGTCTGTCTGTCTGTTTATCTGTCTGTCTGTCTGTTTATCTGTCTGTCCGTCTGTTTATCTGTTTATCTGTCTGTCTGTCTGTCCGTCTGTTTATCTGTCTGTCCGTCTGTTTATCTGTCTGTCTGTCTGTCCGTCTGTTTATCTGTCTGTCCGTCTGTTTATCTGTTTGTCTGTTTATCTGTCTGTCTGTTTATCTGTCTGTCTGTTTATCTGTCTGTCTGTCTGTTTATCTGTCTGTCTGTCCGTCTGTTTATCTGTTTGTCTGTTTATCTGTTTGTTTGTCTGTCTGTCGTCTGTTTATATGTTCGTCTGTTTATCTGTTTGTCTGTCTGTCTGTCTGTCTGTCCGTCTGTTTTTTTTATCTGTCTGTCTGTCTGTCCGTCGGTTTATCTGTTTATCTGTCTGTCTGTCTGTCCGTCTGTTTATCTGTCTGTCTGTCTGTCCGTCTGTTTATCTGTCTGTCCGTCTGTTTATCTTTCTGTCTGTCTGTCCGTCGGTTTATCTGTTTATCTGTCTGTCTGTCTGTCCATCTGTTTATCTGTCTGTCCGTCTGTTTATCTGTTTATCTGTCTGTCTGTCTGTTTATCTGTTTATCTGTCTGTTTGTCTGTTTATCCGTCTGTCCGTCTGTTTATCTGTTTATCTGTCTGTCCGTCTGTTTATCTGTTTATCTGTCTGTCTGTCTGTTTATCTGTTTATCTGTCTGTTTGTCTGTTTATCCGTCTGTCCGTCTGTTTATCTGTCCGTCTGTCTGTCTGTCTGTTTATCTGTCCGTCTGTTTATCTGTCTGTCTATCTGTCCGTCTGTTTATCTGTCTGTCCGTCTGTTTATCTGTCTGTCCGTCTGTTTATCTGTCTGTCCGTCTGTTTGTCTGTTTATCTGTCCGTTTGTTTGTCTGTTTATCTGTCCGTCTGTTTGTCTGTCTGTCTGTCCGTCTGTTTGTTTGTTTATCTGTCTGTCTGTCTGTCTGTCTGTCTGTCTGTCTGTCTGTCTGTCCGTCTGTTTATCTGTCCGTCTGTTTGTCTGTCTGTCTGTCCGTCTGTTTGTCTGTTTATCTGTCTGTCTGT
>CM042259.1:46767914-46802914 GCA_023566225.1 Romanogobio albipinnatus | reverse complement strand
CATTATGTTACCTGCTGAGGAGCCAAGACTGAACTCCCGGCTGTTCCAGCAGTACAGCTGATGTGGCAAAGGGACGTTACGTCTCCGTTCCCTCCTCAGGGAACGAGGGTTACATACGTAACCGAGATGTTCCCTTTCGTTCAGTCACTACGACGTAACGTTAGTGACTAACGAATGGGGGTCCCAATATAATCACGCCACTCGGCTGTCTTCCAGTGCCCTGCGTAAGTGTGAGTTCCCTGTCATAAGACTAGTATGGACGAGGGACTCCCACCTAACACAGGAATACCAAGGTACACTGGGAAGCATATTCCAGTGGAGATATGCAAAGATGCCTACCCGTAGGGAGGACTCAGAGAGTACACATATGACCCGCTAAGGGCTGCATATGGGAAAACTCTAGGGTACCAGCCGAAGGTGGATTTTTAACCCCAGGGGTGGCAGGGACTTGCCAAGGGAAGACACCCGCTCACTGCGGAGGCTTACGGTGGAAATACACTTGTGGGGGTCACCGGAGGGGAACCTGGCCGGACACGAGGGTCTGGGCTCGTTAGAGGGCAGACACGCAGGTATCGGCGTAAGCAGTGCTGGAGGGACTCAGGGCTTTCGGGGAGCTCACCTGAGGAGAAAATCACACGTATCCAGTCCGTGGAGTGGAATGGCGAGCAAGCGAAGACATCTGAGCCTGGTCCAATACCGGCCCCTCGGGGGAGCGAGTACATAGTCGGACACTGGCTCCACTCGGAGATTGTAGAATCTGGCGAATATGTTCGGTGTCGCCCAGCCTGCAGCTCTGCACATGTCTGTTAGCGAGGCGCCATGCGCTAAAGCCCAAGAGGAGGCCACACTCCGAGTGGAGTGTGCCCTAACCCCAAGGGGACATGGTCGACCTTGCTGCTGGTAAGCCAAAACAATGGTGTCCAATGGAGGGCGCGTACTGGAGAGAGCAATGCCAAGGCTGGGTCTGCCCCCTCCATGGGCAGCGCTTGCAGGTTCACTACCTGGTCCTTGAATGGAGTGGTGGGAACCTTTGGGCACATATCCAGGCCGGGGTCTCAGGATCACGTGAGAGTAGGCTGGCCTGAATTCCAGGCACGCTTCGTCGACCGAAAATGCCTGCAGGTCCCCGACCCTCTTGATGGAGGCCAATGCAGTCAGGATCGCTGTCTTCATTGACAAATATTTAAGATCCACTGACTGCAAAGGTTCAAAGGGAGACCTCTGCAGAGCATCTAAAACTACTGAGAGGTCCCAAGAGGAGAGCGAGGAGGATTCAGTCTCCTCGCTCCCCTCAGGAACCTGATGATAAGGTCTTGCTGACTTACCTTTTTTTCCCCCAAGAGATCGTAGTGGGCAGATATTGCGGCCACATAAACTCTAAGGGTGGAGGGAGACAGCCTTCGCTCCAACCCTTCTTGGAGGAACGAGAGCACAGACCCGATCGGGCATTTCCAGGGGTCTTCTTGGCGAGAAGAACACCAGGTGACAAAGAGTTTCCACTTCAATGCATAGGCATGCCGAGAGGACTCTGCGCTAGCGGAAGTGAAGGTAACCACCACCGGAGGTGGTAGGGTACTCAAACCTACCGCGTCCCATCCAGGAGCCACACGCGGAGGTACCAAGATCAGGACGCGGGTGCCAAGGGGTGCCCCGTCTCTGAGGAATACTCAGAGGAAGGCCAGGGAGGGGCTGTCACAAGGAGTAAGAGTTTGGGGAACCAGGTCCGGCCGTGCCAGTACGGGGCGACCAGAAGGACCTGCTCCTTGACCTCCCTGATCTTGCACAAGAGCTGTGCAAGTAGGCTCACTGGGGGGGGGGGGGGGCATATTTGCGCAGGCCCGCGGCCAGCTGTGCACCAGTGCATCCGTGCCGAGCGTGCCCTCGGTCAGGGAACAAAACAGGCTGCAATGGGAAGAGTCGTGGGAGGCAACAGATCTATCTGTGCGTCACCGAACTGTTCCCAAACAGCTGGACCGACTGGGGATGGAGTCACCAAACTCCAGGAAGAGGCTGAGACCGTGAGCTCGTGGGCTGCGCGGTTCAGTTCTCCCGGGACATGGACAGCACGAAGGGACCTCAGATGCTTTTGACTCCATAGGACGAGATGGCGGGCGAGTTGAGACATATGGCGGAGCATAGATCAGCCTGGTGGTAGATGTACGCTACTGACCGTGTAGTCTGACCGGACTAGTACATGTTGACCCTTCAGCAACGCTAGGTACCGGTGCAGGGCGAACCGTACTGCCAGCAACTCGAGGCAATTGACATGCAGGAGGCGCAGGGGACCCTGGAGAACCGCTCGTCTCGAAGACTGAAGAGAGGACTTCAGAATTCAGGCTTGCAGGAGTGAAGAGATGCTCTTGGCTCCGATGCAGAAACATAATGCGATATTGCCACGTACTTCCTTTTATACTCACGCGGTGAGGCGGAGTTACGTATGCAAATTCCGCATGCCCATGGCATTGGCACGCCATTGGGCGTTTTCTAAGATCTCGAAGATGATTGGCTTCTAAGCGAAACCCCCATTCGTTAGTCACTAACGTTACGTCGTAGTGACTGAACGAAAGGGAACCAGACAGACGTTGGATCGTTCATATCATATATATATTTTTTTATTAAAATTTTTATTTTATTGGCTTATAAAAGTGTAAAATGCTGGGGAACCGGACAAACGCTTTGAGGAATGGTTTATATCTGAAGCTCAAGTGCTGCTGGATGATTTATATGCTGAAATTACACAAACTAAGAGCTCTAGCTCTGATAATGATGGACTCGTATGAGATTCGGATCCGGTTTGCGTTGATGTGACGGTGTTTCTCTGGTGTGGTGTTTGTGTTGAAGCACAATCTGTTTCCTGTCTCAGTCTGACCTGCAGTCGCTGTGGAGCTGATGGGGTGACAGGTTGCTTCTTCAAGCTCAAATAAACATCAGACGCAAAGCAGAAAATCTGCTCATATGTTTCTATCAGAAGTTTGTTTTCAGTTGCCAGTGTCAGCTGCTCTTTTTTTAGGTGAATTTTTGGGTGTTTTGTTTTACTTTGTTATTTTGGAGGCTTATAAAGTGTGAAAGTGTTTTTTATTTTGGAAGCGTATAAAACTGTGACATTTCAGTTTAGTAGCATTTTTTTTTTTTTTTTATCTGTGTTGTCATGATGTCACTCCAGCACCTCTGGAGTCACATGACATGTACAGCTCGGGTGATTGGCTCAGAAATAACCCTGTATCTGACAGAGGACTGAGCGCAGCTGCCATTGAGACGATGCTGAAGGTGATCTCTCTCCAGACATTATAGACTTCATTTGTGAAAACGTGTGTTTCCGAGCATAAACACACACGTGTGTGTGGAGTCGCAGAGCTCCTGTAATTGTCCTGTCGTGTTTCGGCGTTGCAGAGGCCGTCGCGGTTCAGTGCTTCAGCGTTTCGTCATTATTCTAAAGCTGGTCATTATGCCAACCATCTGCTCCACATTCACAGGCGAGATGCAGCTCTTGTCGTCTTTCTGCTGATGGCGTCTTATCAGTCGGGCCCTGGAGCCCGTCCAGAGAGAGACACTTCAGGATTCAAGGCTCTCAGGAGCTTTAGACAGAAACTCTGCTGGAATCTACAGCGATGCAGACGCCGGGGTTTTACACCACTGATGAGGGACATAATGCATCGAGTCTTCAGCTCAGCATCGGCCATGTACAGTACGCTCACATTACAGTTCAAACCGGCTTTAGGCGGAGGTCCTGCTGGTGTTTTCTCCTCTATTGTGCCGTATATCGAGTGAATCGCTTCTCAAACAAGAACAAATGTAGGGCGGGGCTTGAGTGTGTCTGTGGGGAATTGATTGGATGGTTGTGGTTTGCTATTGGTGGATCTCATGTGAGTGACAGGTGGCCCCGCCCTCGTCATCAGAGAAGAGATGGAGTTATTCTGATTCACGATGACCATGAACATGAATTTAAATGTGTGCAGATGAATCATTAAACAAATATGGTCAGTTTTGATTGTATGGTCACTTTAAAGCAGGGTTCCTGACCTTCTACAATTTAAGGCCTTAAAATGTCTTAAATTGGACCAGAAAGTCTTAAAGGGGCGGTCTAATGCTATTTCCTGCATTCTGCCTTATTCACACTGTTCAAGAGTCGTTCTCATGATAAACATGGACATTTCAAAACACGCGTTGGACGTGTGACGTAGCATTTTTGTGCTAATACACTCCTTCAGGATCACAAATAACCCAAGTGAGTGTGTGTGTGAGTGTGTGTGAGTGAGTGAGTGTGTGTGTGAGTGTGTGTGTTTGTTCCCGCTCATGAGTGGAAACCGCAGGCGGTGAGTGAAACTGCAGCAAATGTGTGTGTTTTGTTGGCAATCGGTGCACAAGTGCATATAATGTGACAACACCAACGTATAGTGTGTGTGTGTGTTGTTGACAATTGGCGTGTAAGTGCATTTAATGTGAACAACACCAATGTATAGAGATTTGAGAGTTATCCAGTCTGTGTGTGTGTGTGTGTGTGTGTGTGTGTGTGTGTGTGTGCGTGTGTGTGTGTGTGTGTGTGTGTGCGCGAGTGAGTGAGTGTGCGTGTGTGAGTGTGTGTGTGTGTGTGTGTGTGTGTGTGTGTGTGCAAGTGAGTGAGTGTGCGTGTGTGAATGATTGTGTGTTTGTGTGTGTGTGTGTGCGTGAGTGAGTGTGTGTGTGTGTGCGAGTGAGTGAGTGTGTGTGTGTGCGAGTGAGTGAGTGTGTGTGTGTGTGTGTGCGTGAGTGAGTGAGTGTGTGTGTGTGCGAGTGAGTGAGTGTGTGTGTGCGAGTGTGTGCGAGTGAGTGAGTGAGTGAGTGTGTGTGTGCGTGAGTGAGTGAGTGTGTGTGTGTGCGAGTGAGTGAGTGTGTGTGTGCGAGTGTGTGTGCGAGTGTGTGTGTAAATGCACGTGCGAGTGAGTGTCTGTGAGCGTGCGAGTGAGTGTGTGTGTGTGTGTGTGTGTGAACGAGTGTGTGTGTGTGTGTGTGTGTGTGTGTGTGTGAGTGAGTGTGTGTGAGTGAGTGAGTGTGAAGGATCAACACTACTCTACAGATACTCAAGATTAACACCAGACTGTGTGTGTGTGAATGTGTGTGTGTGTGTATGTGCGCGAGTGAGTGAGTGTGCGTGTGCGAGTGAGTGTGTGTGTGTGTGTGTGCAAGTGAGTGAGTGAGTGTGCGTGTGTGAGTGAGTGTGTGTGTGTGTGTGAGTGAGTGAGTGTGTGTGTGTGAGTGCACGTGCAAGTGTGTGTGTGTGTGTGAGTGCGCGTGCGAGTGAGTGTGTGTGCGAGTGGAGTGTGTGTGTGTTTGTGTGAGTGAGTGTGTGTGTGAGTGTGTGTGAGTGAGTGTGTGTGTGTGTGTGTGAAGGATCAACACTACTCTACAGATACTCAAGAAAAAGCATCTTAAAGTCTCTTTTCAATGGACTAAAGCACAGCTTCGGCCTCATGTCAACACCTGTATGATTTCTGTCTCCCATATGAGAAGAATATTCAGAATGGCTAGATATACATTCAACAATGCGAGAAAAAAGTTAATAATTGTATTTTATTGACAAAATGTTTTAGTTTGTCTTGTATATTTTTTTGATTATGATAACATTTTGAGCTGTCATTTGGTCATGTTATAATGTGCCCACCTATGGGGCATGTTGTCACATTTCACTTCCATTCTTTCAGGGTAAATCAAGAAAAAAGTCAACACTGTAATAATGAAACAAAACCACATAATTGTACTAGACATGTGTGACATTAATGTGGGATCAAATAAATACTCTCAACCCAAAGTGGATTAACACAAACTGACACAGTCAAAAAGCGTCAGGTTGTGCCCGCTCTCCCCTATCAGCTTTCACACACACACACTTCTGTGATTATTATAGTAATGATCGTTTCTTCTTTCTCTCGTCTGATCAGGGTAAGGTAATTGATTAATTAGTCAAGAAAGAGAGCACTTTATGTGTCATTGGAGAGTGCGGTTCAGGTCAAGTGCATTGCATTGTGGGAAACAGCTTTTCTGTTATTACCGTGCAGTTTGTTTTCAGATGAGTTGTGTTTGATGTGCGCAGCGTCGTTGACGAGTGAAGCTCTTAATTTCAGCCTGAAGCTGTTCTCAGAGTTTGGCGTTGTGGTTTGTGTTTCTCAGCCGTATCCCCGTGCACCGGCTCGGCCTGATCCGCTCGCTGTCGCTCGGCTGTGACGCCGCTCCTTCCCACAGCCCGGAGCTGATGCCGCACGTCTCCTCCGCCGCACAATCGATCCTCACCCTCCGGGGCTCGGAGAGGAAGATCAAAGATCCCACTCATCGTTTCTGACAAAGTCTCTCTCTCTCTCGCTGTAAATCCGCTGTGTTGTGTTGAACTTTTGAAGCGCTCCACATTCTGCTCTGCAAAGCCTCCTGTTGCCCCCGAAATGGGACGTGAACTAATCACAAATGTCAGAGCGGAGACGTAAAACATCATTATCTGACCTCTTTAAACACGTTTTCCTTTCAGGCACGAGCCTCTGAGAGTGTGTGTGTGTGTATGTGTGGCCTGGTAAACCCTAGGTTATGGGGACAAAATGTCCCCACAAAGATGGCAATATCCGAAATACTCATCCTTGTGGGGACATTTTTTGGTCCCCATGAGGAAAACATCTTATAAATCAGACTGTAATGTTTTTTGAAAATGTAAAAATGCAGAATGTCTCCTGTGATGGGTAGGTTTAGGGGTAGGGGCAGTGTGTGTGTGTGTGTGTGTGTGTGTGTGTGTGTGTGTGTGTGTGTGTGTGTGTGTGTGTGTGTGTGTGTGTGTGTGTGTGTGTGTGTGTGTGTGTGTGTGTGCGTGTGCGTGATGGGTAGGGGTAGGGGCAGTGTGTGTGTGTGTGTGTGTGTGTGTGTGTGTGTGTGTGTGTGTGTGTGTGTGTGTGTGTGTGTGTGTGTGTGTGTGTGTGTGTGTGTGTGTGATGGGTAGGTTTAGGGGCAGTATAGGGGGATAGAAAATACAGTTTGTACGGTATAAAAACCATTACACCTATGGAATGTCCCCATAAAACATGAAAACCCAACGTGTGTGTGTGTGTGTGATGGGTAGGTTTAGGGGCAGTGTGTGTGTGTGTGTGTCTGATGGGTAGGTTTAGGGGCAGGGGCAGGGGCAGGGGCAGTGTGTGTGTGTGTGTGTGTGTGTGTGTGTGTGTGTGTGTGTGTGTGTGTGTGTGTGTGTGTGTGTGTGTGTGTGTGTGTGTGTGTGTGTGTGTGTGTGTGTGTGTGTGTGTGTGTGTGTGTGTGTGTGTGTGTGTGTGTGTGTGTGTGTGTGTGTGTGTAAAATTTGAAAAACAAACATTAAAGCTTCTTAAAGTCTCTTTTCAATGGACTAAAGTACAGATACAATTAAAAACTAATTATTTTATTCTGTGGCAGAATTAGTAAATTGATGAATCAGTGCTATTTTATTATCATTGCGATACTATTATATTTTTATTCATTCTCTGTTTTCCATTTTTGTTTTGTGTATACTTGTTTTTTTATGTGTCTATCAGTTTTAGTTACTTCAGTTCATCATGTTCAACCAAATTAAAATGAGAAATGTTGCCTTGGTAAATAACTAAAATAAATTAAATTAAAGTTTTTAATATTTTATTTCAGTTAAAATTGATTTTGTTTCAAGCAACAAGCAATTAGTTTTGGTTTTAGTTTCAGTGAACTATAATAACTGTAAAGGGATTGTTCTTTGATCGCTTTCTATATATAATTTAATCCCAGTTTAAATAAGATTATTTGCATCTACTAAGAGAAACAATGTGAAGTTGAGCGTTTACTCACTGGTTTGATTTACTGTCACCGTTTACTCACCCCCATGTCGTTCCAAATATGACTTTCTTATGTTGAACACAATATTAACTTATTTATTTTATTAAACTGTTGTATAAGATCAGTTTATCGCATTTGCACTCATGCTATTCTGGGTAGAAAAGCAGAACTCGTGTGATATTGCACTCGTTACTCATATTATAGCCTATTGCTTATACTGTAGTCTATATCAGAGGTTTTCAAACTGGGGTCCAGGGACCCCCAGGGGTCCTCCAGAAGGTTCTAAGGGGTCCCCAGAAAATTTCAGGGAATAAAAAGTCTACTGAACATTGTAACTGAATGTAAGAATTGTATATGTTTGCTTTGTTTTTCTCACTATAGTCCCCTTTATCTCGCTCACTGGGGCTGTAAGGCAGTTTTCTTAACGCAGTACGTGAGCTGCTTACATACATTTATTATGAAAGTTGCTTATACAAATAATTTTTAATTGAAAATGTTCTTCAGGTTTTACATCCAACATTAAGTATAGCCAATTTAAGTTTAGAAGCTATATGTTGTATTTATAATGTCATACTTACTATTTATCTAACAGTTTTTTTCATACATAAAAGCATGTGACCCTGGAGAACAAAACCAGTCACAGGGGTATATTTGTGGCAATAGCCAACACTACTTAATATCCCAATGATTTTTGGCATAAAAGAAAAATCTATAGTTTTGACCCATACAATGTAAAGATCATGTTGTATATATCTTTATTTTTAAAAATTGACCCTTATGGTTTTGTGGTCCAGGGTCACATATATAGAAGGATTTTAGGAAGGGGGTCCTGTAAAAGGTTCATCGTATTTGGGAGTCCTTGGCATCATAAAGTTTGAAAACCCCTGGTCTATATAATGATGCAAATGTGAGGGCGTTTTCACACTGGCAGTTTAGTTGGAGTAGTTGGTCATGTGAAAGTTGTCATGCGGACCCGGGTGAGCTGAGCTCAGGGGAACTGAATTCGAGATGGTCTGAGTTCGGTTGCGCAAATTGCGCTCGAGCTGTGCCGCGATTCACGTGAATGTGAAAGCAACAAGGACTCGGGTGCGCAAGAAAAGTAACTGCGCATGCGTTTTATCAGATGAGGATGTATTTAGTTCAATAAAACACATGTAAGGGATGATAGTGTTGAGGATTTACCTTGGATACGAGCGAGAGGGAGCCTGCGGTGTAGAACGTGCTCAACAAACGTGTGAAAACGCTCTGAGCATCTTGTGCCGCATATCTTGAATTTTATGGACATTATAACTAATGCCTAGTTCAGACTGCACAATTTTCAAACTCGTCGGATCATTGCTCTTTTCACACTGCATGACTATCTGGGCCTAGCCTGACGTCGTCATACTCAACTCTAGTCAGAATATGAGTCTGATCTGCTCCGTTGGGCTGTGATTATGGGGCGTGTTTAAACCGAACCAGGAAAGACCTCAATTGGATAGACCTACAACCAATCAGAGCAACGGAGCGACGCATAACGTTAGTTGTCAAATGTCAACAGAACTCAACTGCACTGTGTTGCCAAGTCCGCGGGTTGAAGCGACCCCAATTATGTGATATACAGACCCAGGAATGCGAAATTTAGCAGCCGTGCCAAAATAACACATTTTACCCCCAAAATGCCATTTTTCCCGGAGAACCCCCCCACCCGGAAAGCTATTGGGCTTGTTTTTGGCTAGTTTTGAGTAATCGGGATTGGGCGGGTTTTGTTGTAAAAACTTGGCAACCCTGTGCACGCACGCCCGGAATAAGTAGCCTAACGCTAGAAGAAGAAGATGAGTGTAAACGATCTTTGCCGGTGTTGTAAAAAAAGAATTTAAGGATACACAGAGTACTCACCAACACCATCATCATTTCTGAGAGAAATAGTGAAGGTGAACGCATATACGAACAAGTTCTCCGTTTAGGATTAGAACAAATTCAACCCAAGCGCCTTTGATGACGTGGATGATGACGTTACTGTTTATCATCTGTCCATCATCGTCTAAAGCCCGCCCTGACAATTTCATTGGTCCGAACAGTTTCTGTTCGGGCATAATTACTCCTCTACGGATCAAGTCCAGACCGAACTGCCCGTGCAAAAAATTTTGTGGGCGGGGCTAAGTTCGTCTGGCATCCAGGCTAATCTGGGCCAGCATTCAGTCACTGCTGTGTTCACACTGACCGATGGATCGGCGACAGGGGAGTTCACACTGCATGACTGTACAAGAGGAAAAATCGCCAACAGCTCTGTCCCGTCCGCAAATTACGTTTCACAACAAAGCACACGCGAGAAGTGAGAAGGAAATAACGCAAGATCACACGCGCGTCAGACGGGAGTTCTCTCGCGAGACTGGAATTGTTATTAAAAATATAGACTCAGGGCCGTTTCTAGACATTTTGACGCCCTAGGCGAAATCCTTATTGGCCAAATCTTAAAAAGCAACATGGTATTACTGGTATTAATTTTAATCCTTATTAACAAATACATACATACCATTTTGGAACTGTAATCCTTATTAACAAATATATACAAATACAATTTGGAAACTACGTATACAGGGAGTGCAGAATTATTAGGCAAATGAGTATTTTGACCACATCATCCTCGTTATGCATGTTGTCTTACTCCAAGCTGTATAGGCTGGAAAGCCTACTACCAATTAAGCATATTAGGTGATGTGCATCTCTGTAATGAGAAGGGGTGTGGTCTAATGACATCAACACCCTATATCAGGTGTGCATAATTATTAGGCAACTTCCTTTCCTTTGGCAAAGTGGGTCAAAAGAAGGACTTGACAGGCTCAGAAAAGTAAAAAATAGTGAGATATATTGCAGAGGGATGCAGCAGTCTTAAAATAGCCAAGCTTCTGAAGCGTGATCATCGAACAATCAAGCGTTTCATTCAAAATAGTCAACAGGGTCGCAAGAAGCGTGTGGAAAAACCAAGGCGCAAAATAACTGCCCGTGAACTGAGAAAAGTCAAGCGTGCAGCTGCCAAGATGCCACTTGCCACCAGTTTGGCCATATTTCAGAGCTGCAACATCACTGGAGTGCCCAAAAGCACAAGGTGTGCAATACTCAGAGACATGGCCAAGGTAAGAAAGGCAGAAAGTCGACCACCACTGAACAAGACACACAAGCTGAAACGTCAAGACTGGGCCAAGAAATATCTCAAGACTGATTTTTCTATGGACTGATGAAATGAGAGTGAGTCTTGATGGGCCAGATGGATGGGCCCGTGGCTGGATTGGTAAAGGGCAGAGAGCTCCAGTCCGACTCAGACGCCAGCAAGGTGGAGGTGGAGTACTGGTTTGGGCTGGTATCATCAAAGATGAGCTTGTGGGGCCTTTTCGGGTTGAGGATGGAGTCAAGCTCAACTCCCAGTCCTACTGCCAGTTTCTGGAAGACACCTTCTTCAAGCAGTGGTACAGGAAGAAGTCTGCATCCTTCAAGAAAAACATGATTTTCATGCAGGACAATGCTCCATCACACGCGTCCAAGTACTCCACAGCGTGGCTGGCAAGAAAGGGTATAAAAGAAGAAAATCTAATGATATGGCCTCCTTGTTCACCTGATCTGAACCCCATTGAGAACCTGTGGTCCATCATCAAATGTGCGATTTACAAGGAGGGAAAACAGTACACCTCTCTGAACAGTGTCTGGGAGGCTGTGGTTGCTGCTGCACGCAATGTTGATGGTGAACAGATCAAAACACTGACAGAATCCATGGATGGCAGGCTTTTGAGTGTCCTTGCAAAGAAAGGTGGCTATATTGGTCACTGATTTGTTTTTGTTTGGTTTTTGAATGTCAGAAATGTATATTTGTGAATGTTGAGATGTTATATTGGTTTCACTGGTAAAAATAAATAATTGAAATGGGTATAAATTTGTTTTTTGTTAAGTTGCCTAATAATTATGCACAGTAATAGTCACCTGCACACACAGATATCCCCCTAAAATAGCTAAAACTAAAAACCACTTCCAAAAATATTCAGCTTTGATATTAATGAGTTTTTTGTGTTCATTGACAACATGGTTGTTGTTTAATTATTAATGTTGTAAAATTAATCCTCAAAAATACAACTTGCCTAATAATTCTGCACTCCCTGTAAAAGCTGTTCCAGTCACATGAAAGTAACAAGAATAAATATTGATTCAGTGCGGTCTTTGTTTCTCATTGACGCTTGAGCTTCCCCTTTAAATAACGCAACACTATGCCCTGACACTATTAGAACTGAATGAATTGATTCAGCTTTCAACACCACCCGTAAAGATGCATTAAATCCGACAAAGCGGTTTAATAAAGGATAATAAATATTATGAATTAGCACATTTTATTATACTATTTTTAAATTGGCCGTTGAAGTTTTATATGGGACAATTACACACTGATCCTTTACATCTGTATAGTTTTTATATCTTTGTATTTCTGTTTTAGTTTGTCGGCCATATCAGGTTAAGCTAAAGCTTCAAATATTTTTAATTTAATTTCAAGTAATGAAGTTTTTTTGAATGGTTTTAGTGAACTATTATAACCCTGATACTTTATTGAATATGTGTCAAATACTGGTCTTTCCTCCTGACTATGAATTAAATGGGAATGAAATTAAATACAGTTTATTGTGTAAGCAAAAACGAATATATAATGCGTGACTTTTAATGATAAACAAGCTGGAAATACACCGGGACTCTTATTTTGAAATGTCTGCGCCTCTATTGCAGTTGCAGGAGCTCATTCAAGTTCAGATGAGGGAGATAAATATGCATTATTACAACCGTCTAAATCATATTACTATATAAACATGGTACAGTAAACACTCATTATTCATCAGCATTAGTTCATAAACTCTTGCCTGGCATAAATGTGTGTTATTGATTGACTGTGAGCCGCTCTGGAGCGCTGGATTGGGGATGTGTGAGGCGTGTTCTCCAGCGGTTAGATCAGCTCAACTCAAATGTGCGCATCTGTGACACAGGACATCAGTTCTGACTGGATCTCTTCCCTAATCGCCCCTCCCTAACATTTACATCTCGTTTCTATTTGTTGGCGAAAATGACAGTTGAATTTCCTCATAGTTTTTGTCATCCAACACTAGTTTTTATTTAGTTATCGTCTCGTTTTTGTCAATGAAAAAAGGTCGTTGACGAAAATTATGACGAAAATGATTCGTCAACGAAATTAACACTGGTTTGGTGCGATATGATTCCAAATTTACGGGGGCTAAGCTTGTTGACCCGGGGGCACTGGCCTCCCCCTAGAACCGCCACTGCTTGTCAGGCTAATCCAGGTCGTCATAAAAAGAACATTTGTCCTCCGCATTTGTCGATTCACCGCTTTTTCTCATGACATTGCGCACCGATGTATATTGCTGCCGCAGTTTCTTTATCTTCAGGTGGCATTGCTCTCCCTCTCTCTCTCATCCTCTCCGAAAATACTTGGAACATGTCTGCATTTTTGTTTTTTCCAGTTGACGTCTTCTTATGTCGTCAGACCATATTTCAATTAAAAACCTTGTCTCCTCCTCTCCCCATGTGAAGGTGAGAAGGACCCTTAGTGTACTGCGTTTGTCCAGTGGATTTGAACTGACAAAATTGAACTATTTTAAGTGTGTTTTGTTTGATGAAATAATCGCAACTGCAATATTATCTGCCTTATGTTTTGCACATGACTGTTGTGAGGTGATGTAATGTGATTATTCAGCTCATTGTTTATGCTCTCCTGGCATTTCATCTCTGTGTCTGAAGAGTCTTCTGTGTTAATGCCAGTGATGTCCGTCAGTAAAAGCTGCTGATCATAGAGGCTTGTTCCTCTCGTGAGGCTGCCCTGCTCTTTTAGCTCGACGTGATCTAATGAAATGCTGTCCGTGCACTTTAATGGAGGGATATTACCACACTTCCCTGAGAACGAGGGAAATGATCCTCGGAAAGGTGTGCTTCATAAATTAGCTCTGAAGATGCTTGTGCGTTGAGTCTAATGAACAGCCCTGAACTCTGTGTGTGCACGAACAGGAGCACAGCTCTCACCGTATAATTATGGGCTGTCTGAGCCGAGATTGTTATACTGCACCCAATTTCTGAAGCATTACCAATTAAGAGTTTAATGTCTCTATAAATACTCAACAGCATATTTGTGTGGAAAGAGGGCTGAATATGGAGCATGATGGGAGATTATTTGTGCCACTGGTAATTGCAATTTTTTATCTCACAATTCTGATTTTTTTCCCCTCATAATTCTCATAATTGTGAGGTATAAACTCAGAATTGTATACACTATATATGTAACCCCTCCTGTTCGAACCTGCCCTCTCTAAGCTGGACTCGAACCCGGGTCCGCCAGCATGGGAGTCGGACGCTCTAACAAGGAGGCTAAAGGCTGCAACCTCTAGTGTCAGTCACTAGAGCGTCTCTTGAGATCAGAGGAGTGAGGTTTACTCCCACAGCAACTACTAGCTGACCTCCGTTACATATATACTCGCAATTCTGCAAAGAAAAGTCCAAGTTGTGAGATATACAACTGCGAGAAAAACTTCAGAATTGTGAGATAGTCGCATTTAATGTCTCTAATGTAAACTCAGAATTGCGAGATGTAAACTCAGAATTGCGAGATGTAAACTTTGAATTGCGAGATGTAAACTCAGAATTGCGAGATGTATACTTTGAATTGCGAGAGGTAAACTCAGAATTGCGAGATGTAAACTCAGAATTGCGAGATGTAAACTCAGAATTGCGAGATTTAAACTCAGAATTGCGAGATATAAACTTTGAATTGCGAGATGTAAACTTTGAATTGTGAGATGTAAACTCAGAATTGCGAGATGTAAACTCAGAATTGCGAGATGTAAACTTTGAATTGCGAGATGTAAACTCAGAATTGCGAGATGTAAACTTTGAATTGCGAGAGGTAAACTCAGAATTGCGAGATGTAAACTCAGAATTGCGAGATGTAAACTAAGAATTGCGAGATGTAAACTTTGAATTGCGAGATGTAAACTCAGAATTGCGAGATGTAAACTTTGAATTGCGAGATGTAAACTCAGAATTGCGAGATGTAAACTCAGAATTGCGAGATGTAAACTCAGAATTGCGTGATGTAAACTCAGAATTGCGAGATGTAAACTTTGAATTGCGAGATGTAAACTTTGAATTGTGAGATGTAAACTTTGAATTGCGAGATGTAAACTCAGAATTGCGAGATGTAAACTTTGAATTGCGAGATGTAAACTCAGAATTGCGAGATGTAAACTCAGAATTGCGAGATGTAAACTTTGAATTGTGAGATGTAAACTCAGAATTGCGAGATGTAAACTCAGAATTGCGAGATGTAAACTTTGAATTGCGAGATGTAAACTTTGAATTGCGAGATGTAAACTTTGAATTGCGAGATGTAAACTCAGATTTGCGAGATGTAAACTCAGAATTGTGAGATGTAAACTTTGAATTGTGAGATGTAAACTCAGAAATGCGAGATGTAAACTCAGAATTGCGAGATGTAAACTTTGAATTGTGAGATGTAAACTTTGAATTGCGAGATGTAAACTTTGAATTGCGAGATGTAAACTTTGAATTGCGAGATGTAAACTTTGAATTGCGAGATGTAAACTTTGAATTGCGAGATGTAAACTTTGAATTGCGAGATGTAAACTTTGAATTGCGAGATGTAAACTTTGAATTGTGAGATGTAAACTTTGAATTGCGAGATGTAAACTTTGAATTGCGAGATGTAAACTTTGAATTGCGAGATGTAAACTTTGAATTGCGAGATGTAAACTTTGAATTGGGAGATGTAAACTCAGAATTGCGAGATGTAAACTCAGAATTGCGAGATGTAAACTCAGAATTGCGAGATGTAAACTCAGAATTGCGAGATGTAAACTCAGAATTGTGAGATGTAAACTCAGAATTGCGAGATGTAAACTCAGAATTGTGAGATGTAAACTCAGAATTGGTGGAAACAAGCTTCTATAATCTGTAGTGCTTGTGTAAGTGCCTCTTCCCCGTGTGTTTCGGCGGGCGTCTCGTATCCCAGCATGCTCTTTATTAGCTCACTTAGGGTGTGGGATATGAGGCATTATTTCCTCCGCAGAGATCGGCCTCTCTGATTAAATGAAATGGTGAATTATAGATGAGCTTCAGCCTGCGTGCTCTGTAATGATCTTACGTGTTTGCCCTTCGTTGGTGTCCGTAGAAGTGGTGATAAAAGATACATCAGCAATGCATGATGGGCTTGACAGCCGTATTTTTGTTTGCTGTGAAATAAAAACAGCGTGTCTATCGATTCAGCGCTGGAGAAACAGAATCTCTATAAACTTCATCTGTGAAGGGCACCAGCTGTCTGTCTGCATCCATTATTCATGGATCTGGACATTTTAGATCTTGCTGATATTTAGTATCAAATGATTGGACGCTTTACTGCACGAGTGCATAAACGAATTTGTTTCGAATATGCATCAGGTTTTTCTATAAATGCTCCTCTTATACGAGTAGTTTGAGCTTGTGTCTGTGTCGGGCCTCCAGGGGGCAGTCCAGCTGTTGTCAAACACACACACACACACACACCAAACATCATGATCTGAGGTCATGTGACTTCATGAAGCTCAGGCTCAAACTCGTGTCCGGGTCACTGCACAAAAGCCTGAAGAAATCAGACCGTGTATATTGTTGGATGTATTTTGCATTGTGACCTCGCAGCTGTTTTGAATCGAAGGCCTCTGGACGAGAGCGCTGGCCGTGATGAAAAGCAAAGCCTGCTGGGTAATAGTGACATGTCGCTGTGGCACATCTGCAACAGGTTGGACAAACGCAGCAGAAGCGGAGAGTGATTGCGTGTAGCTCTGAATGATTGCACATGTGAGCGGTTCATCAGACGGAGGGAGTCTGGACGCATGAACCCGATTCATCAGGTCAGAACCATCAGAGCCACAGCATTTACTGGGCTTACATTTTTAATCTTTTAAAAATCATTTCATATTTTTTTAGTGGTGTCAAGCAACACGATTACTGTTGTTCAAACCATTAAATATTAAACCTTAACTTTCATTAAACTTTATCCTTCATATCACACTAAGTCATACAGACCAGAATATCACAGAGACCACCTAGAAACCACACAAAATACCCATAGCAACGCCCTGGCAACCGCCCACAAATCTTTAGCACCATGATGGCGAGTTAACTAAACTCTTTTCTTTTTATTAATTAATTATCTTTATTTGTTTGTTCTTTTTTTTCTCATTCATTTATTTATATTTAATTATTTTTAATTTATTCTTAATTATTTCTCCATTTATTTATTATTTATTTCTCTTTAATTCTCATGTGTTAATTTAGTTATTTGTTTATTATATTATTTACTATATATTTAACTTTTTTTAAACTTATTTAATTATAAGTATTATAAGTAAACTTATTTTACTATAGCTTATTTATTTTATATTTTTACTCATTTATTTGTTTATATTTAATTATTCTCATTTATTCATTTTTATTTCTTTCTCATTTATTTATTTTTATTTATTTGTTTGTCTCTACTTATTTATTTACACATTAATTTAGTTATATTTAATTATTCACTTAATTATTTCTACATTTATTCATTGTTTATTTATTTGTTTGTTTTTATTTCTAATTATTTATTAATTTCTCTTTAATTCTCATGTATTTATTTGTTTGTTTTTAAATATTATGAGTAAAATTATTTTATTTGTTTGTCCTTATTTATTTCTCTTTTTCTCTTATTTAGTTATTTATATTTAATTATTCTCTTAATTATCTCTCTTTATTTATTCATTATTTATGTTTATTTCTCCTTATTTATTTATTGCTCTCTATTACTCATTTATTTACATATTTATTTCTCATCATCCATCCATCTATCCATAGAGCAGTCCATCCATCCATCCATAGAGCAGTCCATCCATCCATCCATAGAGCAGTCCATCCATCCATCCATCCATCCATCCATCCATAGAGCAGTCCATCCATCCATCCATAGAGCAGTCCATCCATCCATCCATAGAGCAGTCCATCCATCCATCCATCCATAGAGCAGTCCATCCATCCATCCATCCATCCATAGAGCAGTCCATCCACCCATCCATCTATCCATAGAGCAGTTCATCCATCCATCTATCCATAGAGCAGTCCATCCATCCATAGAGCAGTCCATCCATCCATAGAGCAGTCCATCCATCCATCCATCCATCCATCCATCCATAGAGCAGTCCATCCATCCATCCATCCATCCATCCATCCATCCATCCATAGAGCAGTCCATCCATCCATCCATAGAGCAGTCCATCCATCCATAGAGCAGTCCATCCATCCATCCATCCATCCATCCATCCATAGAGCAGTCCATCCATCCATCCATCCATCCATCCATCCATCCATCCATCCATCCATAGAGCAGTCCATCCATCCATCCATAGAGCAGTCCATCCATCTATCCATAGAGCAGTCCATCCATCCATCCATCCATAGAGCAGTTCATCCATCCATCCATCCATAGAGCAGTCCATCCATCCATCCATCCATAGAGCAGTCCATCCATCCATCCATCCATAGAGCAGTCCATCCATCCATAGAGCAGTCCATCCATCCATCCATAGAGCAGTCCATCCATCCATCCATCCATCCATAGAGCAGTCCATCCATCTATCCATAGAGCAGTTCATCCATCCATCCATCCATCCATAGAGCAGTCCATCCATCCATCCATAGAGCAGTCCATCCATCTATCCATAGAGCAGTTCATCCATCCATCCATCCATCCATCCATAGAGCAGTCCATCCATAGAGCAGTCCATCCATCCATCCATCCATAGAGCAGTCCATCCATCCATCCATCCATCCATCCATCCATCCATCCATCCATCCATAGAGCAGTCCATCCATCCATAGAGCAGTCCATCCATCCATCCATCCATCCATCCATAGAGCAGTCCATCCATCCATCCATCCATCCATAGAGCAGTCCATCCATCTATCCATCCATAGAGCAGTTCATCCATCCATCCATCCATAGAGCAGTCCATCCATCCATCCATCCATCCATCCATAGAGCAGTCCATCCATCCATCCATCCATCCATAGAGCAGTCCATCCATCTATCCATCCATAGAGCAGTTCATCCATCCATCTATCCATAGAGCAGTCCATCCATCCATCCATCCATAGAGCAGTTCATCCATCCATCCATAGAGCAGTCCATCCATCCATCCATCCATAGAGCAGTCCATCCATCCATAGAGCAGTCCATCCATCCATCCATCCATAGAGCAGTCCATCCATCCATCCATCCATCCATAGAGCAGTCCATCCATCCATCCATAGAGCAGTCCATCCATCCATCCATCCATTGAGCAGTCCATCCATCCATCCATCCATCCATAGAGCAGTTCATCCATCCATCCATCCTTCCATAGAGCAGTCCATCCATCCATCCATCCATCCATAGAGCAGTCCATCCATCCATCCATCCATAGAGCAGTCCATCCATCCATCCATAGAGCAGTCCATCCATCCATAGAGCAGTCCATCCATCCATCCATAGAGCAGTCCATCCATCCATCCATCCATAGAGCAGTCCATCCATCCATCCATCCATCCATCCATCCATAGAGCAGTCCATCCATCCATAGAGCAGTCCATCCATCCATCCATAGAGCAGTCCATCCATCCATCCATAGAGCAGTCCATCCATCCATCCATAGAGCAGTTCATCCATCCATCCATCCATAGAGCAGTCCATCCATCCATCCATCCATCCATAGATCAGTCCATCCATCCATCCATCCATCCATAGAGCAGTCCATCCATCCATCCATCCATAGAGCAGTCCATCCATCCATCCATCCATAGAGCAGTCCATCCATCCATCCATCCATAGAGCAGTTCATCCATCCATCCATAGAGCAGTCCATCCATCCATCCATCCATAGAGCAGTCCATCCATCCATAGAGCAGTCCATCCATCCATCCATCCATCCATCCATAGAGCAGTCCATCCATCCATCCATAGAGCAGTCCATCCATCCATCCATAGAGCAGTCCATCCATCCATAGAGCAGTCCATCCATCCATCCATCCATAGAGCAGTCCATCCATCCATCCATCCATCCATAGAGCAGTCCATCCATCCATAGAGCAGTCCATCCATCCATCCATCCATTGAGCAGTCCATCCATCCATCCATAGAGCAGTTCATCCATCCATCCATCCATCCATCCATCCATAGAGCAGTCCATCCATCCATCCATCCATCCATAGAGCAGTCCATCCATCCATCCATCCATAGAGCAGTCCATCCATCCATCCATCCATAGAGCAGTCCATCCATCCATAGAGCAGTCCATCCATCCATCCATCCATAGAGCAGTCCATCCATCCATCCATAGAGCAGTCCATCCATCCATCCATAGAGCAGTCCATCCATCCATAGAGCAGTCCATCCATCCATCCATCCATAGAGCAGTCCATCCATCCATCCATCCATCCATCCATCCATAGAGCAGTCCATCCATCCATAGAGCAGTCCATCCATCCATCCATCCATTGAGCAGTCCATCCATCCATCCATCCATCCATCCATAGAGCAGTTCATCCATCCATCCATCCATCCATCCATAGAGCAGTCCATCCATCCATCCATAGAGCAGTCCATCCATCCATCCATCCATAGAGCAGTCCATCCATCCATCCATAGAGCAGTCCATCCATCCATAGAGCAGTCCATCCATCCATCCATAGAGCAGTCCATCCATCCATCCATAGAGCAGTTCATCCATCCATCCATCCATCCATAGAGCAGTCCATCCATCCATCCATAGAGCAGTTCATCCATCCATCCATCCATCCATCCATAGAGCAGTCCATCCATCCATCCATAGAGCAGTTCATCCATCCATCCATCCATAGAGCAGTCCATCCATCCATAGAGCAGTTCATCCATCCATCCATCCATCCATCCATAGAGCAGTCCATCCATCCATCCATCCATAGAGCAGTCCATCCATCCATCCATCCATCCATAGAGCAGTCCATCCATCCATCCATCCATAGAGCAGTCCATCCATAGAGCAGTCCATCCATCCATCCATCCATAGAGCAGTCCATCCATCCATCCATCCATAGAGCAGTCCATCCATCCATAGAGCAGTCCATCCATCCATCCATAGAGCAGTCCATCCATCCATCCATCCATCCATAGAGCAGTCCATCCATCTATCCATAGAGCAGTTCATCCATCCATCCATCCATCCATCCATAGAGCAGTCCATCCATCTATCCATAGAGCAGTTCATCCATCCATCCATCCATCCATAGAGCAGTCCATCCATCTATCCATCCATAGAGCAGTCCATCCATCCATCCATCCATAAAGCAGTCCATCCATCCATCCATCCATAGAGCAGTCCATCCATCCATAGAGCAGTCCATCCATCCATCCATCCATCCATAGAGCAGTCCATCCATCCATCCATCCATCCATCCATCCATAGAGCAGTCCATCCATCTATCCATAGAGCAGTCCATCCATCCATCCATCCATCCATAGAGCAGTCCATCCATCCATCCATCCATCCATCCATCCATAGAGCAGTCCATCCATCTATCCATAGAGCAGTCCATCCATCCATCCATCCATAGAGCAGTCCATCCATCTATCCATAGAGCAGTCCATCCATCCATCCATAGAGCAGTCCATCCATCTATCCATAGAGCAGTCCATCCATCCATCCATAGAGCAGTCCATCCATCTATCCATAGAGCAGTCCATCCATCCATCCATAGAGCAGTCCATCCATCTATCCATAGAGCAGTCCATCCATCCATCCATAGAGCAGTCCATCCATCCATCCATAGAGCAGTCCATCCATCTATCCATAGAGCAGTCCATCCATCCATCCATCCATCCATCCATAGAGCAGTCCATCCATCCATCCATCCATCCATAGAGCAGTCCATCCATCCATCCATAGAGCAGTCCATCCATCCATCCATCCTTCCATCCATCTATCTGTCTGAACAATTGCATTAAGAACCCCCCCCCCCCCTGCCCAATTGTGCATTTACACAGTTGCATTTATTCATTTATTGTGCATTTCCATAGTTTTCCATGCGTGAGTTTTGTGTCTCTAATCTCAGTACTGTCTGTCCAGTGTTCTCTGCTGTCAGTAGTGTTCAGTGTGTGTATGTATGTACAGTAGACAGGCATCCGTATACATTATGTGCATGGTGAGGTTCGTTTAGTCCAAACTCACATCATCTCACGGCCATCTGTTACTGCAGGGCATCTCATCATCGGCAGGCAATCTGGAGCTTTCAAAGAATTTGCCAAGGAGAGTTTCTGATTTTACCAGGGGGCAAACAGTGTAATTGATATCAGCACTGCAATCACTGTGAGAAACATATGTGCTTCACACACAGACACACCAGCAGCGCTAATGCAGGAAACCTGCGAAACGCGCTCTATTGTTTGATATTACACCGCCGTTATTACAGTTGTAGCTCATTTTGACACACTTCCTGCAGTTTCTGTGAATATGAACGCTTTGTAATGCGTAATTCTATATTATTGCCTTTCTGTGTAGGGTAAACATTATTGTGTGTGTTTCTCATTTGAGCCGGTGCTCTCATTGGCAGAATGGGAATGAATTGAGCTGGTGTTGTAGTTGTTGTCACACTCACTCAATTCTGTCTCCAGCCGGTTTCAGAACAAAAAGAAAATGAAAGCAGATGCATAATAGAGGAGTTTGTTGACGCTGAGGAGAGTCGGACATGCCTGGGTTCACTCAAGAAAGTCTGAACCGGCTCGAGACTCGGCGGATTTACATTTGGCGTGTAATTGACTCGAGGAGTGTGTGTGTGAGTGTGTGTGAGGGCCGATCCGGCAGCGTCTCGCTCCGCTGAGGAGCAACACGTCCTCTGCTTTGCATGCTATAGTTGTAATTGCTGGATCTCCAGGCCCGTTTCGTGACTCCTGTACCTGCTCGCGCTCCCTGGCCCTCATGTTCACCCGGGATTTGAAATTCATGTCCGTCCGAGTCGTCAATCACGCTGACAGCGCGGAGAGACCTGCAGCTGCGATCGCACGCCACACAGCTCCGCTAGAAATACTGCTTACATTACAGTTAATTGTTCAAAAGAGCTACGCTAGCGTGGAAGGGTTTAATGTTTGATCCAGAAGAATACAGCTCTGCAGTTTCATCAGGATAACTCAACCCCACTGACCATCTGAAGGCATTGTGGATCTGACAAACGTCAAATGGGATACACATTGCATCTGACAGATTGCATTCATAACTGCATTATAATTCATCTTCCTTCTACACTGTTAGCTTAAAATGTTGAGTTAATACAGTGAAGGAGACTGGTTTAATAAATAGAAATTCAAAATATGATGTTATCTGAACCACATTAATTATCTGAGTTGAGTTGACAAAAGATAAAAAGTTGTGAAAACAAATCTTTTTTTTACTGTGTAACAATCACATTTCAGAGCAGTGTGTGTGTGTGTGTGTGTGTGTGTGTTTAGGCTTTAAATATTTATTAATTATTTATTTTTGTTTGATTTATTAAATTTATTTATCTTTTTCCTTATTTAGTTATTTATTTGTTTGTCTTTATTTACACATTTATTTATTTTTCTCATTTATTTATTTGTTTGTTTGTTTTATTTCTATAGATTTTTTTCTATTTATTTCTCATGTAGTTATTTATTAGTTTTTTGTAAACTTATTTTATTAGTTTTGTCCTTATTTATTTATCTTTTTTAAATGTTTTATCTTGTTGTGGTCACATTCACATTATATATATATATATATAGTGTGTGTGTGTGTGTGTGTGTGTGTGTGTGTGTGTGTGTGTGTGTGTGTGTGTGTGTGTGTGTGTGTGTGTGTGTGTGTGTGTGTGTGCGTGCGTGTGTGTGTTTAATTTTATGCTTTAAGTATTTATTTATTTCTCTTTTTCACTCCAAAAAATGACTTGTTGAATTAACTCAAAAAAGCAGCGTCAAGTGGTTCCACACAACTATAATGAGTCACTTTTACAAATAACAATTTAGTTAAATGAACAAAAGAAATTCAAGTTACGCTGACAAAATGTCTTTGCGTAAATACAAACCATTTGAATTTGTCACTGTTACATAATATTTATATGTGCAGTTTACTTAATAATGTGATGTTAAATTTATAAAAGTTTATGTTACATGTGAACACATTTATCGATTTAATTTACTTTATTAAATTAACTATTTATACTATTTTACACACACTGTACACGCTATACTACATACACACACTGTACACGCTATACATACACACACTGTACACGCTATACATACACACACTGAACACGCTATACATACACACACTGTACACGCTATACATACACACACTTTACACTATACATACACACACTGAACACGCTATACATACACACACTGTACACGCTATACATACACACACTTTACGCTATACATACACACACTTTACACTATACATACACACACTGAACAGAACACGCTATACATACACACACTGAACAGAACACGCTATACATACACACACTGAACAGAACACGCTATACATACACACACTGTACACACTACATACACACACTTTACACTATACATACACACACACACACACACACACACTGTACACACTACATACACACACTTTACACTATACATACACACACTGAACACGTTATACATACACACACTGAACAGAACACGCTATACATACACACACTGTACACGCTATACATACACACACTGAACACACTACATACACACACTTTACACTATACATACACACACTTTACACTATACATACACACACACACACACACACACACTGTACACACTACATACACACACTTTACACTATACATACACACACTGAACACACTACATACACACACTTTACACTATACATACACACACTTTACACTATACATACACACACACACACACACACACACACACACACACTGCACACACTACATACACACACTTTACACTATACATACACACACTTTACACTATACATACACACACTGTACACACTACATACACACACTTTACACTATACATACACACACTTTACACTATACATACACACACTGTACACACTACATACACACACTTTACACTATACATACACACACTGAACACGTTATACATACACACACTTTACACTATACATACACACACTGTACACACTACATACACACACTTTACACTATACATACACACACTGTACACACTACATACACACACTTTACACTATACATACACACACTGAACACGTTATACATACACACACTTTACACTATACATACACACACACTGTACACACTACATACACACACTTTACACTATACATACACACACTGAACACGTTATACATACACACACTTTACACTATACATACACACACTGTACACACTACATACACACACTTTACACTATACATACACACACTTTACACTATACATACACACACACAAACACTGTACACACTACATACACACACTTTACACTATACATACACACACTGTACACACTACATACACACACTTTACACTACATACACACACTTTACACTATACATACACACACACACACACACACTACATACACACACTTTACACTATACATACACACACTGTACACGCTATACATACACACACTTTACACTATACATACACACACTGTACACGCTATACATACACACACTTTACACTATACATACACACACTGAACAGAACGCGCTATACATACACACACTGAACAGAACACGCTATATTTCAGTATTGTGGTCTGTGTAAAGCTTTAGTGTCAGTCCTGATGTTTCTTTAATGGGCGACTCAGTGTTTTAGAGCACACTGCGTGTTTCCTTTGATCAAACGTGTTTTCTTTCGGTATTTCCGTTCCCGTTTCCAAAGTGACATCCTCACGCTCTTTCCCTCGGAAACGATTCAGTTTTAATGGTGTCAGAGCGGCGTCTCGTCTGCGTGTCTTTCCTGCGGGTGTTTACGGAGGGGTATCTGGAGTGACACTGAGTGCTGGCGGTCGCCTCCGCCCTCCTCACACACTTTGAAGTGCTCCACAAGCCCTCTGATTGTCTCTGCACGCGCTGATATGGAATATGAACGGCGGCTGGCTTTACAGTAAACATCATAATATTCTCTCAGCGCTCTCATGCAGCCAGGAGCTCACAGTTAATGCCGCTCGATAGTTTCCCATCATCCTCTGCCTCTGTGTGAGAGCGAAACACACCGCGGTGGGGCTTCACCCGCCCATCTGGACTCTGGAAACAAAATGGGGGATTTCATGTTGATTTTAGGAGCTGCTTGATTGGAAAATAACAATAAGATATAGATGGAAGACTAATGTATCAGTTTATACTGATGGGCTGCTGAATGCTTGATTCTGATTGGTTGGTGAACGTTCCAAGGTGTGCTGTTGTTTTCAGGTAAACACCGCTAAACAGGGCCGGGAAGGTCACTATTAAAATGTATTTCGTTAGATTACACACGTTTTGTAACTTAATCTAAATACTTTGGAATGCTAATAAGGTATGAAACGCAAAACATATTTCCTCTGCATATTACTTTAAACAACATCAGCGACTAAATAATATCCATCATTAGCCATTGGCTAATACATGCTTAGATTTTACTCGCCAGTGTTAGAGGCTAAGAATAAGTTTAGCAAAGATATATTTTCACTCGCTAACACTATTTAACACATCTAGCATGTTTTAACATTTTGTCCGCATGTTGCTAGCATATTTTTTGCTAACATGTTGGCTAACATGGTGTTAACATTATTAGCATGTTGATCACATGTACCTAGCATTATTTAGCTTGTCGCTAAAATGTTGTTTACATTATTAACATGTTGCTAACATGTTACTAGCATGTTGGTAGCATGGTTGCCATTGTTTTGCTAACATGTTGATAACATGAATCTAGCATGAATTATCATGTTGCTACCATGATTAACATTTTGCTAGCTGGATTTAGAATTTTTGCTAGCACGTGTTAACACATTTCTAGCATGTTTTAACATTTTGTCCACATGATTAACATGTTGCTAGCATATTTTGCTTACATTATTAGCATTTTTTTCTAACATGTTGGTGCCATGATTAGCATTTTTTTAACATTTCGTCCGCATGATTAACATGTTGCTAGCACATTGCTAGCATATTTTTGTTAACATGATTAGCATTTTTGCAAACATTGGTAGCATGATTAGCATGTTGTTAACATGTTATTAGCATTATTAGCATGTTGATAACATGTACCTAGCATGATTTAGCATGTTGATAACATGTTGTTAACATTATTATTATCATTTTGTTAACATGATGGTAACATGATTCGCTTTTTGCCTACATGTTGGTAGCATGATTAGCATGTTTTGCTAACATGGTGTTAGCATTATTAGCATGATGTTAACATTATTAACATGTTGATAACGTTACTAGCATGTTGGTAGCATGGTTGGCATTGTTTTGCTAACATGTTGTTAGCATGTTGATAACATGAATCTAGCATGAATTATCATGTTGCTATCATGATTAACATTTTGCTAGCTTGATTTAGAATTTTTGCTAGCACGTGTTAACACATTTCTAGCATGTTTTAACATTTTGTCCACATGATTAACATGTTGCTAGCATATTTTGCTTACATTATTAGCATTTTTTGCTAACATGTTGGTAGCATGATTAGCATTTTTTTTACATTTTG
This sequence comes from Romanogobio albipinnatus, assembly GCA_023566225.1. Classification (NCBI taxonomy): domain Eukaryota; kingdom Metazoa; phylum Chordata; class Actinopteri; order Cypriniformes; family Gobionidae; genus Romanogobio; species Romanogobio albipinnatus. Next base: position 46,775,338 of record CM042259.1, on the reverse strand, counting down.
TCCGCATGATTAACATGTTGCTAGCACATTGCTAGCTTATTTTTGCTAACATGATTGGTATGCATGTTGGTAGCATGATTAGCATGTTGTTAACATGTTATTAGCATGTTGATAACATGTACCTAACATGATTTAACATGTTGATAACATGTTGTTAACATTATTATTATAATTTTGTTAACATGATGTAACATGATTAGCATTTTGTTAACATATTGGTAGCATGATCAGCATGTTTGCTAACATGTTGTTAGCATTATTAGCATGTTGATAACATGTACCTAGCATGAATTATATTCTCCTAACATGATTAGCTTTTTGCCTACATGTTGGTAGCATGATTAGCAAATTTGCTAACATGGTGTTAACATTATTAGCATGATGTTAACATTATTAACATGTTGACAACCTGTACCTAGCATGATTTAACATGTTTAACACATTGCTAACATGAATTCGCACATCACTAGCATGTTTCTATCATGAATTAGCATGTTGTCCTAGGATAGTCATCAAGCTTTTGCTAGTGATATATTTTACCCGCCAGTGTGTGTGTTAGAGGCTAAGAAAACGTTTAGCAAAGATGTATTTTCACTCGCTGAACACTCGCTAACACTATTTAACATATTGGTAGCATGAATGATCATGTTGCTAGTTTGATTTAGAATTTTTGCTAGCACGTGTTAACACATTTCTAGCATGTTTAAACATTTTGTCCGCATGATTAACATGTTGTTAACACGTAGCTAGCGTATTTTGCTAACATGATTTGCATTTTTGTTAACATGTTTGTAGCATGATTAGCATTTTGCTAACATGTTTGTAGCATGATTAGCATGTTGTTAACATGTTGTTAGCATTATTAGCATGTTGATAACATGTTATTAGCATTAGCATTAGCATTAGCATTAACATGTACGTAACATGAATTATCATGTTTGCTAGCATGATAAACATGTTGCAAAAGCTTGATTTAGAATTTTGCTTGCATGATTAACATGTTTGCTAGCACACGTTGCTAGCATATTTTCGCTAACATGATTAGCATGTTTCGCTAACATGTTGTTAGCATTATTAGCATGTTGATAACATGTACCAAGCATGATTTAACATTTTGCTATCAGGTTTTTTACCTATTGCTAGCATGAATTTGCACATTGCTAGCATGTTGGCCTAGGATAGTTGTCAAGCTTTACTAGTTTATTGTATAAAAGTTTTAACCCCCTCAGTGAAAGTCAATGGGACTTTCCGTAGTTTTGATACAGCGACCCGAGTCCGAACGGTCGGAAGCTCTGAGCGGAGTTCTATAGCATCTTCATCTCGAGAACATCCGGGAAAACACCAGAACGGATCTAAATAGGGCGTGTCTGTGAAAGCTTGTTGACACACTCCCTATTGTTCGCACAAGCGATGCCCTTCGCAAAGACACACTCCAGGTGTTCAAAGATGGAATGAAAATTGAGTGCTTTCAGGCTGATGGGACCATTACACCTTTAACCACAAGAGAAAAATGCTCCGTTCAGCTTCTAGGATTACCACAAAATGACATGAAATGACTTACAGGGCAAGTCGTGGCGGCTCTGCTGACAGACTGAGGTGGACGTGCAGGTCCAGGCCGGTTTCGTTCTCTAGCTCTAATGAATCTTCAGAAAACTCCCAGCGAAACGGCTTGAAGTGCTGCATAATTACAGTGTTCGGCGGTTGAACTGCAGCTACTGTTCTCCTGCGAGATGATTCATGAGGATCACTGGATTCACGCCGCTGACACATGTTTCCCGTTCTCCGGCTTCTGAGCCTCCAGCTTCCCCGTGGAGCTCACCTGAGGCTCCGTCTGAAACCCCTCCTCTGTTTAAAACCAGACTCTAACCTCCAGCCCTCGCGCTCGCTTCCCCGGGGACACAAAACCAGCTCTCGCTCCATGTCAATTACACTGATTCCATCTGGAGATTGGCTGGGTCTCGTTTCTGCTGGAGTGGGATGAATGCAGGATGAGGGATTAGAACAACGATATTTAACGAGGCGCAAGTTAAACATCTCTCCGCTCACGTTTTAGTTAGAAAATGTAAAAATACAATTACAAGGACAATGTGAGTCGTGCTACATTGTGCAAAAGCATCAGGGCGTTGCTAAACAGTTGCTAGATGGTTGTTAGGGTGCTTTGGGTGGTTGCTAGGGTATTCAGTCTGGTTGCTAAGGTGCTTTGGGGGGTTGCTAGGGTATTCATTTTGGTTGCTAAGGTGCTTTGGGTGGTTGCTAGGGTATTCATTCTAGTTGCTAAGGTTCTTTGGTGGTTGCTAGGGTATTCAGTCTGGTTGCCGAGGTGCCTTTGGGTGGTTGCTAGGGTATTCATTCTGGTTGCTAAGGTGCTTTTGGGTGGTTGCTAGGGTATTCAGTCTGGTTGCTAAGGTGCGTTGGGTGGTTGCTAGGGTATTCATTCTGGTTGCTAAGGTGCTTTGGTGGTTGCTAGGGTATTCAGTCTGGTTGCCGAGGTGCTTTTGGGTGGTTGCTAGGGTATTCATTCTGGTTGCTAAGGTGCTTTTGGGTGGTTGCTAGGGTATTCAGTCTGGTTGCTAAGGTGTGTTGGGTGGTTGCTAGGGTATTCATTCTGGTTGCTAAGGTGCTTTTGTGTGGTTGCTAGGGTATTCAGTCTGGTTGCTAAGGTGCTTTTGGGTGGTTGCTAGGGTATTCAGTCTGGTTGCTAAGGTGCTTTGGGTGGTTGCTAGGGTATTCAGTCTGGTTGCTAAGGTGCATTTGGGTGGTTGCTAGGTTATTCAGTATGATTGCTAAGGTGCTTTGGGTGGTTGCTAGGGTATTCAGTATGGTTGCTAAGGTGCTTTGGTGGTTGCTAGGGTATTCAGTCTGGTTGCCGAGGTGTTTTGGGTGGTTGCTAGGCAGGGGCGATTCTAGGATCTTCATTATAGGAGGGCTCAGCCCTCAGTGAGGGTATGAGAAAAACAAATGGTAAGACTTTAGTTTAGGGTCCAATTCTCACTATTAACTAGTAGCTTATTAGTATGCATATTAGGATATTGGCTGTTTATTATTACTTATAAAGCAAATATTAACGCCTTATTCTGCATGACCATATTGTACATCCCTTAATCATACAATGTAGGCCGGTTTATCATCACTGAGATCCCAAATGTGAGGTTAGGGGCTTCGGGGGGCATGGCCCCTGGAGAACATTTAGATTTCTATGATCTACATATGTGCATTTTAAGATGTTCTGAACGCCAAAAAATAGATAACAACAGCTTGAACACCATGTCAGTGGGCAGATATGACTGATAAAGTTTTTACATTTTCATCAGTGAAGACAGTAAACATTTGTTGAACTGATATTTATATGTTTTATGAATCATTTTTATAGACATGTTCATTTACTGAAGGCTGACAGGAAAGCTAGGGAACTACCTTGTTGAATCAATGCCATGTAGAATTAAGGCAGTTCTGAAGGCCAAAGGGGGCCAAACACAGTATTAGTGGAGCTCCTAATAATCCTTTAGGTGAGTGTATTTGGTTATTTAGTGTCCTTTTGGAGTCTCCTGAAGCTTGCAGAAAATACCGTTTTCTGATTGTTTACTTTGCTGGATATAGCAAACGATGACAAAATGAATGTGTTTAATGAGATAAATGGCGTATGCTTAATTTCACGATAAGTGTGCGATTAATCTTGATTAAAAATTGTAATCGATCGACAGCCGTATTATAGACCTGTGTTTGTTTTAAAGAAGCCGTTTGAGTTTGGATGTTCACGTCTCTTCTCAGAAGGGGTTAAACCCTTTGTGTTCTGAGACTCTTCTGGAGAGTTTTTCACAGGGCCGTACTGAAACACTATCAGTTTGTACAGTTCCCCAGCTCTCTATTGTTCTCTCTCTGTTGACTGCAGGAATCTTAAGCCTCATAATGGCAGTGCAGAGGAGGGGCGCTATAATTAACGTTAAGTGAGCAGATGTCGAAAGAAAAGTGTTTTTGGCTGTAATAAATGCGGTTTTGAATTTAACACCTCTGGGTAAAGGAACCCTATCTAAATCACCCCGGGGCCCCGGGCTCTTAAAGCACGCCCTGTAATACTGGAAGTGCAGTAAACCGCCCCTCCAGCCGAGGTTGAAGCCCTTCTGTGTCGCAGGAGATCGAATGTCGGCTCTTAAGTGCAGCAACAATGTCAATGAAACCGAGATGAACAATATTTGCATTGTAGCTACACGACGACGACTTCTGCCGGGCGTCACCCTGAGGTGTGGGACGGCCCGCGTGATCCGCATCACAGGACTGAGCTTTTACTGCATGTTGCACTTGTATAGTATCTATGTATGAGGGCTTTACTCTAAACTACATTGAAACTAGGTCAGGAATCTTTGGTAGTTTCTCTGTTTCCATCCGAACAGTAATAATTATGGAGTGAGAACAGCAGGGGTAGGAGTGTGTGTGCTGTTTATTGATGGAGTCCACCATCATACACGACTTCAATTTTTTTCCATCTGAGTTGTGGATAAAAATCCCGGTGCTGTTAGCGGTTGCATTTAATGATGCATGGCTGAAATAAACATTTTTTCAAAATATAATCAACCCCCCCTCCTCTCTTCCCCTCTTCCCCTCGCGCTCAATCACTCAAGTAGCTTTTGATTTGGCAGGCTTAGAGAAGCGCTTTCTTCTGCAGTCACAGAAAATCATTCAGAAGCTTACAGAGACAGAGAGAAACGACTGCACCGAAGATGCAAACAGAAAATAGGTTTATTTGCTTCATGGTCCAACTGTGCACAAATTAGAGACTTTTTATTTTGTTTTCAATTTCACAAAAACGGAATGTGTTGTGAATGTGATTTAGTCTGTGACCGTATTGAATGTTCGGCAGTAAATAGACCATGTGTGCAAAAAAAACCTTGTTTTTGCTTGGATTCATAAATGAAAATGCAACTTCGTATGATAATTCATATCAGTTAGTGAATCAAAACAGACGATTCACAAACAAATGACTCTTATGTGCGGATTCCGTTACCGGTTTGAATCAGTTTGATGAATCGAGCGGTTGCTAAATTATCTGACACACTAACTCAACATAAAATTATGTTTAATTATCTTTGTATACACACACTATATTGCCAAAAGTTTCTTAATCCGTAGGGTTTAATATGGAGTCGGCCACCCTGTGCAGCTCGAACAGCTTCAGCTCTTCTGGGAAGGCTTTCCTCAAGGTTAGGAGGAAAGTACACAACTCTATTACTTGTGTAAAAGTAAAAGTACTACTAGTCAAATATTACTCCGTTACAGGTGAAACAGATTTTTACTTAAGTAAAAGTACAGAAGTATTTGTTTTTAAAAGTACTTAAGTATCAAAAGTTAAAAAAAAAAATTATGTCAATGCATTATTTTATTATTGTTGGATTGTTGTATAAATGCACATTATGCCACCATGGTGGTTTAAGCCAGTCAGTGATGCTCCATCCGACATGCTAGCATACGACTACCTTAAACTCATTTAAATACTAATATAAAAGTTACAAAGCTCTTAACAAAGCTGCTGTCACTTTAAGGCCAAATGCACGGATCCAATACACTGATACACATCCGATGTTCTCCCAACTGTTTTCTCTTTTCTTTCTCCCAGACGTTTACATTTTTATACATTTTATGAGACATATGCATCAAGTGTATGCCAACTAAACTAATCTTTAATCTTTTCAGAAAACTGAAACATACTTTTTAGGTATGGCCATGGGTGCACAAACTGCGCAGAGGAACCGTCTTCTTCCATTTTGCTATAAACTGATCAGTGTTCAAAAGATGTTGGGAAACTTCACATGACCCTATACAAGAGTGATTACTGATAGACTGTCTGCAAAAAACAACAACAACAACAAAAAATAATCCACCGACTTTCAAAGCTGCTACAGAAACGACTTTCGACTTTGAGGACCTTGATAGAAATGTAGTGGACTAAAAAGTATGATATTTGTCTTCAAATGTAGTGAAGTTAAAGTCAAAGTTTCCCAAAAAAATAATACTCAAGTAAAGTACAGAACTCAAGTAAATGTACTTAGTTACTGTCCACCTCTGTTTAGGAGTGTGTTTATGGGGATTCTTCTAGAAGCGCATTTGTGATGTTGGACGAGAAGGCCTGGCTCTCAGTCTCCGCTCTAATTCATCCCAAAGGTGTTCTATCGGGTTGAGGTCAGGACTCTGTGCAGGCCAGTCCAGTTCCTCCACACCAAACTCCTCATCCATGTCTTTATGGAGCGATGCTTTGAGCACTGGAGCACAGTCATGCTGGGACAGGAAGGGGCCGTCCCCAAACTGCTCCCACAAAGTTGGGAGCATGAAATTGTCCAATATGTCTTGGTGAAGCATTAAGAGTTCCTTTCACTGGAACTAACCCCTGAAAAACAACCCCACCTCATAATCCCCCCTCCACCAAACTTTACACTTGGCACAAAGTCCCGTTCTCCTGGCAACCGCCAAACCCAGACTCGTCCATGGGATTGTCAGACAGAGAAGCGTGATTGGTCACTCAGAGAACACGTCTCCACTGCTCTAGAGTCCAGTGGCGGCACACTTTACCCCCACTGCATCCCACGCTTGGTGATGTAAGGCTTGGATGAGCTGCTCGGCCATGGAAACCCATTCCATGAAGCTCTACACACTGTTCTTGAGCTCATCTGAAGGCCACAGAAGTTTGGAGGTCTGGAGCTCTTGACTCTGCAGAAAGTTGGCGACTTCTGTGACCCTCAGCATGCGCTGACCCCGCTCTGTGACCCTCAGCATGTGCTGACCCCGCTCTTTGTGGCTGAGTTATGATATATATATATATACACGCACATACTCTGTTTGACATGTGAGTGTTAGTCCTCTATTGTTTCTTCTGGAGTGATTGTGTTTGATTTATCTTGGCCACGGCTGCAGAAACTGCAAAACGCCAACGTCATGTTGATTCCCCTTTGATTATCTGTGTTTTCATGTCAATATTTGGGTCAACACTACAGCTCGACAGTGTTCTTCAGCTTTTAGATGTTCAGAGAGTTTGTGGTGCGTCAGTTTAAAGTTCAGAATCAGTCTTTCATACAGTGTGTAACACAGCCGTTAGTGAATGTAAACATTCTGCAAAGTTGTAAAGTCAAAAGTGCACGATAAATAAAGTTGTCTTCCAAAAGAAAGAATCAACTCTGAATCTCAACGAGTTGGTTTTTGTTCGAATCCCACTGCGTGTTATGGTTCTGCGCCACTAGAAATGATATTTGCATAATGACTTCAGAAGATCTTTGCATGTACTGTAAGTTTTGTTTTGAAAGAAATTAATAATTGTATTTGGCACGAGCAGAGGTGTCAAGTGACGAAGTACAGATACTTAAAGGCCCACTGAAATCAAAATAAAGTTTTTTAGCTTTTAGTATGATTATCTTAGCCTTAAGGTTATGAATAAGCTGGTG
>CM042259.1:46720414-46760414 GCA_023566225.1 Romanogobio albipinnatus | reverse complement strand
CCAGCCCACGTGTGTGTGTGTGTGTGTTCTTTAAGAGCTGTAATATGACTGCAGGGACACTCTAATGACCACTGAATGAATCTCCATATTGATCTCCTTCTCAAACCCTTTTAAACCATCAATACCTTTTAGAGCGCCACTTAAGGTTAAGGACACGCGTGACCCCGTGTTTCTGTGTGTCAGAGACGCCGGACATCTGGCTTCTGTGCAGAAACACACACACTGGCACACACCTGTAACGGGATTATCTGCTGGATGTGTTCCTGCTGCTCATGTGTTCGTGTCGAGTGGCGCACACGAGCGTTTTCCCATTGAATTGTGAAGGAAGTCAGCAGTCTCAGGCTGGTTAATGTGACACTTATCGAGATCTGATTAATGCCTTCATGATCAATCTACATCTGCGGCAGAGTCACAGGTCATGTGACAGAGTGATCCGCGCATTACTGTAAAACACTGGCAGAATCAATAAGCAAGCAAGTAGGTAAACAAATATGTAATAAATGAAATAAATAAATATGTAATAAATTAAATAAATACATATGTAATACATTAAATAAATAAATATATAATCAATTAAATAAATAAATACATATGTAATACATTAAATAAATGAATATGTAATTAATTAAATAAATACATATGTAATAAATTAAATAAATGAATATGTAATTAATTAAATAAATGCATATGTAATTAATTAAATAAATACATATGTAATTAATTAAATAAATGCATATGTAATTAATTAAATAAATACATATGTAATTAATTAAATAAATACATATGTAATACATTAAATAAATATGTAATAATTTAAATAAATACATATTTAATAAATTAAATAAAAATATTACATAAATATATAGGATATACACTCACCTAAAGGATTATTAGGAGCACCACTAATACTGTGTTTGACCCCCTTTGGCCTTCAGAACTGCCTTAATTCTACGTGGCATTGATTCAACAAGGAGCTGAAAGCATTCTTTAGAAATGTTGGCCCATATTGATAGGATAGCATCTTGCAGTTGATGGAGATTTGTGGGATGCACATCCAGGGCACGAAGCTCCCGTTCCACCACATCCCAAAGATGCTCTATTGGGTTGAGATCTGGGGACTGTGGGGGCCATTTTAGTACAGTGAACTCATTGTCATGTTCAAGAAACCAATTTGAAATGATTGGAGCTTTGTGCCATGGGGCATTATCCTGCTGGAAGTAGCCATCAGAGGATGGGCACATGCTGGTCATAAAGGGATGGACATGGTCAGAAACAATGCTCAGGTAGGCCGTGGCATTTAAACCATGCCCAATTGGCACTAAGGGGCCTAAAGTGTGCCAAGAAAACATCCCCCACACCATTACACCACCACCACCAGCCTGCACAGTGGTAACAAGGCATGATGGATCCATGTTCTCATTCTGTTTACGCAAAATTCTGACTCTACCATCTGAATGTCTCAACAGAAATCCAGACTCATCAGACCAGGCAACATTTTTCCAGTCTTCAACTGTCCAATTTTGGTGAGCTGGTGCAAATTGTAGCCTCTTTTTCCTATTTGTAGTGGAGATGAGTGGTACCCGGTGGGGTCTTCTGCTGTTGTAGCCCATCCGCCTCAAGGTTGTGCGTGTTGTGGCTTCACAAACTTTTTTTTTCTGCATACCTCGGTTGTAACGAGTGCTTATTTCAGTCAAAGTTGCTCTTCTATCAGCTTGAATCAGTCGGCCCATTCTCCTCTGACCTCTAGCATCAACAAGGCATTTTGGCCCACAGGACGGCCCCATACTGGATGTGTTTCCCTTTTCACACCATTCTTTGTAAACCCTAGAAATGGTTGTGCGTGAAAATCCCAGTAACTGAGCAGATTGTGAAATACTCAGACCGGCCCGTCTGGCACCAACAACCATGCCACGCTCAAAATTGCTTAAATCCCCTTTCTTTCCCATTCCGACATTCAGTTTGGAGTTCAGGAGATTGTCTTGACCAGGACCACACCCCTAAATGCATTGACGCAACTGCCATGTGATTGGCTGATTAGATAATTGCATTAGTGAGAAATTGAACAGGTGTTCCTAATAATCCTTTAGGTGAGTGTGTACGTCTTGCACTGCGACGCGCCAGGCATTACGTAATCACGCTGGAAAGGTCACACTAGATGTAGACAGAAGTTCCGCCCCATAGTCTTTGCACGTTTGCTTTGTAAACAATGAGGCGGTACTTCCTTCTACGTCACGCGTGACCTTTCCGACGGGATTGCGCAATCCGTGGCCGTCGCAGAGCACCGCACGATGAGCATCTGAGGTTAAAGTGTATAAATGTGTGTTTGTGTTGTAAATGTGGGATGGTTTGTCTAGATCAGACTCAAACACATGAACATCTGATGAGATGGGGGTGAGGAAACTATCAGGAGATGTTCATTTTGAAGTGAACTCATCCTTTAAAGCTACACTGTGTAACTTTTTTAGTTTATTCTTAGCTAAAAACACTTAGTTCTTTCAAAAATATATGTGCTCATTAATGTATATTTACTTCTTTCAAGTAATAAAGTATTCTCGTAAGTTTATAATATGCCATTGAAAATACATACGGGTAAGGGGTTCGAATGGGGGTCGCCATGTTGCCCCTCCATCTTGAACGTACATTAGCCAAAGAGGGACATACCCGTAAATTCAAGCTTCGCCTTTCGTGTTTTAACACTCGATGGCACGTGTCGAAATAGCCTACAATGTAAACTTTGCCTTACGCTAGTGATGTCGTACAATATCCAGAATAACGATAGCACTGATAAAAGTTACTTCACTAAGATTAGCTTGCATTCGTCTGGGAGCCTGATAGATGATGTTAGCAATGAAATGGTAAATAAATTACGAAAACGTAAAACTATTATTCATTTTACATTCATTGACATAGATGTCAGAACCTACATGTTAACTGACAAATTAAATAACTGCAAATTATAATAGTTTTCTAAAGTAACCTCATCACTTGAAGGAACACTAATGGACGAGGTCGAACTGGAAGCCATGCTAATCTTGGACTAAATCAGCCACCGTAGGAGTTAAATCGGAATTGGGAGGAACAGAAACTAATATTTACTGGATGGTCATATACCTTTTCACCGCTAGATGGGGGAAAATATCACGCAGTGTAGCTTTAAGACAAAAACTCCCACAATTTCCCACAAAACAAACCTAAATATCTTACTTCTAAACGTCCTATGTTTCCGTGTTGTCCTCTGTGTTCCTGCTTGTTTTGTTCTGGCGGGCTGTGATCTTCACTCGGGTTGGAAGTCAGCATGACAAACTCAGAGCCGTAGCTCACATGCTGTCCTTGACACACTTTTGCAAGGTGGACAGAGTGACCCCATCAGCTGGTGCAGTCCACCTCCCCAAGGACAGTAAAGCCCAGCGCCCCGACCGCATCCATCTTTGCGGCCCGCCGCTTCACGCGCCCCCTTCAAACGCCTTGGGCTCAACCCCTGATAATTCCCCATCCGCCTTTGATTAATGCCTGTTTACTTCAGCAGGTCAAACCATTTCAGTTTGAGGAGGGGAGGAATTATGTGGAAGAACAGTGTAATTACTCAGGGCTTCAACCTGCCAGCTTCAGGTTAAAGCACAAAGACTCGCCCAAGCATCTCAACTAATGAGAGGATGTGTGAGCGGAGGTGTTTCTCCTTTCATCCCTTCAGGAGGAGGAAAAACAGACCCCAAAGAGCCACTGCTCAGCTCAGATCAGTGTTTGTGTTCATAATGAGACTTTTGAGCACAGTTTGAGGCATTGTTGGGATCTCTTCAGAAACTCTGAGCTCTTCTGTTTAACTGGTTTTGTCTGATTTTAAACCGGTTCAGAGATTATTGTCTGGGACTCTCATATAAACAGTGCTGGGTAACTACAGATTGTAGTCAGTTTCTGATTACAATATACATGGCGAACATATTTAATAAATTAAATATGTAATAAATTATATGCATATTTAATACATTAAATTAAATAAATTAAATAAACAAATAATGTCATTAATTAAATAAGTATGTAATATAAATAAACATTTAATTCATAAAATACATACATAATAAATTAAATAAACATTTACTGAAATAAATATATAATATATAAATATTTAATAAAATAAATAAATACTTTAACTTAATATTCATTTAAACCCTAAATATTTGTTTATTTAATTCATTAAATATTTATATATCATATATGTGTTTTTATTTATTTAATTTATTGGATATTTATTTAATATCTAGTTATTTAATTAAATATTTATATATGATATATGTATTTAATATTTATTTAATTGTATTTATTAAATGTGTATTTATTTATTTCATTTAAATATATATATATATATATACATAATATTTTTGAATTTAATTAATATTTATTAATTAGATATTTATTTAATATCTAGTTATTTAATTCATTAAATATGTATTTAATATTTTTATTTAATGTGTTGTATTTATTAAATGTGTATTTATTTATTTAATTTATTAAATATCTGTGTATTTATTTAATTTAAATATTTATTTATTTAATTTATTGGATATTTATTTAATATCTAGTTATTTAATTTATTACATTTATTAAATGTGTATTTATTTATTAAATACTTATGTATTATTTAATTTAAATATTTATTTGTTAGATATTTATTTAAAATCTAGTTCTTTAATTAATTAAATATTTATTTAATATTTATTTATTTAATGTATTATATTAATTAAATATGTATTTATTTAATTTATTAAATATTTTTGTATTTATTTATTTAAGTTGTGTCTCGTACAGTCAGAAAGATGTGTGTGTCCACTGAAGATCTCTCCTACAGTCAGAAAGATGTGTGTGTTCACTGAAGATCTCTCGTACAGTCAGAAAGATGTGTGTGTTCACTGAAGATCTCTCCTACAGTCAGAAAGATGTGTGTGTTCACTGAAGATCTCTCGTACAGTCAGAAAGATGTGTGTGTTCACTGAAGATCTCTCGTACAGTCAGAAAGATGTGTGTGTTCACTGAAGATCTCTCCTACAGTCAGAAAGATGTGTGTGTTCACTGAAGATCTCTCGTACAGTCAGAAAGATGTGTGTGTTCACTGAAGATCTCTCGTACAGTCAGAAAGATGTGTGTGTTCACTGAAGATCTCTCGTACAGTCAGAAAGATGTGTGTGTTCACTGAAGATCTCTCCTACAGTCAGAAAGATGTGTGTGTTCACTGAAGATCTCTCGTACAGTCAGAAAGATGTGTGTGTTCACTGAAGATCTCTCCTACAGTCAGAAAGATGTGTGTGTTCACTGAAGAGCTCTCGTACAGTCAGAAAGATGTGTGTGTTCACTGAAGATCTCTCCTACAGTCAGAAAGATGTGTGTGTTCACTGAAGATCTCTCGTACAGTCAGAAAGATGTGTGTGATCACTGAAGATCTCTCCTACAGTCAGAAAGATGTGTGTGTTCACTGAAGATCTCTCGTACAGTCAGAAAGATGTGTGTGTTCACTGAAGAGCTCTCGTACAGTCAGAAAGATGTGTGTGTTCACTGAAGATCTCTCCTACAGTCAGAAAGATGTGTGTGTTCACTGAAGATCTCTCGTACAGTCAGAAAGATGTGTGTGATCACTGAAGATCTCTCGTACAGTCAGAAAGATGTGTGTGTTCACTGAAGATCTCTCCTACAGTCAGAAAGATGTGTGTGTTCACTGAAGATCTCTCGTACAGTCAGAAAGATGTGTGTGTCCACTGAAGATCTCTCCTACAGTCAGAAAGATGTGTGTGTTCACTGAAGATCTCTCGTACAGTCAGAAAGATGTGTGTGTTCACTGAAGATCTCTCCTACAGTCAGAAAGATGTGTGTGTTCACTGAAGATCTCTCGTACAGTCAGAAAGATGTGTGTGTTCACTGAAGATCTCTCCTACAGTCAGAAAGATGTGTGTGTTCACTGAAGATCTCTCCTACAGTCAGAAAGATGTGTGTGTTCACTGAAGATCTCTCCTACAGTCAGAAAGATGTGTGTGTTCACTGAAGATCTCTCCTACAGTCAGAAAGATGTGTGTGTTCACTGAAGATCTCTCGTACAGTCAGAAAGATGTGTGTGTTCACTGAAGATCTCTCGTACAGTCAGAAAGATGTGTGTGTTCACTGAAGATCTCTCGTACAGTCAGAAAGATGTGTGTGTTCACTGAAGATCTCTCCTACAGTCAGAAAGATGTGTGTGTTCACTGAAGATCTCTCGTACAGTCAGAAAGATGTGTGTGTTCACTGAAGAGCTCTCGTACAGTCAGAAAGATGTGTGTGTTCACTGAAGATCTCTCCTACAGTCAGAAAGATGTGTGTGTTCACTGAAGATCTCTCGTACAGTCAGAAAGATGTGTGTGATCACTGAAGATCTCTCGTACAGTCAGAAAGATGTGTGTGTTCACTGAAGATCTCTCGTACAGTCAGAAAGATGTGTGTGTTCACTGAAGATCTCTCGTACAGTCAGAAAGATGTGTGTGTCCACTGAAGATCTCTCCTACAGTCAGAAAGATGTGTGTGTTCACTGAAGATCTCTCGTACAGTCAGAAAGATGTGTGTGTTCACTGAAGATCTCTCGTACAGTCAGAAAGATGTGTGTGTTCACTGAAGATCTCTCCTACAGTCAGAAAGATGTGTGTGTTCACTGAAGATCTCTCGTACAGTCAGAAAGATGTGTGTGTTCACTGAAGATCTCTCGTACAGTCAGAAAGATGTGTGTGTTCACTGAAGATCTCTCCTACAGTCAGAAAGATGTGTGTGTTCACTGAAGAGCTCTCGTACAGTCAGAAAGATGTGTGTGTTCACTGAAGATCTCTCGTACAGTCAGAAAGATGTGTGTGTTCACTGAAGATCTCTCCTACAGTCAGAAAGATGTGTGTGTTCACTGAAGATCTCTCGTACAGTCCTGTAAGTGATTGTAAAGGACAGAAAGATCACAAATGAAATCACTGTTTCTCCAGTGGAGACTTCAGCTGAAGATGATTCTCCTTCGCATTGAGACTCTCTCGGAAAAACCCAAGAGCTGTGCGTCTCAACCTTTCCGGTCAACTGGTCTAGTCTTGGTTCAGCCGCTGGTTGAGATCCAGAGCTCTCGATGAGACACACGTGAGATCTTCGACTTCAGCAAAAGTCCTCGTTTCATTTCATTGCTGTTTTGGAGAAACACGTGAGCTGTTAAAGAGGAGTCTCTTGAGCTGTTTCCTGAAGGCTTCTTCCTAACAGTGCGATTTCTTTTGTGTTTTAGGATCTCCAGAGGATTGCTTTTGCTCTGAACGAGAGGTCAGTGTGTTTGGAGGCAGGTGTGCATCCATCAGTGTGTGTGTGTGTGTGTGTTTGTGGGTGTTTGTTTGTTTGTTAGGAGGCATTTCGACTGCGTTGAGGGGGAGTGAGCGTTGTGCGCGGCTTCTGTGCCAGTGTTATCGGTCGTGCACGCATGCATGCAGGTGGGCGGCAGTCATGAAGAAATAAACAAAAAGCTTTCATGTTCTTAAAAAGGTCACAGAGACTCTTTGATATCGACTCTGCTTCTTCACAGAGCGCGGGATGATGAGGGTCTCTTGTGCTCGCGGTCGCCGGAGGTCATCGCTCAAACCCTCCTGGATCAGACTGCAGGAAATGCTTCTGCCAAACACTTATTCTCACATGAAAAACCCACTGCAGATCGTTATTACGGACATGTGGCGGCTCGGTCCCGTCTGCGTGTGGGAGTGAGTGCATGATGGTCTATGAAACGCAGGATGGGCTCATTAGTCGACGGAGGTAAACACAAGCACAAAGACACTGGCTGAACATAATGATCTGTTTGCTCTTCATCAATCCCATACACACACACACACACACACACAAAGCATCCGCCCATCAGTCCTAACCCTGAGTGCTAAACTCTGGCATGTAACTTGTCTCACACTGGCTGTGCTTCGGGCAGAAATGATTCCTCACTTCACGCCGTCAGATGAACACAAATCAACCACAGAAACACAGAAGACTTATTAATGTTGCATTGCAAACACTCACTCGTTCACAGAATTAATGAATATAAACGAGTTCTCACAGACAAAGATGCAGTTAAAGGAACTAGGCTAACTTTCCGAGTTAAACCGTTGACCGTTTTCCAATCCATTCAGCACTGTTAGCATAGCTTAGCATAGATCATTGAATCTGATTAGACCGTTAGCATCTCGCTCAAAAATGACCAAAGAGTTTCGATCCTATTTAAAACTCAACTCTTCTGTAGTCACATCGTATACTATGACTGACGGGAAATGAGTTGTGATTTTCTAGGCCGATATGTCGAGGAACTATACTCTCATTCCTGCGCAATGATATTACACAGTGGCTGAAAATAGGCTAACTTCCGTCAACATGACCAACGGGACAACCGGCTCACACAGAGAGCGCTGGGGACTATTTTCAGCCGCTGCGTAATATCATTGCATCGGACCCCTCCATAGGCAGCAATGTAAGGAACACTTTCAAGGGCCAGAAAGGAAGTAAAGACATGGTTAAAATAGTCATGTGACTCCAGTGGTTCAGCCTCTAATGGTGCGTTCACACCAGACGCGATATGTGTTAAGTGATTTACATGTTAAGTCAATGCAAAAACGCGAATAGACATTCTGCGGCGCGGTTCGCACGAATGAGGCGTGCGAATTGAGCATTTGACGCAAACTGCCCGAGTTGATAAATCTGAACTTTGGCGGATATTCGTGCCGCGATAACCAATCAGGAGCTGCTTTAGTAGTGACAACAATGAGGAGAAAATCTGTATATTAATATCTGCTTCAGACAATATGATTATCACTGTGATAACATTAAATGACATGAAACACAACCCAGTCTCTTTTTGTTAAATGTAATTGAATGTTTGATCAATAATACAGAAGTATAAGTAAAAGGTGTAAGAAGCTACACATGAAATAAAGCAAACAATTCAGTCAAACATTCACAGTCAGTGCTAGTCGGCTACAACGCTAACGTAAAGTTAAATAGCCTAAAAATAAAAAAGTAATGAAACTTCTCTTTGCCCTCAGCCTAAACGATTTGCCAGGGAACAAATTATAGATCCATGAGAGCAAAGATGGGCCGTTAGATCCACACAAGACGAATTATAGCTGGAGACGCCACAGAGACACCAGAGCCAGCGGCTGAAGGACTGGCCGAGGAAAGGCTGCTCTCGCCGGGGTTAATGAGCGCTGAGCACCTGATCCACTGGAGCTCACAACTCCACACACACCAGATCACATGTTCAACTCCACACACACCAGATCACATGTTCAACTCCACACACACCAGATCACATGTTCAACTCCACACACATCAGATCACATGTTCAACTCCACACACACCAGATCACATGTTCAACTCCACACACACCAGATCACATGTTCAACTCCACACACACCAGATCACATGCTCAACTCCACACACACCAGATCACATGTTCAGCTCCACACACACCAGATCACATGTTCAACTCCACACACACCAGATCACATGTTCAACTCCACACACACCAGATCACATGTTCAACTCCACACACACCAGATCACATGTTCAACTCCACACACACCAGATCACATGTTCAACTCCACACACACCAGATCACATGTTCAACTCCACACACACCAGATCACATGTTCAACTCCACACACACCAGATCACATGTTCAGCTCCACACACACCAGATCACATGTTCAACTCCACACACACCAGATCACATGTTCAACTCCACACACACCAGATCACATGTTCAACTCCACACACACCAGATCACATGTTCAACTCCACACACACCAGATCACATGTTCAACTCCACACACACCAGATCACATGTTCAACTCCACACACACCAGATCACATGTTCAACTCCACACACACCAGATCACATGTTCAGCTCCACACACACCAGATCACATGTTCAGCTCCACACACACCAGATCACATGTTCAACTCCACACACACCAGATCACATGTTCAACTCCACACACACCAGATCACATGTTCAACTCCACACACACCAGATCACATGTTCAACTCCACACACACCAGATCACATGTTCAACTCCCCACACACCAGATCACATGTTCAACTCCACACACACCAGATCACATGTTCAACTCCCCACACACCAGATCACATGTTCAACTCCACACACACCAGATCACATGTTCAACTCCACACACACCAGATCACATGCTCAACTCCACACACACCAGATCACATGTTCAGCTCCACACACCCCAGATCACATGTTCAACTCCACACACACCAGATCACATGTTCAACTCCACACACACCAGATCACATGTTCAACTCCACACACACCAGATCACATGTTCAGCTCCCCACACACCAGATCACATGTTCAACTCCCCACACACCAGATCACATGTTCAACTCTACACACACCAGATCACATGTTCAACTCCACACACACCAGATCACATGTTCAACTCCACACACACCAGATCACATGTTCAACTCCACACACACCAGATCACATGTTCAACTCCACACATTCCAGATCACATGTTCAACTCCACACACACCAGATCACATGTTCAACTCCACACACACCAGATCACATGTTCAACTCCACACACACCAGATCACATGTTCAACTCCACACACACCAGATCACATGTTCAGCTCCACACACACCAGATCACATGTTCAACTCCACACACACCAGATCACATGTTCAACTCCACACACACCAGATCACATGTTCAACTCCCCACACACCAGATCACATGTTCAACTCCACACACACCAGATCACATGTTCAACTCCCCACACACCAGATCACATGTTCAACTCCACACACACCAGATCACATGTTCAACTCCACACACACCAGATCACATGCTCAACTCCACACACACCAGATCACATGTTCAGCTCCACACACCCCAGATCACATGTTCAACTCCACACACACCAGATCACATGTTCAACTCCACACACACCAGATCACATGTTCAACTCCACACACACCAGATCACATGTTCAACTCCACACACACCAGATCACATGTTCAACTCCACACATTCCAGATCACATGTTCAACTCCACACACACCAGATCACATGTTCAACTCCACACACACCAGATCACATGTTCAACTCCACACACACCAGATCACATGTTCAACTCCACACACACCAGATCACATGTTCAGCTCCACACACACCAGATCACATGTTCAACTCCACACACACCAGATCACATGTTCAACTCCACACACACCAGATCACATGTTCAACTCCATACACACCAGATCACATGTTCAACTCCCCACACACCAGATCACATGTTCAACTCCACACACACCAGATCACATGTTCAACTCCCCACACACCAGATCACATGTTCAACTCCACACACACCAGATCACATGTTCAACTCCACACACACCAGATCACATGCTCAACTCCACACACACCAAATCACATGTTCAGCTCCACACACCCCAGATCACATGTTCAACTCCACACACACCAGATCACATGTTCAACTCCACACACACCAGATCACATGTTCAACTCCACACACACCAGATCACATGTTCAACTCCCCACACACCAGATCACATGTTCAACTCCCCACACACCAGATCACATGTTCAACTCTACACACACCAGATCACATGTTCAACTCCACACACACCAGATCACATGTTCAACTCCACACACACCAGATCACATGTTCAACTCCACACACACCAGATCACATGTTCAACTCCACACATTCCAGATCACATGTTCAACTCCCCACACACCAGATCACATGTTCAACTCCACACACACCAGATCACATGTTCAGCTCCCCACACACCAGATCACATGTTCAACTCCACACACACCAGATCACATGTTCAACTCCACACATTCCAGATCACATGTTCAACTCCACACACACCAGATCACATGTTCAACTCCACACACACCAGATCACATGTTCAACTCCACACACACCAGATCACATGTTCAGCTCCACACACACCAGATCACATGTTCAACTCCACACACACCAGATCACATGTTCAACTCCACACACACACACCAGATCACATGTTCAGCTCCACACACACCAGATCACATGTTCAGCTCCACACACACCAGATCACATGTTCAACTCCACACACACCAGATCACATGTTCAAAGAGGAGCTCTCTTTACAAACCACAGGTTTGAGCTTTAAACAACTACATTATCGCCTGAAAAAGTCTTAAAACTACGTTTTGTCACATATTAACAGTAGATTTGAACAAAAAAGACGTGTGAACACAGCCCATGTCAGCCATTTCTCAAGTCGACGAGCCGCTGGCAGAAGCTCCTCCCATGAGGCAAACTCACGTCTGTTGTGAAGTGAATGTCACGCGCGAATGAAGCGAGTAAACTCAACATGTTCAAGCGTCCAACTTCGCTCGAATAGCGCAATTTATTCGCGTCAATCGCGTCCGGTGTGAACGCACCATTAATGTGATGAAGAGATGAGAATACTTTAGTGAGCAAAAACAAACACAAATAATGACTATTCAACAATCTCATCTCTCCTGTGTCAGACTCTTACGCTGTGGACGTCGAACAGCTCCTGCGTCATCATCACACGCATGTGTCACGTGATCAGCATCGGCCAATGGTAAGCTGGCGTAGCTCTGACGTAACTCAGAAGCGCTGCACTGTATTTACTAGAGAGCCACTGATAGGACAAAATCAAAAGGAGAGCCACTTTCACCACAAAATATCAAAACAGCATGTGTGCTTATCAATCATACAATATGCAATGCAATAAATACAAAGGTAGATAGAGGGTATGCATAATATATTTTTAATGTAAACTTTCTGATATGCACTTTATGGCGTGTTATGGGTTGACAATGCGTATCATATACACGTAAAAAGTCATATTGGCGTACAAATCACACAATAAATACAATTTTCCATGAGAGTGTGTTGATCTATAAGAGCACATTCAGTGTTAAGAGCTGGAAACACGCCAAAACTGGCAACTCGTGAGTCATGGGCGTAAGGGCAGAGCAAGTGTGAATATCCTTTCTAGTCTATTTCCATCTTGTAATGCCACTGTTTTGGGTATTTTTTAAATATAAATTATTTGTAATAGAGCAGACACTTTGAGTTTTTAATGGGTTATGTTATAGCCCTGCTTGCTTTGAAAGGGGTGATGAACTGAGAAATCAACTTTCCTTTGAGACTTTGATTTATAAAGTTCATGGGGATATAAGAGTATCCTGTAAGTTTCAGAGCTGAAAACGTCCTTGTTAGTCAAAGAAAAGCTTTTATTGACACCAGGCCCAGAAAACGAGAGATCTCAGAATATGTCGACCACTGACGTCATAGAACACAGAAGCACCGCCTCAAGCCACGCCCACCGACTCGTGGAGCTAAACGGGTCGCGCTACCGAGCAATACACAAGTTTGTTCGCTTCATTTAACCGCGGATTCGTTTGTAAACAAGACACAGGTGGAGACTGGATTTGCAGACATATTGAGATTAAAACACAATGCTGTGCTTCTGGATCCGACAGGAACGCAGCAACACACTGATGTGAGTAAAACATGAGCTTATATGTGTTAGTATTGCATTGTTACAGATTGTTTGATATCTATTGATTACACATCTATTGATTACGCACGCGGTCACAGGCTGGAGAAGCTGTTACTCGGACTTGTAACGCCAGCTTGCAAAGCCCAACGTCCCGGGGCTGTGTGCTTTTCAGACGAGCTACCAAAACATATCACTGGCCTGCCGCGTGTGTGTGTGTGTGCGTGTGTGTGTATGGCTCTTGGTTATATTCACCGATCGGGCGAGCCAAGTAATACAAAAATAACATTCCAGTCAATGGCGGGTGGATGAGAGATGAATCATTGTGTTTGTTTGATAAAGATATTTTGCGAGTCCTGTGAGTGTTTCTTCACACGCTGTCAAAACAATCCCCACTAGTGATGTGTCGTTCATGAGAGCGATTCGTTCATTTTGTGTTGACTGTGCATGCGCAACATCCCATATGTTCTGGACAGGAAACAGAATTGATTAGTTCACCAGTCTTGAGTCATTCGTTCATCAAGTCCCAGCGCATAGGCAAGGTTATGCAGTCTCCGGAAACAGAAAAGATTAGTTAATCTCTCGAGTCTTCTTGTTCAAATCGTTCGTTCAAGTCCCCATAGGCTGAATGCAGAAACAGCTCATCTCTCGAGTCTCGTTCTTTTGTCACGTGACGTGACAGCCGTGTTGGATACAGAAATTAGTTCATTCCTTTACAGTCTATGGTTATTCACAATTCCTTACAAACAAGTGAGTAGATTTTTTATGTTTGTTTAGTGTTCAGTTTTTTTTAGCTAGTTTAATTGATTTTCTATCAAGCCTGGACACATTGGGTTGTTCAGAAAGGATAGGCATAACAAATGTTTACTGAACATATCTTCTGATGATTTTATAATAATAAATATATTACAACATGCAGTCAATAATACGACTGTAATATTGTATATGTTGCGAGACACTGAACAGGAAAGCAATCACGTGAAAAAAGAGCGAACGACTTGAACGAGAAGACTCGGGAGATGAACTAATCTTTTCTGTTTCCGGTGACTGCATATTGCATATGGGTCTGGACCTTGATGAACGAATGCCTCAAACCCGAAGACTCGAGACTGGTGAACTAATCAATTCTGTTTCCGGACGCATGTATTACATGAGGCTGTCACGGCCCAGATCAGACATGATGACTGAACTAACGGCTCATAGCCGAGAGGTGAACTAAACTTTCCAGGGAACAGACGTGTTTAAATGTGAAGTGACAAAGGAAAGCACGATTTGGATCGGGAGGTGAACTAACAGACTGCATACATAGACTGAAGCAATTTAAGCAATTAATTAATAATTTATTTCTCAAAGTTTGGCCATGGCTGCATTAGCTTATAGTTTATTTTTTATTCCAAAAGTACTAAATGTGTTGAAAAATGTAGCATGTAACGTTTTAATTAGATTCTGCTGAAATGAACGAAATGACTTGAAAAAAGATTCGTTCATTTTGCTGAACGAGATTCAAAGATCCGAGTCAGTAAAATGATTCGAACTTCCCATCACTAATCCCCACATGAACTGAGAGGAGCTGAAGCTCATTAAATATGCAAATCTTATCCAGTCCTAGCCGTGGGAGTTTACTTCCAAGTCTTCAGTGCGGCACGCCCATCAAAACCCAGCGTTTCTTCAGAGAGCCTCAAAACCAGGGCAGAAAATAGCCTATTACTGATTCATGATGAGGTTTGTGAATGTAAAAACCACACAAACGTCATAAGTTGACCTCAGACAACAGTATAAAAAAATAAAAAAGCCAGTTCATGACCCCTTTAATGTTTTTATGCAATATCTGTATTGACTGCATGATTATTTCACCGTATTATTTAGTGTCATGCGAGCCGCAAATGAAAGCTGGGCGAGGTAAACAGGCTAATGAGACACAGGTGGATGTAATCAATGAGTGCTGATGAGCTAGGGCAAAGGATTATGGGAGATGTAGTCCTTGAGTCCTTGTGCCCTCAGGTGGTAATATTCGTCTAAAATAATTCTGAATATGAATCATGTGTGTTTTTATTCTGGTGTCATTGTCATGTGTCAAGTCCACACCTGTTCATATCCACCCCAGTGTAACACCAAATTAATCAGTACGTCTTTGACCTTTGACCTTATGTCTTGGTGTACCGCAGTAATATTGTATCGTGATATGGAGGTATCGTTATAATATTAGTATGAATGCTGATATTGAGTGTGCGAGTCCTGCTGTGTGTCCTTGTGTCTCTGCTGGAGACGTGTGCGCGTCCTCACAGGTGTCCCGGGCTCTACAGGTGACCTGGAAACGGCAGACGGGACCAGGATGATTGATGACATCATTTAAAGGGCTGCTCCAGTTTTCTGAATGTAGTCGATTTCAATAATCATACATTTCCCGGCGTGACGATGTGCAGCGGCAGAGGAGCGATTCGCCCCGTTTGAAAAGTGAGTATTGATTACATCCCAAAACCTGAGAGGGGGATATTGGATTTCATTAGGCAACATTAAAATAAATAAAAGTAATCAAAGTGATGCCTTTACAAAGCCTTCAGCTGAGGATCCCATATGGCACTGGATCATTGTTGTGAGCGTGACTCATTAAAACACAGTTTTAACATTTAAAGACAAAATCAAAAGCTGTTCGCAAACCTGTTTAGTGATGTTTTATAATACTCATCAGCAGGACTCGATTTGATTGCATGGTGTAAAGTGTCTAAATGAAGATGTTTGATAAGAGAGAGACTCTTGAGGTTACTTTTACTTTTAAATGAGTGAAGATATTAAGTCTTTGTAAATGTAAAATGTGTCAAAATGAAGTGAGTTTGTGCTTAAAACTAGAACAAATATATGCAAATTTCTAGCTTAAACTGTGGTGGATCTTGAATCTTTCCAGCACAGACTGAAGTTTGGTCTCTTCTTATCAGATTACTGCTGAAGTCAAAACAGTTTCAAATAGTGAAAAGTTATAACATTGTACATTTAATGTTATGAAAAATGCACAAAAATACCATTCCAATTTTTATATGAAATATATATTTTACAAAACACTTTTACTCTAAAACTGAGAAAATCAAAGCCATAAAGCTAAACAAGCCGTGTTCCAAATGTGAGGTTTATATCAAGAGATTAAATATTATCGAGAGATTTTCTTGACATTTAACCTTTTCCAATCATGTCTATGATTTCTTTTTGTGTTCACACAGCAAGTGCCAAAACATTTACCAAGTTTCATACTATTCTGATTAAGTAAAAATGTATTTAAAAAACAAGATGTGTATACGACATTCTTCTTTCAGACGAGTTATATTAAAATCTATAATCATAAAAGTGCATCCATCCATTATAAAAATGCATCCATCCATCCATCCATCATAAAAGTGCATCTATCCATCATAAAAGTGCATCCATCCATCATAAAAGTGCATCTATCCATCATAAAACTGCATCCATCCATCATAAAACTGCATCCATCCATTATAAAAGTGCATCCATCCATCCATCCATCATAAAAGTGCATCTATCCATCCATCATAAAAGTGCATCTATCCATCCATCATAAAAGTGCATCTATCCATCCATCATAAAAGTGCATCTATCCATCATAAAAGTGCATCTATCCATCATAAAAGTGCATCCATCCATCATAAAAGTGCATCCATCCATCATAAAAGTGCATCTATCCATCATAAAACTGCATCCATCATCATAAAACTGCATCCATCCATCATAAAACTGCATCCATCCATTATAAAAGTGCATCCATCCATCCATCCATCCATCCATTCATCATAAAAGTGCATCTATCCATCCATCATAAAAGTGCATCTATCCATCCATCATAAAAGTGCATCTATCCATCATAAAAGTGCATCTATCCATCATAAAAGTGCATCCATTCATCATAAAAGTGCATCTATCCATCCATCATATAAGTGCATCTATCCATCATAAAACTGCATCCATCCATCATAAAAGTGCATCCATCCATTATAAAAGTGCATCCATCCATCCATCCATCATAAAAGTGCATCCATCCATTATAAAAGTGCATCCATCCATCCATCCATCATAAAAGTGCATCCAGTCATCCATCATAAAAGTGCATCCATCCATCATAAAAGTGCATCCATCCATTATAAAAGTGCATCCATCCATCCATCCATCATAAAAGTGCATCCATCCATCCATTATAAAAGTGCATCCATCCATCCATCCATCCATCATAAAAGTGCATCCATCCATCCATCATAAAAGTGCATCCATCCATCCATCATAAAAGTGCATCTATCCATCATAAAAGTGCATCTATCCATCATAAAACTGCATCCATCCATCATAAAAGTGCATCCATCCATTATAAAAGTGCATCCATCCATCCATCCATCATAAAAGTGCATCCATCCATCATAAAAGTTCATCCATCCATCCATCATAAAAGTGCATCCATCCATCATAAAAGTGCATCTATCCATCCATCATATAAGTGCATCTATCCATCATAAAAGTGCATCTATCCATCATAAAAGTGCATCCATCCATCATAAAAGTGCATCCATCCATTATAAAAGTGCATCCATCCATCATAAAAGTGCATCCATCCATCATAAAAGTGCATCTATCCATCATAAAAGTGCATCCATCCATCATAAAAGTGCATCTATCCATCCATCATAAAACTGCATCCATCCATCATAAAAGTGCATCCATCCATTATAAAAGTGCATCCATCCATCCATCCATCCATCATAAAACTGCATCCATCCATCATAAAAGTGCATCCATCCATTATAAAAGTGCATCCATCCATCCATCCATCCATCATAAAACTGCATCCATCCATCATAAAAGTGCATCCATCCATTATAAAAGTCCATCCATCCATCCATCCATCATAAAAGTGCATCCATCCATTATAAAAGTGCATCCATCCATCATAAAAGTGCATCTATCCATCATAAAAGTGCATCTATCCATCCATCATAAAAGTGCATCTATCCATCATAAAAGTGCATCTATCCATTATAAAAGTGCATAGATGGATAGATGCACTTTTATGATAGATGGATGCTCTTTTATGATGGATGGATGCACTTTTATGATGGATAGATGCACTTTCATGATGGCTGGATGGATGGATGGATAGATGCACTTTTATGATGGATGGATGGATGGATGGATGGATGGATGCACTTTTATGATGGATAGATGCACTTCTATGATGGATAGAGGCACTTTTATGATGGATAGATGCACTTTTTGGGGAAAAAACTGCCACTAACAGTCATTCAATGCCATTATAAAGATTGGAAGAGTCAGGACTTTTTTAATATAACTGATTGTGTTCATCTGAAAGAAGAATGTCACACACACACCTAGGATGACTTGAGGGCGAGTAAATCATGAGCTAATTTTCATTTTTGGGTGAACTATCCCTTTAATGTGTTATCAGGTTGGTACTGCAATATAATCATAGTTGCAATTACACTAATGAGTTTTATAATATGCCAAATCAGTTCAGTGAAGATTTTACTGTATTCTTGATAAATCAGGGTTTACACTGGTGTGTGTTTGGGTTGTATCTGGCTGTTAGTCCTGAATGTAACTAACAGTGTGTGGAGGTGTGTTGGGTCTGCTCCCAGCTTGATCATAACCCTAAGTGGAAACAGTCGTCGGCTGCTGTGTGTGAGCTGTGGCGCTGTGACCTCTTCACTGGTGTTTTTACGGGTGTGCCGCGGCTTTGATCCGCTGCTGAATCACTCAGCAACTGGGTTTGTGACATTTTACAGGATACACACATGAGCACTCACACGCACACACACACACACACACACACACATTTACTGTTGCTCTGCTACATTTATTTTGAATAAGTACTTCGCAACCTCTAAGAGTTCATTCTAGTATAGCATGAGTGTGTGTGGTATAAATGTAATTCGGATGTACAACCTCCACCATGTTGTCATTATCATGTATATATATCATGTATATATATGTACCGGTGTATATATATATATATCATGACATTATCATTGTCATTATCACCTACAGTGGCGTTGCTTCACTGCTGTTTACAATTTCAATCTCCTGTGGCCTCATGGGATAGTAAAGTGTTCATGGTATGCACACTTCAGAAGTAGGTCCCAATTCGCCTAGTTATACTACGCCCTAAAAGGATGCTCTGTTTTGTGAAGAAAGAGTACATGCAGTCCTGTGTGTAGCAGAAGAGTAGACAAGCTTTGGGACAAACTACTTCAGCAAAACTGCACCGCTCTGACGCTTAGGGCCAGATTTACTAACAGCCTGCACCAGCGCAGAACCCTCTTTTGCCGTTAAAAAGCGACTGTCAGGATTTACTAAAGACTGAGCACTGAAAAGGCGTGGAGTTATTTCTGCGGCTGAACTTACTGCTCATGCATTTGCAGGAGTTTCCCTTTCAAACCCAGTATTTATGTGAGGAGAGTATTTACATGAATCACGCGAGGTGATTTACTAAGGTTTGCGCTCGTCATTTACTGGTGTTTGCGGCATTATTTACCGCCCCAAAAAAGCACATCTTAAACCAGATGCTAACGGGTAGATTACGCTGGTCATTATGGGAGTGATCCGGCTGCGTCTGTGTGTTCATTAAAGGGTTAGTTCACCCAAAAATGAAAATTCTTTTATTAATTACTTACCCTCATGTCATTCGACACCCGAATCAACACTGAACCGAATCGACACTGAAACGAATTGACCTGAACCGAGTTGACCTTGAACCGAGTTGACATTGAACCGAGTTGACCTGAACCGAATCAACACTGAACTGAATCAACACTGAACCGAGTTGACACTGAACCGAATCGACACTGAACCGAATCAACACTGAACCGACTTGACCTGAACCGAGTTGACCTGAACCAAATCAACACTGAACTGAATCGACACTGAACCGAGTTGACCTGAACCGAGTTGACATTGAACCGAGTTGACCTGAACCGAATCAACACTGAACTGAATCAACACTGAACCGAATTGACCTGAAAAGAGTTGACATTGAACCAAGTTGACCTGAACCGAATCAACACTGAACTGAATTAACACTGAACCGAGTTGACCTGAACCGAGTTGACATTGAACCGAGTTGACCTGAACTGAATCAACACTGAACCGAATCGACATTGAACTGAATCGACACTGAACCGAATTGACACTGAACCGAGTTGACACTGAACTGAATTGACACTGAAATGAATCGACACTGAACTGAATCATCACTGAACCAAATCAACACTGAACCGAGTTGACACTGAACTGAATCGACACTGAACTGAATCAACACTGAACCGAGTTGACACTGAACTGAATCAACACTGACCCGAGTTGACACTGAACTGAATCAACACTGAACCGAGTTGACCTGAACCGAGTTGACATTGAACCGAGTTGACCTGAACTGAATCAACACTGAACTGAATCAACACTGAACCGAATCGACATTGAACTGAATCGACACTGAACCGAATTGACACTGAACCGAGTTGACACTGAACTGAATTGACACTGAAATGAATCGACACTGAACTGAATCATCACTGAACCAAATCAACACTGAACCGAGTTGACACTGAACTGAATCGACACTGAACTGAATCAACACTGAACCGAATCAACACTGAACCGAGTTGACACTGAACTGAATCGACACTGAACCGAATCGACATTGAACTGAATCGACACTGAACTGAATCAATGCTGAACCGAGTTGACACTGAACTGAATCAACACTGAACTGAATCAACACTGAACCGAGTTGACACTGAACTGAATCAACACTGACCCGAGTTGACACTGAACTGAATCAACACTGAACCGAGTTGACCTGAACCGAGTTGACATTGAACCGAGTTGACCTGAACTGAATCAACACTGAACTGAATCAACACTGAACCGAATCGACATTGAACTGAATCGACACTGAACCGAATTGACACTGAACCGAGTTGACACTGAACTGAATTGACACTGAAATGAATCGACACTGAACTGAATCATCACTGAACCAAATCAACACTGAACCGAGTTGACACTGAACTGAATCGACACTGAACTGAATCAACACTGAACCGAATCAACACTGAACCGAGTTGACACTGAACTGAATCGACACTGAACCGAATCGACATTGAACTGAATCGACACTGAACTGAATCAACGCTGAACCGAGTTGACACTGAACTGAATCAACACTGACCCGAGTTGACACTGAACTGAATCAACACTGAACTGAATCAACACTGAACCGAGTTGACACTGAACTGAATCAACACTGACCCGAGTTGACACTGAACTGAATCAACACTGAACTGAATCAACACTGAACCGAGTTGACACTGAACTGAATCAACACTGACCCGAGTTGACACTGAACTGAATCAACACTGAACTGAATCAACACTGAACCGAGTTGACACTGAACTGAATCAACACTGACCCGAGTTGACACTGAACTGAATCAACACTGAACTGAATCCACACTGAACCGAGTTGACACTGAACTGAATCCACACTGAACCGAATCGAAACTGAACTGAATCAACACTGAACCGAGTTGACACTGAACTGAATCAACACTGAACCGAGTTGACACTGAACTGAATCAACACTGAACCGAGTTGACACTGAACTGAATCAACACTGAACTGAACTGAATTGAGTTTAATAACGACACTATTGTATTCTGTAGAGCTGCTTATAGCCGTTCCACATTTTAAAGTTCCATGTTTATGTTCTATCTGTATTTATTGGCATTTAAATAACCTGCACTTTATATGGTTCTTTATAATCTCCTTCAGTGGACTTTTGTTACAGTGCCAGAATGTTTTATACAGTAGAAGGAGCTCGTTCCTCTTGGATGCGGCTCATTTTGCCCTCTGTGGTGTTATTTAGCAACTTTTTAATGCCCCAATTATGCAAATTACACAGAGATTACTTATCATGATTACAGTAATGGCGAGGTGAGACGGCTAGCATATTTTGTGTGTTAATGGTCTCTGTCCATTTCTTGTGCGGTGAGTCACTGTGGTGACGAGCTGGTAAATCGATATTTTGACTTTCGCCGGTGGATTATTTGTGTGTGTGTGTGTGTGTGTGTGTCTTACAGGAGAAATGCCGTAATGGAGGTGGACTGTAAATAAGCGGAAGGCCTTTTTGACAAATGAATCCATTAACATTTCCCTGTGTCGCCTGGCAAGGAGACTTGCCGTTTATGGGGCAGAAAAAACAGGCCTGTAAATCTGACCGGCTGCCCGTGAAGATCCACGCGGAGGCCCGAGACCGGCCCGCCCATGATGCAGCACTTTATCTGCCTCTGAAATGGCATCTTTATCTGCCTAAATTAAGTTTTGATTCCTTGCCACATACGGTGCCGCAAATCACTTTTAACGCTGTTATCAAGAGTGGCACTAAAGTGGGCCTGTGGCCATGATAAACGGCTTTTTATTTTGTAGCATCCTATGTTGTTCCCGGCCCGGATTTAACCCCTGCTGCTCTGCATATTTCGTAGGCATAATCTATCACGGAAAGGGCGGTTGACGCTCTAAAAAGGGATTGAGACCAGGTTTATGGGCAGAATAAATTTCCAATTTAAATTTGATATTTAGCACCGTGTGTCAAAGAAGGATTCCCTGACTTCTGTTTCACTTCATAACACCAGCCTGAACTCAGCGCTTTAGAGACGCCAGGATTGATGGAGTTTTTCTCAAGGACGCCCATCATTCACTCAGACGGTTAATGTCTTTGTTAGCGGTGGAGAAGAGCTGTCGCACCGATGACTGACAGGCCTTTCATCATTAGCAAACGCTGAGTGACAGTTTTGGGGGAAAGCATCGCTGAGGTCTGAGAGGTGAGTTGATGTTGCGCTTTAACTTTGATTCTCAAGCGGTTTGTCATCAGGGTTTAGATTTTACACTGGCGACTCAGCATGGTGCCTTATTAGAAGGTATCGTAAATGCATTATTATTATTATTTGTTCATAATTTTGTTCAGCCAACATTCACTGCGTGAAGCATGTTTATCCTGGTTTCAGGAGAGCTTATATATTATGTGGTCTGAGTTGTATTGAACAGAATAACGACACTATTGTCTTCTGCTGCTGATAGCTGAATTGAACTTGTTTTTATAATTGATGGATTTTATACAGTTCACTGAACTGAATCGACACTGAACTGAATCCACACTGAACTGAATCGACACTGAACTGAATCAACACTGAACTGTATCCACACTGAACCGAATCCACACTGAACTGAATCCACACTGAACTGAATCCACACTGAACTGAATCCACACTGAGGCGAATCTACACTGAACTGAATCGACACTGAACTGAATCCACACTGAACTGAATCCACACTGAACCGAATCCACACTGAACCTGAACTGAATCGACACTGAACCTGAACTGAATCGACACTGAACCGAATCCACACTGAACTGAATCCACACTGAACTGAATCCACACTGAACTGAATCCACACTGAACTGAATCCACACTGAACTGAATCCACACTGAACCGAATCCACACTGAACCGAATCAACACTGAACTGAATCCACACTGAACTGAATCCACACTGAACTGAATCAACACTGAACTGAATCAACACTGAACTGAATCGACACTGAAACGAATCAACACTGAACTGAATCTACATTGAACCGAATCAACACTGAACTGAATCGACACTGAACCGAATCAACACTGAACCGAATCCACACTGAACTGAATCCACACTGAACTGAATCCACACTGAACCGAATCAACACTGAACCGAATCAACACTGAACTGAATCGACACTGAACCGAATCAACACTGAACTGAATCTACATTGAACCGAATCAACACTGAACTGAATCGACACTGAACCGAATCAACACTGAACTGAATCCACACTGAGGCGAATCAACACTGAACTGATTCGACACTGAACCGAATCAACACTGAACTGAATCAACACTGAACTGAATCCACACTGAACTGAATCCACACTGAACTGAATCCACACTGAACCGAATCCACACTGAATTGAATCGACACTGAACTGAATCGACACTGAACTGAATCGACACTGAACTGAATCGACACTGAACCGAATCTACACTGAACTGAATTGAGTTTAAAAACGACACTAGTCTTCTATAGAGCTGCTTATAGCTGAATCAAACCCTAATGAAGTTTGTATCACTGATTCTGTTATTTTCCTGTTTGTTAATGTGCAGATTATTTAAAGCAATCTGTATTGGATAAAACTATAGAAACCACCTAAAGGTGACTTATTTTTGTTTATAGTGTGTAGTTCTGATGTGATTTCTGTTTGACTTTACACCCAAAACTTTGGACACGACCATTTGACATTTAAAAGCTTTTAAAAGTTCTGTGCATTTCCCAGCTTTCCTCCTGCTGTCCGTGACCCATCAGAACCCATTTCTGCATGGACACCCATGTGAGAATCTATTTGTGCACTGTTCTTCTCTGATTAATATCAGCACAATTAATAAAAGCATAATGGATTCTTAACAGTTTTACCGCCATATCAATAAAAAAAACTCCCTTCTGCTAAACGGGGCATATGCAGTGAGCACTAAATGCCTTATTTATGCATGAATGTCAGGACCATCTGAATTAATTCAACTTTCTCCCTCTTAGGTCTGCGGGCAGCCATTCATTACTGAAGAACTGGACGAGCTTATGTGACATTACAATGTGCCTTCTCTACAGAATTTGTTAAAGGACCATTCGCTTGAAATATCCGCACTGACAGTAAAATACCAGCCCGAGCCATTAGGTTTGAAGCCAAATCAATCTCATAGTTAAAAAAAAAAAGTACATTACAGTGTCTCACAAAAGACACATTTATAGAACGGATCGAGAGTGGAAAAACTTGCTCGTCTTTGGAATAAAATGCATCTTTATATTAAGAGTAAAGTCTTAATTCTGCCCTCTAGAGGCTCCAGTCTTTGCAACTCAAACTTATAGTTTGCATTTAATACCAGGAGTAAATTAAACAACTTCACTGCAGGTTAATGCTTCATTAAAATAGTATACATAATTCTAAGTAGCCGGGTCTTACCAGACTCTCGTAGATTTCATTTGTACAGAGAGTCTGGCCGCTCTCCATTGACAACATTTTCTTCCTTGAAGGCGGGAACTCTGTTGAAGTTTAAACTATTGGATCTGCCCAGTAGCCTGGCTTCGCCCTTCTATGTACTTCCGCTCAATTGTCATTTTCCTTCAGGACTCCGTCTGGGACTGCGGTATAGTCTTATGGTGCGTTCACACCGGATGCGAATAAAGCGATTCGCGCGAGTGATTTACATGTTAATTTAACCCCTCCTGTTCGAACCTGCCCTCTCTAAGCTGGACTCGAACCCGGGTCCGCCGGCATGAGAGTCAGACGCTCTAACAAGGAGGCTAAAGGCTGCAACCTCTAGTGTCAGTCACTAGAGCGTCTCTTGAGATCAGAGGAGTGAGGTTTACTCGCACAGCGACTACTAGCTGACCTCCGTTCTGCGGTGCGATTCGCGCAAATGAGGCGGCGCGAATGACGCAAATCAAAAATTTTTTTGAAAAATCTGAACTTTGGCGGGTATTCGCGCCACGTAAACCAATCAGGAGCTTGCTCTAGTAGTGACAACAATGAGGAGAAAATCTGTATATTATTATCTGATTTCAGACAATATGATTATCACTGTGATAACATTAAATGACATGAAACACAACCCAGTCTCTTTTTGTTAAATGCAAGTTTATGTTTGATCAATAATACAGAAGTATAAGTAAAAGGTGTAAGAAGCTACACATGAAATAAAGCAAACAATTCAGTCAAACATCCAAAGTCAGAGCTAGTCGGCTACAACGCTAACGTAAAGTTAAATAGCCTAAAAATAAACAAGTAATGAAACTTCTCTTTGCCCTCAGCCTAAACGATTCGCCAGGGAACAAATTATAGATCCATGAGAGCAAAGATGGGCCGTTAGATCCACACAAGACGAATTATAGCTGGAGACGCCACAGAGACACCAGAGCCAGCGGCTGAAGGACTGGCCGAGGAAAGGCTGCTCTCACCGGGGTTAATGAGCGCTGAGCACCTGATCCACTGGAGCTCACAACTCCACACACACCAGATCACATGTTCAACTCCACACACACCAGATCACATGTTCAACTCCACACACACCAGATCACATGTTCAACTCCACACACACCAGATCACATGTTCAGCTCCACACACACCAGATCACATGTTCAACTCCACACACACCAGATCACATGTTCAACTCCACACACACCAGATCACGTTCAACTCCACACACACCAGATCACATGTTCAACTCCACACACACCAGATCACATGTTCAACTCCACACACACCAGATCACATGTTCAACTCCACACACACCAGATCACATGTTCAGCTCCACACACACCAGATCACGTTCAACTCCACACACACCAGATCACATGTTCAACTCCACACACACCAGATCACATGTTCAACTCCACACACACCAGATCACATGTTCAGCTCCACACACACCAGATCACATGTTCAGCTCCACACACACCAGATCACATGTTCAACTCCACACACACCAGATCACGTTCAACTCCACACACACCAGATCACATGTTCAACTCCACACACACCAGATCACATGTTCAACTCCACACACACCAGATCACATGTTCAACTCCACACACACCAGATCACATGTTCAACTCCACACACACCAGATCACATGTTCAACTCCACACACACCAGATCACATGTTCAACTCCACACACACCAGATCACATGTTCAACTCCACACACACCAGATCACATGTTCAACTCCACACACACCAGATCACATGTTCAACTCCACACACACCAGATCACATGTTCAACTCCACACACACCAGATCACATGTTCAGCTCCACACACACCAGATCACATGTTCAACTCCACACACACCAGATCACATGTTCAACTCCACACACACCAGATCACGTTCAACTCCACACACACCAGATCACATGTTCAGTTCCACACACACCAGATCACATGTTCAACTCCACACACACCAGATCACATGTTCAACTCCACACACACCAGATCACATGTTCAATTCCACACACACCAGATCACATGTTCAGCTCCACACACACCAGATCACATGTTCAACTCCACACACACCAGATCACATGTTCAACTCCACACACACCAGATCACGTTCAACTCCACACACACCAGATCACATGTTCAACTCCACACACACCAGATCACATGTTCAACTCCACACACACCAGATCACATGTTCAACTCCACACACACCAGATCACATGTTCAGCTCCACACACACCAGATCACGTTCAACTCCACACACACCAGATCACATGTTCAACTCCACACACACCAGATCACATGTTCAACTCCACACACACCAGATCACATGTTCAACTCCACACACACCAGATCACATGTTCAACTCCACACACACCAGATCACATGTTCAACTCCACACACACCAGATCACATGTTCAACTCCACACACACCAGATCACATGTTCAACTCCACACACACCAGATCACATGTTCAGCTCCACACACACCAGATCACATGTTCAACTCCACACACACCAGATCACATGTTCAACTCCACACACACCAGATCACATGTTCAACTCCACACACACCAGATCACATGTTCAGCTCCACACACACCAGATCACATGTTCAGCTCCACACACACCAGATCACATGTTCAACTCCAAACACACCAGATCACATGTTCAACTCCACACACACCAGATCACATGTTCAGCTCCACACACACCAGATCACATGTTCAGCTCCACACACACCAGATCACATGTTCAACTCCAAACACACCAGATCACATGTTCAGCTCCACACACACCAGATCACATGTTCAGCTCCACACACACCAGATCACATGTTCAACTCCACACACACCAGATCACATGTTCAGCTCCACACACACCAGATCACATTTTCAACTCCACACACACCAGATCACATGTTCAGCTCCACACACACCAGATCACATGTTCAGCTCCACATACACCAGATCACATGTTCAGCTCCACACACACCAGATCACATTTTCAACTCCACACACACCAGATCACATGTTCAGCTCCACACACACCAGATCACATGTTCAGCTCCACACACACCAGATCACATGTTCAACTCCACACACACCAGATCACATGTTCAACTCCACACACACCAGATCACATGTTTAGCTCCACACACACCAGATCACGTTCTACTCCACACACACCAGATCACATGTTCAACTCCCCCCACACCAGATCACATGTTCAACTCCACACACACCAGATCACATGTTCAACTCCACACACACCAGATCACATGTTCAACTCCACACACACCAGATCACATGTTCAACTCCACACACACCAGATCACATGTTCAGCTCCACACACACCAGATCACATGTTCAACTCCACACACACCAGATCACATGTTCAACTCTACACACACCAGATCACATGTTCAACTCCACACACACCAGATCACATGTTCAGAGAGGAGCTCTCTTTAAAAACCACAGGTTTGAGCTTTAAACAACTACATGATTGCCTGAAAAACTCAGAACTCAGCACAGATTGTTCTCGCTCCGGCTATAACTTCTGGATAATGGGCAGCGGTGCCACAACGGACCGAACGGCTTTGCTCGAATCTTTCTCCGCCACCATTACTGAACTACAACTCAAACTAGCGCACAACATCAACGCCATCGCTCTCAGCCACGCCCTCTGTTCTCAGCCCCTCCCTCTGTTCTCAGCCCCTCCCTCTGTTCTCAGCCACTCCCTCTGTTCTCAGCCACTGCCACTCCCTCTGTTCTCAGCCCCTCCCTCTGTTCTCAGCCACTCCCTCTGTTCTCAGCCACTCCCTCTGTTCTCAGCCACGCCCTCTGTTCTCAGCCACTCCCTCTGTTCTTAGCCACTCCCTCTGTTCTCAGCCCCTCCCTCTGTTCTCAGCCACTCCCTCTGTTCTCGGCCCCTCCCTCTGTTCTCAGCCACTCCCTCTGTTCTCAGCCCCTCCCTCTGTTCTCAGCCACGCCCTCTGTTCTCAGCCACTCCCTCTGTTCTCAGCCACTCCTTCTGTTCTCAGCCCCTCCCTCTGTTCTCAGCCCCTCCCTCTGTTCTCAGCCACACCCTCTGTTCTCAGCCACTCCCTCTGTTCTCAGCCACTCCCTCTGTTCTCAGCCACTCCCTCTGTTCACTGATTGGACCGGTTAAAATTTGTTCGGAGAAAACCTAAGACTATACCGCAGTCCCAGACGGAGAACTGAAGGAAAATGACAATTGAGGTAGGAGGGCGGAGCCAGGCTAAATTCTAAGCACTCTGATTTGTGTGTAAAAGTCATTTTGTGAAGCAAATAAAAAATACATACATTTACCGAACATTGTGAATTAGCATAATAATACAGGGAAAGACAGAC
Organism: Romanogobio albipinnatus; assembly: GCA_023566225.1. NCBI lineage: Eukaryota > Metazoa > Chordata > Actinopteri > Cypriniformes > Gobionidae > Romanogobio > Romanogobio albipinnatus. The sequence continues at coordinate 46,730,300 of CM042259.1, read as the reverse complement.
TATAATCATAGTTTGGTCAAGTTTGAATCTGTTTCCTCGAGTAATAGATAATGTTCTCTCAGGCCCATCAGCAAAAAAGCAATTTCCCTCCCGCTGGTAATTCAAAGTGAAATGCCATAAGATGTCAGATTCTCACACACATCATTGTTCAACTCGAGCCGATGCACCAGTCATGCCTTCTCAGATCTCACTATTACTGCAGTTCTTTTTGACTTCATGATTTCCTCCTGTTTGACTGAAAATAATAAAAAGGAATGTGGCTGTCCAATCTTAGTTTATATATACACTACTGTTCAAAAGTTTGGGGTTGGTTTAATTTTATTTGTTTTTGAGCTGCTAAATATTCCTCCAGTGTAGATCAGCTGTTCTCTCTGTGAATATATAGTAAAGTGTAATTTATTCCTGTGATCAAAGCTGAATGTATCATCATTACTCCAGTCTTCAGTGTCACATGACCAGTTTAAGGAGCCATGAACTGAGAAATCAAATTTTCCTTGAGCTTTTGACACATAAGAGGTCATCATACTAGAATATCCTGTACATTTCAGAACTGAAAACTTCCTTGTTAGTCCAAAAAACATGTTTTATTGATGTATCCAAGCCCAGAGAACGACTCGTTGTGGATTGAGCCTGTCATAGATGGTGAAAGAACGAGATCAACGCCTACTTCATCATCACAACTTTGGCCCCGCCCACTGGTGTGTTAGTGAGATGACGAGGAAAGAAGAGTGATACAGGATCACTGGACTAAAAAAACAGCAGTGGGCGTTTACACTGAAGTCTCACAGTGGCCAATCACAGCAGTGGGCGTTTACACTGAAGTCTCATAGCGGCCAATCAACAGCAGTGGGCGTTTACACTAAAGTCTCACAGTGGCCAATCACAGCAGTGGGCGTTTACACTGAAGTCTCATAGCGGCCAATCACAGCAGTGGGCGTTTACACTAAAGTCTCACAGTGGCCAATCACAGCAGTGGGCGTTTACACTGAAGTCTCATAGCGGCCAATCACAGCAGTGGGCGTTTACACTGAAGTCTCACAGTGGCCAATCACAGCAGTGGGCGTTTACACTGAAGGCTCACAGCGGCCGATCACAGCAGTGGGTGTTTACACTAAAGTCTCACAGCGGCCAATCACAGCAGTGGGCGTTTACACTGAAGTCTCACAGTGGCCAATCACAGCAGTGGGCGTTTACACTGAAGTCTCACAGCGGCCAATCACAGCAGTGGGTGTTTACTCTGAAATCTCACAGCGGCCAATCAACAGCAGTGGGCGTTTACACTAAAGTCTCACAGCGGCCAATCACAGCAGTGGGTGTTTACACTGAAGTCTCACAGCGGCCAATCACAGCAGTGGGCGTTTACACTGAAGTCTCACAGCGGCCAATCACAGCAGTGGGTGTTTACTCTGAAATCTCACAGCGGCCAATCAACAGCAGTGGGCGTTTACACTAAAGTCTCACAGCGGCCAATCACAGCAGTGGGTGTTTACACTGAAGTCTCACAGCGGCCAATCACAGCAGTGGGCGTTTACACTAAAGTCTCACAGCGGTCAATCACAGCAGTGGGCGTTTACACTGAAGTCTCAGAGCGGCCAATCACAGCAGTGGGCGTTTACACTGAAGTCTCAGAGCGGCCAATCACAGCAGTGGGCGTTTACACTGAAGTCTCAGAGCGGCCAATCACAGCAGTGGGCGTTTACACTGAAGTCTCACAGCGGCCAATCACGGCAGTGGGCGTTTACACTGAAGTCTCACAGCAGACACGCCCCTTCAAGTAGAGCATTCAAATCAGGGTAGGAACATTTTTTTTATGTAAAAATCATACTAATATTATAAGTGCTCCACAGGAGACATTATAAAACAAACACTATAAAAACTGCTGGGTTGTTTTAACCAAATTTCGGGTCAAATATGGACAAACCCAAATGTTTGGGTTAAAAATGTAACAGCTGGGTTTGTCCATATTTGACCCAAAATTGGGTTAAAACAACCCAGCAGTTTTTAGAATGATAAAACAATGCAGTTCGTGACCCCTTTAATGTGTAATTTATTTTCTTTTTTCAAGTATATATATTTACTGTCCACAAAAGTGTCTTAGAAATGTGGCCGTGAAACTTCACCTTTAAGGGCACCCAATTCAGTCCATCGTTACGGTCGATTTAACCAGCAGTTATGAGGGATTACAGTCCAAATAACTGTAAAAGTGGGAAGAATACAGGAATGTTGCAGCTCCGTCCTGGGAAGAGTAAGGAGAGGAAATGATGTCACGTGTGTCACCCCTGAGCTGAATGAGTGCAGCGGGTGACATTAGTCTCTGAGACTGTACATGTTCTTTTCCCAGCTCTCTCTGGGGCTGTTTTTCTTTTGGGGGCCGGGATGGGAATAGGTCATCAAAGTGGGTTCATAAAAACGGCCCAAAGAGCGAGATATTACAGCGCTGAACCTCAGGGTGAGAGGGAATTAAGTCCATCTGAGCTATTGTTGCTGTTTGCTGACGGAGACCTCTGACATTTTGATATTACTTCTGAGTATTGTATCATTTCAAAGTTGTAAAGCTAAAAAAAATATCTAAGACATAAAAGATATATGTTGTTTTTTAAGAGATGAACAGCATGCTGGACAATTTAATAGCCTGCCCGGGATGCAGGGTATTTTTTTCTGCCCTATGTTCCATTGTGGCCAAACAAAGGGATAGTGTGACGGAAAGTCATGGCAAAGACGTGGAATTCCATGTATGACATTACACAGGCAGGCCACCCATGATGCTAACCACTACACAAGTGAGTGGGTTTTCTGAGTTGTCACTCAGCAAGATTAAAGGCGGTATGATCTTCCTCGCAGGACTCCTGCTGTAAACAGCATTACCTCAGTCGGTAAACATTACAGAATTACATAATATTTACAGAGGCTGTTTAAGAAAATGTGAGGATGCATAAATCAAACGGAAAGCATGACAAGAGTGTGTCTTTAGAAACGTTGTGCGTGTAAAAATGTGAACTCTCTTTATTTTACTGGCCAAAAAGACCTGGGTTGAGTTTTTTGGGTTATTTTTTTTAGTGTTTGGGTCGTTTTTGTGTTACGCAGATCCTGGGTTAGACGTAACAACCCAGTGTTTGGGTAGTTTTTGTGTTACTCAGATCCTGGGTCAGACGTAACAACCCAGTGTTTGAGTAGTTTTTGTGTTACGCAGATCCTGGGTCAGACGTAACAACCCAGTGTTTGAGTAGTTTTTGTGTTACGCAGATCCTGGGTCAGACGTAACAACCCAGTGTTTGAGTAGTTTTTGTGTTACGCAGATCCTGGGTCAGACGTAACAACCCAGTGTTTGGGTCGTTTTTGTGTTACTCAGATCCTGGGTCAGACGTAACAACCCAGTGTTTGGGTAGTTTTTGTGTTACTCAGATCCTGGGTCAGACGTAACAACCCAGTGTTTGGGTAGTTTTTGTGTTACTCAGATCCTGGGTCAGACGTAACAACCCAGTGTTTGGGTAGTTTTTGTGTTACTCAGATCCCGGGTCAGACGTAACAACCCAGTGTTTGGGTAGTTTTTGTGTTACTCAGATCCCGGGTCAGACGTAACAACCCAGTGTTTGGGTCGTTTTTGTGTTACTCAGATCCTGGATCAGACGTAACAACCCAGTGTTTGGGTCGTTTTTGTGTTACTCAGATCCTGGGTCAGACGTAACAACCCAGTGTTTGGGTAGTTTTTGTGTTACTCAGATCCTGGGTCAGACGTAACAACCCAGTGTTTGGGTAGTTTTTGTGTTACTCAGATCCTGGGTGAGACGTAACAACCCAGTGTTTGGGTCGTTTTTGTGTTACTCAGATCCTGGGTCAGACGTAACAACCCAGTGTTTGAGTAGTTTTTGTGTTACTCAGATCCTGGGTCAGACGTAACAACCCAGTGTTTGGGTAGTTTTTGTGTTACTCAGATCCTGGGTCAGACGTAACAACCCAGTGTTTGAGTAGTTTTTGTGTTACTCAGATCCTGGGTCAGACGTAACAACCCAGTGTTTGGGTCGTTTTTGTGTTACTCAGATCCTGGGTCAGACGTAACAACCCAGTGTTTGAGTAGTTTTTGTGTTACCCAGATCCTGGGTCAGACGTAACAACCCAGTTTTTGGGTAGTTTTTGTGTTACTCAGATCCCGGGTCAGACGTAACAACCCAGTGTTTGGGTAGTTTTTGTGTTACTCAGATCCCGGGTCAGACGTAACAACCCAGTGTTTGAGTAGATTTTGTGTTACTCAGATCCCGGGTCAGACGTAACAACCCAGTGTTTGAGTAGATTTTGTGTTACTCAGATCCCGGGTCAGACGTAACAACCCAGTGTTTGGGTAGTTTTTGTGTTACTCAGAACCCGGGTCAGACGTAACAACCCAGTGTTTGGGTAGTTTTTGTGTTACTCAGATCCCGGGTCAGACGTAACAACCCAGTGTTTGAGTAGTTTTTGTGTTACTCAGATCCCGGGTCAGACGTAACAACCCAGTGTTTGGGTAGTTTTTGCGTTACTCAGATCCCGGGTCAGACGTAACAACCCAGTGTTTGGGTAGTTTTTGCGTTACTCAGATCCCGGGTCAGACGTAACAACCCAGTGTTTGGGTAGTTTTTGCGTTACTCAGATCCCGGGTCAGACGTAACAACCCAGTGTTTGGGTAGTTTTTGTGTTACTCAGATCCCGGGTCAGACGTAACAACCCAGTGTTTGGGTAGTTTTTGTGTTACTCAGATCCCGGGTCAGACGTAACAACCCAGTGTTTGGGTAGTTTTTGTGTTACTCAGATCCCGGGTCAGACGTAACAACCCAGTGTTTGGGTAGTTTTTGTGTTACTCAGATCCCGGGTCAGACGTAACAACCCAGTGTTTGGGTAGTTTTTGTGTTACTCAGATCCCGGGTCAGACGTAACAACCCAGTGTTTGGGTAGTTTTTGTGTTACTCAGATCCCGGGTCAGACGTAACAACCCAGTGTTTGGGTAGTTTTTGTGTTACTCAGATCCTGGGTCAGACGTAACAACCCAGTGTTTGAGTAGTTTTTGTGTTACTCAGATCCTGGGTCAGACGTAACAACCCAGTGTTTGGGTAGTTTTTGTGTTACTCAGATCCTGGGTCAGACGTAACAACCCAGTGTTTGGGTAGTTTTTGTGTTACTCAGATCCTGGGTCAGACGTAACAACCCAGTGTTTGAGTAGTTTTTGTGTTACTCAGATCCTGGGTCAGACGTAACAACCCAGTGTTTAGGTCGTTTTTGTGTTACTCAGATCCTGGGTCAGACGTAACAACCCAGTGTTTGGGTAGTTTTTGTGTTACTCAGATCCTGGGTCAGACGTAACAACCCAGTGTTTGGGTAGTTTTTGTGTTACTCAGATCCTGGGTCAGACGTAACAACCCAGTGTTTGGGTAGTTTTTGTGTTACTCAGATCCTGGGTCAGACGTAACAACCCAGTGTTTGGGTAGTTTTTGTTTTCTGTCTGCAGTAAGTGTGTGTGAAACTTCACTTCATCATTGATCAGATCAGTATCAGACCAGGAATTGCACTTATTCCATCATTAAAGATTAAATTATTGCTCTGCAGAAAAAAAAAAAACGTACACTCTCACACACCTCGGGTCGTTAGCGACCCTATCCAATTTTTTTCAAAAATGAATGGAAAAACAGGCATTCTTTTATAATTTGATTATGTTTTTCTTGTTATATTGTTTATAATGAATTGATTGAGGAATACTAAGAAGGTCTAACTTAAAAAAATGAATGAGGAGGAGGTGAATGACGTCCCGGGTCGCTAAAGACCCGAGGTATGCATTTAAGTGCAGATCTGGTTGTTTTTAGCCCAGTGTTTTTTAGCAGATGCTTCATCATGTGAAACGACTGAAGAGTTGGAACTGAAGAAACCTGAGGTTAAGTGTCTCGCTCCAGGGCGCAACAGTGATCGAAGAGGACTGGAATTTCAGGAGCTCTCCAGTTTCTAGGCCACTCCACCTGGGGTCGAACCCGCAATACTGAAGTCAGCAGCCCGGATCCTCAACCATTAAGCCACGCCTTCATCATGCATCATAAGTGCAGCCTGCAGATATAGAGAAGACTGATGAGGGCGACTCTTATCATGAGCTCAGACCACAGGCTCGGCATGGATATGCAAGCTCAGTTATCATGGTTTGTGGTTTTCCTCCCGTAATAATTATCGATCATGCCGTCTGACAAGAGAGCATGTTTTGGGGCAATTAGCAGGGCTAAATGAATAACAGGAGGGCAGTGATAAGCAAAGCAAATGTCGTTAAAGGTTTGGTTGATTAGATTGCAGAGAGGTTTGTTTTCCTCTTGTTTACTCTGTGTCATGGATCAGAACCAAGAGTAAAACATTAACAGCAATAAAGTCATTTTCAAACCTCCCTCTGTGAATTGTAAGTCAGAAAACAGTCTAATGACAATGGTCATTTGTTCTAGCATTTTTGCAAAATAAAGAAATAATAATCAATTATAGCCAATAGGCTACAGTTGTTGATCGGTAAGATTTGTAATGTTTTTATAAGAAGTGTCTTCTGCTCACTAACGCTGCATTTATTTCAAAATAATGAAATATTATTATTAAAATATTCAATTTTTACTGCACTCAAAAAAAATGACTTATTGAATTTTCTCAAAAAAGCAGCGTCAAGTGGTTCCACACAACTATACTGAGTCAGTTTTACAAATAACAATTTAGTTAAATGATCAAAAGAAATTAAAATAAAGCTGACAATATTTCTTTGAGTAAATACAAACCGGTTTAATTTGTCACTGTTACATAATATTTATATGTGCAGTTTACTTAATAATGTGATGTTCAATTTATAAAAGTTTATTATGTTAGGTGAATACATTTATCGATTTAATTTATCTTATTAAATTAACTATTTGCTCTATAAGTGTGGAAAACTATTAAATAACAGCAAGCATACATTCTAAAAAATGCTGGGTTAAAAATAACCCAAGTTGGGTTGAAAATGGACTAACCCAGTGATTGGGCTGTTTCAACAGTGATTGGGTTGTATAGTGGGTTGTATTTGATAGTGGTTGGGTTAATCACTGGGTTAAAACAACCCAATCACTGGGTTAAAACAGCCCAATCACTGGGTTAAAACAGCCCAATCGCTGGGTTAAAACAGCCCAATCACTGGGTTAAAACAGCCCAATCACTGGGTTAAAACAGCCCAATCACTGGGTTTGTCCATTTTCAGCCCATCTTGGGTTGTTTTTAACCCAGCATTTTTAGAGTGTAGTGATTGGGTTGTTTTAACCTAGTGGTTGGGTTAAATGTTTGCTTAAAACAGCCCAATCACTGGGTTAAAACAGCCCAATCATTGGGTTAAAACAGCCCAATCACTGGGTTAAAACAGCCCAATTGCTGGGTTTGTCCATTTTCAGCCCATCTTGGGTTGTTTTTAACCCAGCATTTTTAGAGTATAGTGATTGGGTTGTTTTAACCTAGTGGTTGGGTTAAATGTTTGCTTAAAACAGCCCAATCACTGGGTTAAAAAAGCCCAATCACTGGGTTAAAACAGCCCAATCACTGGGTTAAAACAGCCCAATTGCTGGGTTTGTCCATTTTCAGCCCATCTTGGGTTGTTTTTAACCCAGCATTTTTAGAGTGTAGTGATTGGGTTGTTTTAACCTAGTGGTTGGGTTAAATGTTAACTTAAAACAACCCAATCACTGGGTTAAAACAGCCCAATCACTGGGTTAAAAAAGCCCAATTGCTGGGTTAAAACAGCCCAATTGCTGGGTTAAAACAGCCCAATCACTGGGTTAAAACAGCCCAATTGCTGGGTTAAAACAGCCCAATCGCTGGGTTAAAACAGCCCAATCGCTGGGTTAAAACAGCCCAATCGCTGGGTTAAAACAACCCAATCGCTGGGTTAAAACAACCCAATCGCTGGGTTAAAACAGCCCAATCGCTGGGTTAAAACAGCCCAATCGCTGGGTTAAAACAACCCAATCGCTGGGTTAAAACAGCCCATTCGCTGGGTTAAAACAACCCAATCGCTGGGTTAAAACAGCCCAATCACTGGGTTAAAACAGCCCAATCGCTGGGTTAAAACAGCCCAATCGCTGGGTTAAAACAACCCAATCGCTGGGTTAAAACAGCCCAATCACAGGGTTAAAACAGCCCAATCGCTGGGTTAAAACAGCCCAATCGCTGGGTTAAAACAACCCAATCACAGGGTTAAAACAACCCAATCGCAGGGTTAAAACAGCCCATTCACTGGGTTAAAACAGCCCATTCACTGGGTTAAAACAGCCCAATCGCTGGGTTAAAACAGCCCAATCGCAGGGTTAAAACAGCCCAATCACTGGGTTAAAACAGCCCAATCGCTGGGTTAAAACAGCCCAATCGCTGGGTTAAAGCAACCCAATCGCTGGGTTAAAACAGCCCAATCGCTGGGTTAAAACAACCCAATCACAGGGTTAAAACAGCCCAATCGCTGGGTTAAAACAACCCAATCACAGGGTTAAAACAGCCCAATCGCTGGGTTAAAACAGCCCAATCGCTGGGTTAAAACAACCCAATCGCTGGGTTAAAACAGCCCAATCGCTGGGTTAAAACAACCCAATCACAGGGTTAAAACAGCCCAATCGCTGGGTTAAAACAGCCCAATCGCTGGGTTAAAACAACCCAATCGCTGGGTTAAAACAACCCAATCGCTGGGTTAAAACAGCCCAATCGCTGGGTTAAAACAGCCCAATCGCTGGGTTAAAACAACCCAATCGCTGGGTTAAAACAGCCCATTCGCTGGGTTAAAACAACCCAATCGCTGGGTTAAAGCAGCCCAATCACTGGGTTAAAACAGCCCAATCGCTGGGTTAAAACAGCCCAATTGCTGGGTTAAAACAACCCAATTGCTGTGTTAAAACAGCCCAATCACAGGGTTAAAACAGCCCAATCGCTGGGTTAAAACAGCCCAATCGCTGGGTTAAAACAACCCAATCACAGGGTTAAAACAACCTAATCGCAGGGTTAAAACAGCCCATTCACTGGGTTAAAACAGCCCATTCACTGGGTTAAAACAGCCCATTCACTGGGTTAAAACAGCCCAATCACTGGGTTAAAACAGCCCAATCTCAGGGTTAAAACAGCCCAATCACTGGGTTAAAACAGCCCAATCGCTGGGTTAAAACAGCCCAATCGCTGGGTTAAAACAACCCAATCGCTGGGTTAAAACAGCCCAATCGCTGGGTTAAAACAACCCAATCACAGGGTTAAAACAGCCCATTCGCTGGGTTAAAACAACCCAATCACAGGGTTAAAACAGCCCAATCGCTGGGTTAAAACAGCCCAATCGCTGGGTTAAAACAACCCAATCGCTGGGTTAAAACAGCCCAATCGCTGGGTTAAAACAACCCAATCACAGGGTTAAAACAGCCCAATCGCTGGGTTAAAACAGCCCAATCGCTGGGTTAAAACAACCCAATCACAGGGTTAAAACAACCCAATCACTGGGTTAAAACAGCCCATTCACTGGGTTAAAACAGCCCATCTTGGGTTGTTTTTACAGAAATAAATTACATTTTAAAACATATTCACATAGAAACCCGATATTATACATTTTAAAAATATTTCACATTTTTGGGGTATTTTTAATGAAATAAATGCAACTTTAGAGACTTCTAAAAACATGAAACACTTTTGAACAGCAGAGTGTGTGTGTGTATTTAGTTAGGCTCTCATTATGAGTATCTCAGATTATGCTAATTATGCGCAGAAACAGAATAAAACAGGCTAAAGGAGCTTCCGATCATCTCATTTGATAACACACCGCAGCTGATCGAGCTTCACATCCGCTCCGCGCGCCCGCACCTGGTTTTCTTCACACTGAAGTCGGTGCGCATTCGGATTGGCTGGAGCGTCGGTG